>CM055905.1:16834293-17434293 GCA_029582155.1 Panopea generosa
TTCTAACGTCCTGAAGCACTTAATAGTGTACAAAAGGTACGAGTTTTGACGACCTGACGCAATAGCTAGTGTACAAGTGTCAAGAGTTTTGACGTCATGAAGCACGAAGTAGTGTACAAGAGGCACGGGTTTTGACGTCCTGACGCAATAGGTAATGTACAAGAGTCTAAAGTTTTGACGTCCTGAACCACTAAATAGTGTACAAGAGGCATTAGTTAAGACGTCCGGACGCAAAATGTAGTGTTCAAGAGGCATTAGTTAAGACGTCCTGAAGCAATAAGTAGTGTACAAGAGGCATGCGTTTTGACGCCCTGAAGCAATAAGTAGTGTACAGGAGGAATGGGTCTTGACGTCCTGACGCAATAAGTAATGTACAATAGGCATGCGTTTTGACGTCCTGACGCAATAAATAGTGTACAGGAGGCATGAGTTTTGACGTCCTGACGCAATAAGTATTGTACAAGAGGCATAAGTTTTGACGTCCTGAAGCAATAAGTAGTGTACAAAAGGCATGAATTCTGACGTCCTGAAGCAATAAGTAGTGTCCAGGAGGCATGAGTTTTGACGTCCTGAAGCAATAAGTAGTGTACAAGGGGCATGAGTTTTGACATCTTGACGCAATAAGTAGTGTACAAGAGACATGAATTCTGACGTCCTGAAGCAATAAGTAGTGTCCAGGATGCATGCGTTTTGACGTCCTGAGGCAATAAGTAGTGTACAAGAGGCATCAGTTTTGACGTCCTGAAGCAATAAGTAGTGTACAGGTGGCATGAGTTTTGACGTCCTGAAGCACTAAGTAGTGTACAGGAGGCATGCGTTTTGACGTCCTGAAGCAATAAGTAGTGTACAGGTGGCATGAGTTTTGACGTCCTGAAGCAATAAGTAGTGTACAGGTGGCATGAGTTTTGACGTCCTGAAGCACTAAGTAGTGTACAGGAGGCATGCGTTTTGACGTCTTGACGCAATAAGTAGTGTACAAGAGGCATGAGTTTTGACGTCCTGAAGCAATAAGTAGTGTACGGAAGGCATGAGTTTTGACGTCCTGAAGCAATAAGTAGTGTACAAGAGGCATGAGTTTTGACGTCTTGACGCAATAAGTAGTGTACAAGAGGCATGCATTTTGACGACCTGACACAATAAGTAGTGTACAAGAGGCATGCGTTTTGACGTCTTGACGCAATAAGTAGTGTACAATAGGCATGAGTTTTGACGTCCTGAAGCAATAAGTAGTGTATAAGAGGAATGTTCTTTGCTGTTCCGTTCTTCGACTTGCTATGCGTATGTTACACCTCTGTTATTGGTGCTAGTAGAGTGAAACGCATGAATGCACGTGCAACGAGCAAAGTTTGTGTGAACAATCAACTTAAGGATTTTATAAAGTATAAATCGCCCCATTGGTGCAAAAAAAAGTACCAAATGCCTTCTTATTTCCTATACACTTGGTACCTTATTGCACCAATGGGGAGAAATAATGTAGACAAAAATGGGAAGTAAAAAAAACGCCAATTAAATATCCATTTTGTTGTTAAACGTTTATTTCACCTGAGTATATGTTTACGTATGTATTTCAGATATACGATATTAAGTCCGTTATAACCAATACTTCACACCGCCAAAAGATTAATGTCAAAATTACAGAGTCAATGTACGATATCTAATAAGTATTTTACAAATTATATCTTGGCATCTTTCATATGATTTGGCGGACACTTATATTTTTGAAATGTATAGTTTATCAGAAATATAACAGTACACATTCATCAACACGTCATATCTAAAACATCAAATGTTTATGACGCAGTATATAATCAAATTATCTTTACCTGCGATAACAAGTTTTTTTTTTTTTCAAATATGATTTCAGATTTCATGAAAATAAAGAAAAAAAACAAGGCAGGCTTTATCACATTTATTATTAATTTCTTTCTTGAAAAAAGATGTATTGGATATCTAATACCACATAACACTAGGTTATTTATTTATATTTATATTTCATGTTCGTTATAAACGATATTTTGCGCAAAAAAAAAGGAATAAAAGAGAGAAAACTTTGTAAAGAACTGATAATAGTGTCGCACATGTTGTATTATTAGACAGTTATCAGTCTATTTCTGATATCAAACACATAAAGTACGAATATAACGTAACGCATGGATATATATCTAATCTTAATTGCCAGTTAGTATAGAAAATAACATGAAGCTTCAACCATATGGGATGCTGTTTTGACATTGATTTAGAAACGGGTGTTAACCATGTTTGTGGTATTCAGGGCTTCTTTCATTGTAATGTATTAATATTAATGAATCGTCACCTTTATTTAGTAAAAAAATGTGAAATTATGATTGTCACAATGCAATCATATTAATAAACCTAGTTTTGTCCTTGTTGCTATGAAACATTTTTCAGCTTCTGCAATATGGAGTTTCTGGTTAGAAAAATGAAGACTTGACATTGTCTGCTTTATCTTCACCGTTCTAAACTATACAGAAACAACACTACATTCTCAACTCAATGCCCGCAGCCATATCAACAAATCTTTATTTAAAACACAGATTTCTAGAAAGTTACAAGTATTGCTGTAGAAAGTTCGCACTGATTTCCCAAGCTGCATAGTTTTGTTTCAGAGTACGAATAGTCGGCGGTGTTTGTGGGTGAAATATCTTTACGTATTGTTGTCGAAGAATCCGGAAGAAATGAAACTTGGTTGTTGATGAAGCCTCTGCTAACAGTTACTTTATTTTCGTTTAAACAAAAGGTATTTTGAAGCAACACTTGCGATTTCCCATGACGTCTATCCCTGGTGACGTAACAAACTACAATTGTATGTTGTTCGACATGCCCTCTGGCGGCGACTTCCATTTGGTGGCTACAACACCCATTATCAACAATTCAGACATAGTTCATCACATGATTCTCTTCGGCTGCGACATGCCTGAAGGTAAGAATTAGCACACTCATCCCCATCTGACATTTATTATATATGAAAATGTTGTAAATAAACTCAATAGTTTGTTAAACATTAACTGGCAAGTGATGTTTTTATATTCAGTAAATATTTTTTTATTTGTATATATAAAAATACTTTTAGTCATAACATCATATATACTTGTTTTATATGGAAAATGATCACGCTGTTTTAATATAAAAATGTAAAAAAAAATGTTTAACATAAAATGTGAAAACCAATGTGTAACAGCCATCATTAAGTGGTGCAATCAATTTCAGTTTGAACTTATGATCTGTTAAATTTGGTATTAACCCAGATTTGCTACATTACATGTTTGTCTTCTGCTTCATTTATAAGTACACTTACATTTGTTATAGATCGAGACGGATCATCAGTTCCTCAGTCAGCCACACAGAACAAGAAAGGTATGTTAACTTAGGTCGGTTTACTATAACGTTGTAATTATTGGCAATCCTGATTAAATCATTATTTTCTCTCCGTCTTGTCGGTGATGTAATTGCGGCTGCTGTGTCTTTTTATCGCCACAGGTCATGTTCGTCGTAAGTTTTCTTGTTTTTAATGTAATTTCAATTCACCAGAATGCCACTTTTTGTTTTAGAAAAACCGTACAAATGTGGCATGAACCCTCATCGATATTGTCAACAGTTGATAGGTACTTGGACCATAGGTTCTGGTGGAGACTGTGTGTCGCGTAAAGCTGGTTTCCGGATTGGTCGCCATGGATACAAAACTGCTGCCTTGCAGGTACACGTACATTATGTATATCACATTATAAATGATAAATGATAAAATGAGCCATGATGACATATAATGCAATCAAGAAAAAGAAATAACAGGCTCGATATTATTGAGCCTGTCGTGTTAGATTATTGAATTGCGCAATGTCTTCATATCCCCTGTCGTTAGTTTAAGGTTTAAACGTTTTCACTATTTCTGTTGTACGCGTATTTGTTAAATGTTATGTATAAAATTGACGGAATAGAAGACAAATCCCGCTTGCTTTGGTAAACGTCCGACTTTCTTCCATTTGGTGGCTGCGGCACGCAGTAGTATAGCATCGGCATCATTGCATACTAGTATAGGAAAGGTCAAATGTGCAACGTACTTTGAAATGTGCCATTTAAGATACATTTTCCCTCTTCATCTAACTGAATCCAACTGATCTTCGTAAATAAATATGAGAATATTAAGACAAAGATGAAGTCAAATTCACTCTTTAAGGGAAATATATGAGGACACTTTTTAAATTATAATTGTCAAAAAATATCATTTTCCAATATATCATTCCTATGTTTATCCACTAATCCTGCATTGTCATAAAGACATTTTCAACATGCCTAGATAATGATTATGATTGAAAGCAATTTCCTAGCTTGGTCTGCACGCGCTGGCAAGACTAAAATGGTTATCCCGTTAAAACTAAATATTTACTGATGTTTTAAATGAGTCGCATGGTTAAGTTACATTTTATTGAATTTGTCCAATTTTAAATGAGAAACCGAACGACGATGTGAAGCAGCATTTCTGTGGTTTTTATCCAAAAAATAGAGATTTCGTTTCAGTTTCGTCATTCCGATTACAATATCGAGTTTGCCATGTTTTAACGGATTTTAAATATCAGATCATTTGTTTTTATATAGAAATATGAATAGGCATTTATAGCTTGTTTTAATATACATTGGTGCATATATCAGTTTTTATGTGCCGACGTGCCGTAAAACACCATTCATTCATTCATTCATTCATTCATTCATGGTTCCAAAGAGGTTTTCATATTCAATTCACAAATATGACTAAAATAAAATTTTATTTAAAGATGAACAAATGTATATTTAATTGTTATATTAATACCAGTAAATAGCCGTAAATAAGATACCAGACGTTCACTATATTCCTTAGTACAAAATGTTATAGTTTTCAAGTTCCTGTAAACAATGTTCCGTCCAGTGGTTCTGTCTATAACAAAATGAACCGCTAAGAGAAAAAACAGTTTATAGGAATATGAAGTGTATTTTCATTGCAAAAATGTAAACGTGCCCGCAAAATGAAAAACACCTTTTTGTGCCTTTATGACATCTGGTCTAGACGGTTTGATGGCTTCATTCAATATTAAGTTTTGTACATAGCATGCTTACATAGAAAAGGGCAAAGGTTGAGATTAAATACCAGGACGGGCTGACAATCACGCAAGATTTTTTTTCTAAACGCTCTTATTATGAATAAAAAAAACTGTATTACGCATTTGTGTACATTTTAGTTTAAACTTATTTATTTTACTTCGATTATGAAACAAGTTCTTACAACTTAGACAAATCACGCTCGAAGTTTTCCTGTGTAGAACCGGTACTAAGTATATGCGGATAAAAACTGTCTTTCTCAAGGTCACCACACAAAGCCGTGGCGGAGGACTGAACCCACGACCCTCCGATCATAAACGCATTGAATATCGGTATGTAACATCTTAACGAATCAACACTAAGCGATACACAAACACGCGTCATACAAAATTGACCATTTCTATCAATACTAATAGTGGAAATGAATATAAATGACATGTCGAAATCTTAAGTTTTACCAAAAACAATATATAGAGTTATGTATTATTTCAGATTCATTGGAACAACCCAGACCGCCTTACAGATCAGCAGGATAACTCAGGCATGACCATTTACTACACAGACGATCGCCGGACCTACGACGCGGCGATATTTCTTGTTGGCCAGGAACATCTTGTCATACCACCAAAAACATCAAACATCGCCTTCGATGCCACGTGTCCTTCCGGTTGTACCAGCGATATGTTCAAGGAGACTGTATATATCTCTCGAGCGGTCAACCACATGCACTATCTTGGTATTTTCTTTATAAGTATTACGTGTTACGTATGTCATGTCAAGTTTTATTGTTATTAAGGGAAGTAAGACCACGTGATGAATCGGACTATACCCACCGTCCTACAGCAAGTAACTTGTAAAATTATCATTTACAGTCTTTAGGCGGCGCCAGGCTAGAACACACTACCAGCAGTGAGTAGTTAATGGTTTTGAGATAGCCAATTTTATCATTCGGCCACAAAGGACACAGGAGGAAGGTTCATCATTTAAAAAAAGTGATACTATTTGATAAAGGAATCACTAAATCGTTGAGGTGTAACACAAATATGAAAACCTGTCTGTTTTTCGTTGTATGTGTAACACAAATATATAAAACTTGTCTGTTTTACGGTGTATGTGAAACACGAATATATAAAACCTGTCTGTTTTATGTTGTAGGTGTAACACAGTTATGAAAACCTGTCTGTTTTACATTGAAAGTGCAACACAAATATGAAAACCTGTCTGTTTTACGCTGTAGGTGTATCACAAATATGAAAACATGTCTGTTTTACGGTGTATGTGTATCACAAATATGAAAACATATCTGTTTTACGCTGTAGGTGTATCACTAATATGAAAACCTGTCTGTTTTACGGTGTATGTATATCACAAATATGAAAACCTGTATGTTTTACGGTGTATGTGTATCACAAATATGAAAACTTGTCTGTTTATCGCTGTATGTGTATCACAAATATGGAAACCTGTCTGTTTTACGCTGTAGGTGTATCACAAATATGAAAACCTGACTGTTTTACGCTGTATGTGTATCACAAATATTAAAACCTGACTGTTTTACGCTGTAAGTGTATCACAAATATTAAAACCTGTCTGTTTTACGCTGTATGTGTATCACAAATATGAAAACCTGTATGTTTTACGCTGTAGGTGTATCACAAATATGAAAACCTGTCTGTTTTACGCTGTATGTGTATCACAAATATTAAAACCTGTCTGTTTTACGCTGTATGTGTATCACAAATATTTAAACCTGTCTGTTTTACGGTGTATGTATATCACAAATATTAAAACCTGTCTGTTTTACGGTGTAGGTGTATCACAAATATGAAAACCTGTCTGTTTTACGGTGTATGTGTATCACAAATATGAAAACCTGACTGTTTATCGTTGTATGTGTATCACAAATATGAAAACCTGTCTGTTTATCGCTGTATGTGTATCACAAATATGAAAACCTGTCTGTTTTACGGTGTAGGTGTATCACAAATATGAAAACCTGACTGTTTTACGCTGTATGTGTATCACAAATATGAAAACCTGACTGTTTTACGCTGTATGTGTATAACAAATATGAAAACCTGACTGTTTTACGGAGTATGTGTTTCAAAAATATGAAAACCTGTCTGTTTTACGCTGTATGTGTATCACAAATATTAAAACCTGACTGTTTTACGCTGTATGTGTATCACAAATATGAAAACCTGTCTGTTTTACACTGTATGTGTACCACAAATATGAAAACCTGTCTGTTTTACGCTGTATGTGTATCACAGATATGAAAACCTGACTGTTTTACGCTGTAGGTGTATCACAAATATGAAAACCTGACTGTTTTACGCTTTTTACGCTGTATGTGTATCACAGATATGAAAACCTGTCTGTTTTACGGTGTATGTGTAACACTAATATTAAAACCTGACTGTTTTACGCTTTTTACGCTGTATGTGTATCACAGATATGAAAACCTATCTGTTTTACGGTGTATGTGTATCACTAATATTAAAACCTGTCTGTTTTACGCTGTAGGTGTATCACAAATATAAAAACCTGTCTGTTTTACGCTGTAGGTGTATCACAAATATGAAAACCTGTCTGTTTTACGTTGTAGGTGTATAACAAATATGAAAACCTGTCTGTTTTACGCTTTATGTGTATCACAAATATGAAAACCTGTCTGTTTTACGCTGTAAGTGTATCACAGATATGAAAACCTGTCTGTTTTACGCTGTATGTGTATCACAGATATGAAAACCTGTCTGTTTTACGTTGTAGGTGTATAACAAATATGAAAACCTGTCTATTTTACGTTGTAGGTGTATAACAAATATGAAAACCTGTCTATTTTACGTTGTAGGTGTATAACAAATATGAAAACCTGTCTATTTTACGTTGTAGGTGTATCACAAATATGAAAACCTGTCTGTTTTACGCTGTATGTGTATCACAGATATGAAAACCTGTCTGTTTTACGCTGTATGTGTATCACATATATGAAAACCTGTCTGTTTTACGCTGTATGTGTATCACAGATATGAAAACCTGTCTGTCTTACGCTGTATGTGTATCACAGATATGAAAACCTGTCTGTTTTACGTTGTAGGTGTATAACAAATATGAAAACCTGTCTATTTTACGTTGTAGGTGTATAACAAATATGAAAACCTGTCTGTTTTACGTTGTAGGTGTATCACAGATATGAAAACCTGTCTGTTTTACGTTGTAGGTGTATAACAAATATGAAAACCTGTCTGTTTTACGTTGTAGGTGTATAACAAATATGAAAACCTGTCTGTTTTACGCTGTATGTGTATCACAGATATGAAAACCTGTCTGTTTTACGCTGTAGGTGTATAACAAATATGAAAACCTGTCTGTTTTACGCTGTAGGTGTATAACAAATATGAAAACCTGTCTATTTTACGTTGTAGGTGTATAACAAATATGAAAACCTGTCTGTTTTACGCTGTAGGTGTATAACAGATATGAAAACCTGTCTGTTTTACGCTGTAGGTGTATCACAGATATGAAAACCTGTCTGTTTTACGTTGTAGGTGTATAACAAATATGAAAACCTGTCTGTTTTACGCTGTACGTGTATCAAAGATATGAAAACCTGTCTGTTTTACGTTGTAGGTGTATAACAAATATGAAAACCTGTCTATTTTACGTTGTAGGTGTATCACAAATATGAAAACCTGTCTGTTTTACGCTGTATGTGTATCAAAGATATGAAAACCTGTCTGTTTTACGTTGTAGGTGTATAACAAATATGAAAACCTGTCTATTTTACGTTGTAGGTGTATAACAAATATGAAAACCTGTCTATTTTACGTTGTAGGTGTATCACAAATATGAAAACCTGTCTGTTTTACGCTGTATGTGTATCAAAGATATGAAAACCTGTCTGTTTTACGTTGTAGGTGTATAACAAATATGAAAACCTGTCTATTTTACGTTGTAGGTGTATAACAAATATGAAAACCTGTCTATTTTACGTTGTAGGTGTATCACAACAAATGGCGTTATACAGAAACGGGCACATAATAAAAGTCCTGACCGACGACAGAACTTATCATTATGACAGCCCAAAATTTTATCAGTAAGTGTCGCATATTCTCAGAATAACAATTATTTATTTTATGCTTTCTTGGTGAAATAGTTTTGTTATTTTCAATGTTTAAAATGCAGTTTAACGCAGTTTTCAACGCAACATCTTTACCCAGCATATCCAATTTTATTGATGGAGAAAGAACTCGGAATAAATCTTAGAAAAGCCACCGTCGTTCCATAAGTAAATGGCAAATTTTCGGACATAAAGTTTTTTGGACCGAGCGGGATTCAAACTTACGACCTCAGCGTTGAGAGGTTAGTGATCATGAGACGGCTCATTGGACCACTCGACCAAGGAGAACATTAAATAGTATTTAATAAAAGGCCGAATTCAAACAAGAAAAGAAAATAATAGACTCGGTTTTATTAGGTCCCGGTTGATGTGAAGTATTGAAAATAGTTCAAATCTTCATGGACCATGAAATTAAAATATTAAAATGAATTTCAGATAGAAAGTTACAAGTATACACGTACAAGTTCTTGCCGTTAGTTTGTGATGTTGAGTTAATTTGTTTTTTTTAGTTGAGCATGAAATCTTGAGTTGAGCATGAAACAGAGTTATATTACCTCTGACCCTGGTGTCTGGTCGGTATGTGATGACTCGTTGTGGATTAATACAACTATTACATTTACAGAATTGAAGACATTTAACGTCTTGTTATATACAACACCACATTTACTTTGCAGTTTCGAACCTCCAATAGAGGTTCACCCAGGAGACGAGATACGTACGCGATGTGAGTACAGCTCAGACCGCTCGAGCGCCGTTTACTTCGGTGCAGCCACGCAAGACGAAATGTGTTACGGGTTTCTCACGTATTATCCGTCCCAAAATATTACACCAACATTCTGCGCCAGCTGGAAATCGGTACAGAGGTGTGAACGATATCTGCCAAAATACGGAGGAATGATTGGCTCGTGTAAATGGAGACAGTTGTTGAACCCAATTGACCCAATAACGCAAAAACTATATGCAAAATTTTATGCTGTGGATAATTGTGGTTCATTCGCAAAATATGGGACATGCAGTCATAATTGCACAGAGTTAGTCCGAACGCTGTCTGACCACCCGTGCCTTAAGGACGATATAGGCGATTTTGTGAAATTCAAATTAAGTAGTACAGGACAAGGGCAAATGTTCGTAGAAACGTTGAAAACGTGTGCGCCTGAAATAAACTATGCAAATGTTGTTCACAGCCAACGAAATTATCTTGTGATTTTAGTTTGTACTTTATTTTGGGTATTAACTTAAATAATTTGATAAGGTTTTTATACGATTGATGAACCAGGTCAGCATTACGTCATTTTTAAATCACATTTGGTTGTATACGTTAACAATCTTATACATTACAAATGAGGATGCAACATTTGCAGGCATACATTTATTTTATGAATTGTCTTTTTGTAATAAATCGCTTATTTAAGTATACAGAGCATACAGCGACACGAAAATAGTACAAGCATTCTTTTGGTACGTTTGGCAATGTAATATGAATGTTTTATAGAGATACTGAACGGAACAGCTAACCCGCAACCTGTTATGTAACTGACATTTTTTGTATTTATCTTAAATATTTTTTAACGCAATTTCCGTGAAATTTTGACTTGAGCAAGAAAGAAATTTAGGTTACATAAAATAAGGAAATCAATGCTAATGATGCCGTTGTTATAACACTACAAAATATATCGACAAAGGTATTGGAAATACAAAAAATTAGCTGTTCCGTTCAGTATCTGTGCACGTTTACTAGAGGTACGTGTAGTAAGGTGCTTTGCCACTACACGACTGAGCTCAGTATACTACTTCTCATAAAATAACGCGGGTGCCTGTGTTATGTTTATTACATCAGAAACAACAACAAATATACATCTCAGGTTACATCTGTTACAACATGAGAGAATGATACACTCATCAAGGCATATATACATGAGACATAGGACATATAAAAGTATGAGTACAGATGAAAAAATGACAACATTTCAAGAGGTTTGGTCGGGGTGGGTTATGGGTGTGGGAGCTTGGGGTTTGTCATTTATGTAAATAAATGTGTTTTTATTGTTTATAGTTTAAGCAAACAGATAGCGATCAATTATATTAGTGCAATAAAATGTAAACAGTGTTCTTTTTTTTTCATAAACACTTTTGTCATTACTAGGACGATAGGTGTAAGAATATTTACATAAACAGGAATAGGACGATAGGTGTAAGAATATTTACATAAACAGGAATAGGACGATAGGTGTAAGAATATTTACATAAACAGGAGAACTAAGATGGCCCAAACCCAACGGATCTGGACAAAATAGTTCGAGTTAAGGGTTGTTCGAGCCAGACATATTGGTCAACATCATACCATACATGTATATACATTGAAATAGGAATTCGGCCGGGACCTGATAAGTAGTTCGAGATATTTGAAGTGTTCCAGCCATCCGTTACCAGCCATCCGTGTTCCAGCCATCCGTGTTCCAGCCATCCGTGTTCCAGCCATTCGTGTTCCAGCCATCCGTGTTCCAGCCATCCGTTACCAGCCATCCGTTACCAGCCATCCGTGTTCCAGCCATCCGTTACCAGCCATCCGTGTTCCAGCCATCCGTGTTCCAGCCATCCGTTACCAGCCATCCGTGTTCCAGCTATCCGTGTTTCAGCCATCCGTGTTTGTTTCTATAAAATCAATCCATATATTCAAAAAGCGTTGACAAGAATATTACAACAATATTGAACAGTTTTTAAGCAAGAAAGAAATAGTACATGTTTAGCTGATAACGTCAATATCATAATTCATCTCTTTATTTTCATATTCATGTACATACTGTCTAGCCGGCATGGATATACACATTACTAATGCATTATTCACATATACATGTAGCATAATTATACTTAACGGTTAGAGAATATAAATATTTTTATATTAAACTAATGTGTATCATTGCCGATATATCGTCAATGTTGTCGGTACGACTCGGGTCTCGTATGTTTCCGTAAAGTGCCAGTTGACCGATGTTTAATCATTGTGGTTACTGTGTAGGTTTCACTAAACATATCAAGTTTATATTTACCTCAACTCAAAATTTTCATTTTTTCGTGAGGATAACTTTAACTTATTACAAATAAGTTGACAACGGCGAATCAAAGTTGAAACAAATATTTACCCAATCTTTCCTCGGTGGTAACACAGAAAATGCAATAATATCGATGTAAATACAAAAGGCCGATAGATTTTGAATTTATGAGTTGAGTAAAATCGTTGAGATGTTTAGTGAAACTGGAACCAGATGTCACATGGTGACTGTCGGAAACTAATGTAAGCAAAGTGTTATTTATAGTGTTATGGTCTTGCAGACCAGGGTTCTCTTTCCTCATAGTGATGACCTGAAGAATTAACGATAATGTCAGTTTTTGTGATAAAAAGAAACTTACTTTACTAAGCTAGCAAACCGGCAACAAACGTGTACTTTAAAAAGTCTATTTAGTCACAAAATTGAATAAAATACAGTTTACATTTAAGATTTATATCTGTTTATAATGGCACAACTTGCCCCAAGTGTTGGCACGTATTAACCCACATATAGTGCAGGTTGTGCCGCTTGCCCGGAGACATTTAACCCTTTACTCCATAGACAGTTTTCCCGCACAAATCACAGAAGGCCTTTAAAAACAGTGCAGGAAGAGTTCAGATTGCTCGTAACGAACAATCTGAGCACTTCCTGCACTTTTTTCCACTCTGTCAGTTAATATAAACATAATTCACCCAATAATTCAAAAGCCTTCTATATTAGAGGTGTCCAAAAGGCGTCTATATTAGGTATCCAAAAGCGTCTATATTAGGTATCCAAAAGCGTCTATATTAGGTGTCCAAAAGCGTCTATATTAGGTGTCCAAAAGCGTCTATATTAGGTGTCCAAAAGCGTCTATATTAGAGGTGTCCAAAAGGCGTCTATATTAGGTATCCAAAAGCGTCTATGTGAAGTAAAGGGTTAAATGAAATGTATCCCATAAACAAAGGTAATGTGTCAGCTTGGTATAGCACGAGTTGTAGAGATGACGTCATACTAAACTATATCCTTATAGAAAACGAAAACACGCACATGGAAACCTAAGAGTAGGAAAAATATGAAAAATGGCACAATCATTCCCGTTCTCTCCTACTCATTAATTGTAAAATGCATTTAAGACCTTGGTAAATATTATACATTGCTCGGTAGAGTCTCGTATAATGTAAGTTTGCAGTTTAATAAATGTAACAATTTCTGAGTGCTTATTTAAGATTCTCTTTTCCATACATCGTTCGTAGTGAATAAAGACATTATCATATTCCGTGAAATCGTATAATCTTTTTATTAGTATTTAATGCCCAATGGTTCACAATGGAACAAGATAAATGTTGATATATATTTTATGCTGATTAATTGTTTATACAGTATAGTTTCTTATTTTTAATTATATGCTGTTTTTTTTCCTATTTGACACAATAATTTTAGATATTTGATACTAGAAACATGTATACTGTAAACTCTGGTTGTCGGGTCCCGTCTATTGTTCATTGGTCATTGTCATTATTTGATACTAGAAACATGTATACTGTAAACACTGGTTGTCGGGTCCCGTCTATTGTTCATTGGTCATTGTCATTATTTGATACTAGAAACATGTATACTGTAAACTCTGGTTGTCGGGTCCCGTCTATTGTTCATTGGTCATTGTCATTAGTTGATACTAGAAACATGTATACTGTAAACACTGGTTGTCGGGTCCCGTCTATTGTTCATTGGTCATTGTCATTATTTGATACTAGATAAACTCTGGTTGTCGGGTCTCATCTATTGTTAAGGGGCTGTTTTGGCCATTGTCATTATTGTGTGATACATGTTTATAATACTCGATTTGTATTCGTTCTTGTACAAAATACTCACGCCAATGTACATACAAGCAGTTATATATATATGTATAAAAGGCCAAATTGCGTTTGTGTTTGAACATAAAGATGTGTCTTTATTTCTATATAAGGAGTATTTGTTAATAGTAATACGTCTCTGTTTTTTAACACAAGTTCGTATATACCAGTTTCCTAACATGAACACAATGTAAATATATATATATATATATATATATCATACAATATATATGTATATGCTTTGCCCTGGAATACATGCTATTTTCCCCGCATAAACTCAGTCTTTAATCATATACGTATTTACCCCATCCAAAGATGTTTACGCTCTCTAACAAAACGTTGTGTTTAGATATTTTATTTGTATTTGCTATTAAACTTGGTAACATGTTCTGTTCTTCAAATGAAAAAGTTTGATCTTAGATATATACAGTAGATCTATATGTATAAAGTATATATAAAAATGATTTCTTTTCGTTAACATATATCCTGATGAAGGAACAGACCACTGAAACGTCGATTAATTAAATTAACCAAACTATAACATACGTGTTGATTTTCTCGGACGTCTTATATAATACACGTACCGATATTAAGTATAAGGCGTCCTGCCGCAATGACATAGTTTTATCCATATTTTATTTAAACGCTTGCAGTAGAATGGATGATCCAATTATGCATGCATAAATAGAGAAACTTATTTTTGTTTCAGTGATGCATCATTTTTATATCACCAATTCAGCACTGAAGTGACATTGTCACGAGTACTATAGCTGCCAGAAAGCAGGGGTCGTCTTCTTGAGAACAGTCCTTGACTTGGGCTTGAATATCCAAATTGTTCAACCTTACATATCTATTTGACAATTACAGATAGACTACGTGTGAGCGATTAGTTGACTATATGTTTGGTCTAAAAACAATTGTTGGTGAATACCGTCCCTGTTTGTAAGTGAACTTCAAATGATAAATATTTACATTCCCACTGCAATCGGCATAAATGAACTATATAGATTTACTGCATTTCATTTCCCAATGAAAAACACTTGCAGCTGGGAGGAGCTAAAAAGGACCAGTTTGCATTTCATTGGTTGCACGAGTTTGTTATGCTGGTGAGACGTCACGTTGCCGTTAGTTTCACGTGACGTTTGCCGTAAGTTGTCCTACAAATGCCAATCTGATCACCTCGGCCTTTATGCTACGCAATAGACCTCTGACATAATAAGGCGCCATTTTGGAACAACTTTCAGTCACATGATAAAATAAAATAGCGGGCATCTTATGCCACCTATATACATGTACGTTGAAAATATAAACGTTGGTTAATCAAGACTGATTATTTAATTTTCCCTATTAACACGACCCATGTCGAGTGTATAAATAAAAAATCGCTATAATAACGCCACGTATTCATCTGAATGACGGATACATAATGTGTTACTTTCACGCAAATGAACACAGACTTGTAACACAGGCGAATAGCGTTGGTGAATTCTAGAGCTATACACGAGGTGTATTATACGGAAGATACGGAAATACCCGATGTTTCACGATTGCTACAAATGCATGCACTATTTCAGTATGTTGACAAAGTCGCCGTTACGTTCATGACATTGGCTTTGCAGTTTAATGCGTATAATTGCTTTTAATATCAAAATGGCAAAAATAACGTAATGGTTTTATCTAAAATAGCTGGAAAATATAATGTAAATATAAGGATTAAAGAAGCCGAGTTTTGAGTTTTCACCGGGTAATTCATCACCCAATGAAAACTCAAAATTCGGCTTTTTATCCTTAATTAATATAATTTTTAAATACAGGTGTGGAGTGCGTGATGTAGTGGTAGATCATCGGCCCCATGGTCGGAGGGTCTGTTCTACCCAGGAGTTCTTCAAGAGTGATTTGCAGAAGCTGTAATAACTTGTTTCACAATCTATGTAAAATGATTATGTTTAAACTAAACCGGGCTACGTGACATTTTGTATAATAGAGCTGATTTGCTGGAATATGTCACGCGTCAAGAAAGAAGTGACAAAGCAATGTTCATAGTTATACCCCTACAAAATAAGTGCTATCATATGCATATGTGGTCGTCCATATATATTTGGTACTTTATATTCCAAGACACTTCAAGCAACCATTTTAATCCAGACAAAATATCATTGTATTGTTCACATATATTCCAGAGGTTAATTTAATCCAAGTGTGTGTTACTGGCTAGCTCTGGATGCGTGGATAACACTTATTTCCAAAGGGAACATACTTTGTTTTCATCTCCAAGCATCTTTATAATGTATTTTAACGTATTTTTGAGGCTAAAATAGTAAGTTACTACAGCAGTCGGAGGCGACACCCATTCAAGAAGTGGTGAACCTTTTTTTTTTCGCGACCTGGCAACACTCAGCAGAAGTAATTCGGTTTTGAATATACGGTACAATACAGTCGTCAAACCGCGAATGGAAAAGTGTAAGTGTCCTTGACCGATTTTCATAATGTTTATTATTAATTCAGACGAATCGTGTGGAGAACAGGCATGTAAAAGGAAGTAGTTAGTTTAATCTAATAGTTTAATCATATTTTATTGCATTTATAATTGCAGCAATGAGGTTGGGCCACAAGCTCTCACAACATTAGTTACGGCCCTTCCCCTAAAATATTACAAATAATTGAAAAAAAAACAAAAACATGTTTTTTTTAAAAAGGAAATATAGTACGATTGTCAAACATTTGAGAGGTAATTTCGCCATGCCGTGCTGTACTTAACGAGCTCAACGTAGACACCAAGGCTTATAAGCTCCAATTGTTTGCTTCATTTTTACTGAGTTCGTTTCAGTAGCGAAGAAATGCTGATTGCCGTTTTTGTTATTTCATGGCAATTAATGACAGTCGTCATGATTACACGTAGTTGACTTTTTTTAAAAAAAGAAACCAAATCTAGCACAGTAAACTCAATATGGCATTGATTTATTTGATTGAAAACAAGAAATAGTTATTGAAAATAAAATTCCATTGTGAGTATTACGGTCTAGTCAATATCACGAAACACGGATGTTCAAATTTCTTTTTTCATAAATTTTCCATTTTGACAGGGATGTAAATTGTAACCTCTTAAAATTATAAACACGTGGCGTGGTTTCTGTGGATTACATATATATGCTGAAACAATAGCTTGATTAATAACTTTGTGATACTGTTTGCAATACTATAATTAGAAATTACAACAGATGAATTACGATTAAAAAGGATCTGAAAATTCGTTTGATCTGTGTACTCATTGTACAATTAGTGCACATCTGTGGTTGGACCGACTCCCAGAATTACACATGTTTTAGTTGTTTTTCTTGCATCATTATATCTTCTGGAAACTACTCTAGAACGCAGGAAATACATCCTAAAAATCAAAATCGGGGTTGGGGGAGGGGGTGATGCGCCCAGATCGCTGGAATCTGCTGAGCTTTCATATCATTTTATGGTCAACTGCGCCTCTGATTGTGATTGCATACTGCCCGAATGAGAGCGTTTGAAATCTTGCATGTATATTATCTGAAGCCGTTGAACGATTATATCTTCTATTTCGTCACAGATCTAGAAGGAAAATATATATAAGGGGAATAACCACTGTAATGAATGGTTAATGGTTACTTTAGGAGTTGCCTCCCTTAAAAACTTGAAAAGCGGGATCATTTTTCCGCAGTAAAGTAATAATAAGATAAAACAGTGGGAATGTATCATATAACATAAAGCCACGTTTGTAACGGCAGAAATAAATGAAAAATAAATCGTAGTTTAGTACTTTATCTGCGGAGCACAGCTGAAAGAGGATTTCTTTAATTTATGATTCAGTTAATAATTGTGTTATTGTATTATGTTGTTCGTTTGATATTGTAAAATTTAAACCCAATATATAATTATGTGGGATATGTCATGGTTAAGATGAGATTACAAAATATGCAGTTCAAAGCGGGTATACTTCAGAGGTCACTTATGATAAATTACCCTGTCACAAATAATGTAACTTGACTAAAGATAGTACTATAAACTGCGTTATGGGTATTTTTGAGGAAATAGAATATATAAATAGTCAGGAGACATATGCACCAAAATGTGAGAGATTGGCGAGCTGTCACGGTAATTAGCGGGTGCAAGCTGTGAATTTTTAAAGAGTTAGTCAGTTATACTTAGGAAAGCAAGGTATACGGTCATGTAGCAATTTGGGCAGTTTTATTTTGGAAGGCCAGATGGACGGTCATGTAAAATTAAGAGTTAACATGGGGTAGATGGGTTGTTCAGATGGGTTTTAGATGGTTGGGTGATATAGAAATGCAAGTTGAGTTACATGATATGATCGAGATGATGGGTAATATTTAAATAGGAACTGATACAGAAATGGGGACATAGTTTGAACTATACTTTAGAAACTGCACATGTGTTGAATAGAATTCATTAAAGTTTAAAATGACAGTTGTAACAATGTAAGAAATAAATGTATATAGAAAAACGTGTGTTATGTGTTAATGATGTGCGATGGTGAAACATAATTTCATGAGAAGGCGATTAGTTTAACAACCGTCATTACAGAACAAACTAGAGTAACTGAAACTACATCAACTCTGATAGATCCAATACTTATAACAGATACATAAAAACCCCTCAATTCTGAATCTTCAGATGTTCCGTATACAAGTGACCATATTTTATTCCCTTTTTCTTTTTACACCTCCTGCTTTAACTAAAAAATTTTTATAAAAGAGGTGATTATGACAAATTGAATGACATTATACGTACATATTTGTGATTGGAAGTTAATTTCCCACTTTTCCATAAAAGTACAAAAAGCAATATTAAATTGTATACATAAATAATTTTTATATTCCTTTTAAATGTCTTTATATGACCCGACTCCTGTGTCATCAACATATACTTAAATACTTAAAAA
Organism: Panopea generosa; assembly: GCA_029582155.1. Classification (NCBI taxonomy): domain Eukaryota; kingdom Metazoa; phylum Mollusca; class Bivalvia; order Adapedonta; family Hiatellidae; genus Panopea; species Panopea generosa. The sequence continues at coordinate 16,853,317 of CM055905.1, forward strand.
CTTAAATCTAAGAAAAACAGCCAGGTGATCATGATTTTAGACTGGTTACAGTAAACCTGCATATAGTTTCACGGATATTGATTGTAGAATAGGAAAATAACGAGTCAAAACTTAGTTTAGCTTTTAAGTATTTAAGTAAACTATTGGTGAAACAGAAGCCTGACACTGATAATCCATGATACGACTCTCAGTTACTTGCGGAGATGGGGTGTACTCGAGTACTGGTTAACTTTTCAGAATCCCAGGAAACAGCGATTAGGTTAACTGATCGTCTGTTAGCCCTTGGTGGCGTTAAAATGACGCTAAATACTCAATAAATCAATGACTCTGAAATCAGACGGACTAGATGACGCGACGGACAGAGGTCGGATTGGATACAAACAGTTAAGAAATAAAACAAATAATTTGAACCCGCATACCAAAAAAAAACAATACAGTACTAATTAAACAGCTTAGTAAGGAAAATAAAAATACTGAAACCATACCCCCTGAAAAGAACTTCAAACTCTGGCAAGGAAACATACTTTTATATTAACGAAGAGAAAGCAAATTGTTTAAATGATTATTTCATTTCTATTTCAACAACCATTTGAACCATTACATTCCCAAATGACAACTTAAAAACTAATTTTATTTCTAATTTTGTTATAATAAAGTCTTTAGTTCCATCGTTTTGAAGTATACAAAATAAAGTATTTCTTAACCTCTAGCACTTTTATCTAATAGATTATTAAATGAATGTAATTTTCCAGATTTGTGGAACATTTTATATTATAATATCTTTAAAAGAGGTAAAATAAATGTAATTATGGACAAATTCTCTGCTAAGATGTTTTATTCAGTAAATTTTAATAGACCATAAGACCCAACAACATGATACAATCTATATAACAAATGATGCAATAATTATATGAAAATGTGTACAAATAAATACAACACACATGTCAACATGTTAAACACTGTATTTATTCATACAATGAAACATACCATAACACAAACACTTACCTACATATACAATGTACATATAAATATTCACATACATACACATATACTTGTACATATATATCAAATATATTTTAAGTCAAGAGACACAATAGAAACATACAATCATGTTTATGCATTTTCAATGGTGTTCCTCTTTTCAAAATATTTAAAAATATATATGCTTAAATTTCTAACTAATTCATCCTTTTTACTGCTAAAAAGTTGTATCAGTTTGTACATACTTGGCCGATACCAAAAGTAAAACAAAATGACATTCATCTTCAATTATGTGACAAGAATTGCATTTTCTATTTTCTAATGGTATACTTCTCGGTCTATGCCATCTACCAAATTCAATATTAAGGTGGCGCGATGATACAATTAATCTAGTAATTGCTATCCTAAACTTGGGTATATTTATGCATTTAAGAAAGAATTGATGATAAAAGCGATAATTTTTCTAAAAAATCTTGCCCTTGTGGGATTTTCCAAGCGTTCGTGCCTAGTCTGTAGACTAGTATCGTTAATTTTCTGATTTAATATACTTAAGAAAATATTTACATCACCAACACCCTGTGCAAGCCAGACATTATAAAACTTTTAAGATGATAACAGGTTACGTACTAATGTTACCCAAGAAACTTTATTTGGATAAATTTCAGCATCATGTTTAACATGTTATATATATAATTTTACAGTATTTATTTTCTCTGCTATTTAGAATTTTGTACCAATATTTAACAATTCTATAATATCTTAGATTTATAAGACTCATTCTTCTTTACATACCAAAAACAAAATCATTTTGTGTTGTACGTTTTTTTCTTTAAAATACTTTTACAATACAATTTGTGTACTCGTTCAATATTGTTTGAGTTATGAAACCCCCAGACTTCGCATGAATAATTTAAAATAGATAAAATAAGTTTATCAAAAAGTTCTAATCTGTGGTTAATGGAAATATCAAATAAGATATATATTATTAAGCTTAAAATTGTTTTTGAGCTGTCCCAGCTAGAGTCGTTTGAGCTTAACTGAATGATCCTCCTTTGTTGAACTACACCAAGGTAGGATAAGGATTTTACAATTTCTACTTGCTCTCCGTTAAAAACAAAACGCAAATTTCTTGGCAGTAGTCCTGCTTTTCTGAATATTATTACTTTTGTTTTATTAATATTTACTCTTAGCTTGTATTTGTTACAATAATCTGAAAGGATATCAAAACATTTTTGCAGTCCTTCATGAGTTTCAGAAAATAGAACAATATCATCAGCATAAAGAAGTAGAAAAAGTTTGGTCATTTATTTATCAATACCATCAAAATGATTAAGAATGAAATGTTCCTCAATGTCATTGAAAGACATAGAAAATAGAAAAAAGAGATAGGCATTCTCCTTGACGAACCCCTAGTATACACGAAAACTCGTTACTCATCGTATTATTATATTTGATACGTGATTTAATCCCTTTATACATATTCCTTACAACTGTCAACATTTTACCTTTTATACCAAGCTGTATCAATTTAGTCCACAAACTGTTCCATTCTACAAAATCAAAGGCTTTGATAAAATCATTAAAGCTACAATACTTTAATTTTCTTACCTGTATTAAACAAATGTGAAATTAGCCCATGTAGAACAAAAATAGTATCGGTTGTACCCATGCCCTAACAAAAGCCTGCCTGTGCTTCAATTTATACTTGATAACTTTCAGCCCATTTATTTAACCTATTATTCACAATTCTAGCAAATAGTTTACCTAATGTGCTCAATAATGCAATGCCCCTGTAGTTATCTGTATTGGCAAGTTTTTGTGTACAAGCATATATGTATTTATAATGTTTTTGTTGATTATAGCCTTCTTTATAAATAACAATCATGATTTATCGAAGGACAGTCCACGGTCTACCAGCCTTTAGATATATATCATCAAATATGGTTCAGCTAACCTACAGGTCACTTGTATAGTAGTCTGTGATTTATCGAAATCATGTGATCGCATCTGGTTGAATAGTCTCTCGCTCAAGTAAACCAAAATGAGTTCAGTGGAAATCTTCTTAATTGGACCGACAGGTATTTACGTAAAGGTGGACAAAGAGTATTTATAGGTATTAGTTTTTCAGAAATTAAAGAATCAACTACCGGAGTCCTCCAAGGTTATGTTTCATGTCCTTTATTCTTTTTAATTTACATTAATGATATATCTGAGACCGTGCTAAGAATTACAAGATACTTTTGTAGATGATTCATCATTTGTTTTTACATCTTCGAATATCACAGATTTAGATTATACAATAGGTAATGCTCATATAGAGAAGAAGAAACTGATTGAGATCACGTTGGATATAATAGAGTATATAGCATAGTGTGCAATTTCATAATAAAGTATATAATATGATACATAATAAAATGTATAACATTGTTTATAACATAGGATATAATATAGCATATAACATAGTATACAATTTCATAATAAAGTACATAATATGGTACATAACATAATGTATAACATAGTAGATAAAATAGGATATAACATAGTATATAACATAGGATATAATATAGTATATGACATAATATATTACATAGTATACCCAATTTATAGTAAAATATATGACAGTAAAATTTATAAAACAATTTTTTCAAACAACTCTTTTTCACTTTTTAACAAATTTATACAAGCGACATGAAAATAAAAAAAAAATATTTTTATAAGTTTTCTTCAGTTGCAACAAATTTCAAATAATTTCAAGTGCATCTATGCGATGCTAGACCTAGATAATCCTGTAGTAGACTACGTCATCGTTTGTCCCCAGGGAATTCCTGTAGTAGACTACGTCATCGTTTGTCGTCACATATATTCCTGCAGTAGATTACGTCATCGTTTAATTGACTTTTCCAAAACCAACTAAACATATTTCTTTTCAAATTTGGCCACATTGTTCCTTAGAGGTATGTGTTTATTTTCTTTTTTGGTTAACTTAAAGTCCATATGGTCACTATAATCAAAACTAGAAATGTGCGCATAGGACACATATGCCCCTACTATATGTTACAATCCTAACTGGGATTCACTAAGAGCCCTAAGTCCTGCTCCAATACTGCCAATCCTTCTTGCTCTTTAACATTTATATTGTGCAATGGCTAAAGGCTCGACCGGTTTGTTTCTCCCCAGTTTGTATTAGCTAAAGTAAAGTTCGATGGGTTTGCAAGTCAGTCTCTCAACTAGTTTATCGGCTTGATATTGTGATATGTTCGAGATCTCGTAATAGTTTGTGTTCTTCTGAATTGTTATTATTTACAAAAGGAGACCTTTCCCTGCAAATTGTGCTTAAAATTGTTGAATTACTTATGATTACAACTAAAAAATCACGGAATTTTACTTTAAACTGCAGTATTTTAAATTAAATTAAGATCGTATTGCGTGTTTAAAACATTAAAAATCATCAATAAGTCAGTTGCCTGTGAGATTTGGATGATAAATTTGCCAAAGTAATAATTCTTAAAATGCTATTTTATCAGCATTTAGCAGAGATATGCAAGTTTCCTTTCTTTCTATACATGTCCTTGTTTTTATACAAAATAATGTACCGAGTAAATTTGCATTGTATATATACTTATAAATGTGTGATAAAAGTTGAGCCACAACCGTTTATCTTGAGCAAGACCTACCTATCAATATACATATTTAATTATGTCAATGCTCGAAATTGAACTGTAACGAAACATGTTAAAACATTCAAAATTTAAACAAAACTGTATCAGGATGTCGACATAACTGCTTATAAGAAATGTTTGAATAAACCAGTTATTATTTCAAATCAGATTTGCTATGACCTGATTAATAACTATTGCTCAAAAATAATAAATATGAACTCCTGTTAACAGCAATAACAAAATCAATATAATAACCATACAGTATTTAACGATATTATAGTTATGTACGCTGTTGAACAGTATATATGTGTAGATAGCTTGATCTCATTTGTAATATTTAAAAGCCGGCTTTAGAATATTTTTTTTTATCAAATTTGAATTACTAAATAAGAAATCTATTTTTGTTCGTCTGTATATTCATGTCTATCATTTATATAAGCATTGTCAGTCAATTGTTATGTCATTATATAATGGACATTTAAGGATAACATGAATCTCATTTTCTGCATCCAAAATGGGCACGCTCTTTTACAATTTAGCAACCTTTCATAGTGAACCGTTTCTAAGCGAATTGATGCAATTCCACTACGGAATTTTAACAGCAGATCTTTGACTGCGTTATGCACGTATTGACACAGGCTGTTTTAACACTAACTAGCACTTCATATTCCACTTAATATTATTTACAGTCAAACCTGTCTAAAGCAGCCAGTGTAGTTAAGGGACAAAAGTGGTCTTTTAATACAGGTTGTTGCTTAATACAGGTTAATTTGCTCTAAAAGCATAGCAATGGGAAATAACAAATGTGGTTGTTTAAGACAAGTGTCTGCTTAATAGAGGTGACCGCTTACACAGGTTTAACTGTATATGTGTTATATAATAAAATACAACCAATGCTTAAACAAATATCTATAACCCTATACGACCATTTGTCACATCGAATGTCTTTTTTATTATAACAATCTGTAAATACTTTTTTAGTATTGAATCTTAGTATATAACATAGTATATAACATGGTACATAACATAATATATAACATGGTATATAACATGGTACATAACATAATGTATAACATAGTATATAACATGGTACATAACATAATGTATAACATAGTATAGAACATATGATATAATACAGTATATAACATAGTGTACAATTTCATAACATAGTATATAACATGGTACATAACATAATGTTTAACATAGTATAGAACATATGATATAATAGAGTATATAACATAGTTTGCAATTTCATAATATAGTATATAATATGGTACATAATAAAATGTATAACATTGTTTATAACAAAGGATATAATACAGTATATAACATAGTTTACAATTTCATAATAAAGTATATAATATGGTACATAACATAATGTATAACATAGTAGATAAAATAGGATATAATATAGTATATGACATAATATATTACATAGTATACCCAATTTATAGTAAAATATATGACAGTAAAATTTATAAGTAAAACAAATTTTTATTACAACTCTTTTTCATTTGTTAACAAATTTATACAAGCGACATAAAATAAAAAAAAATTTTTTTATAAGTTTTCTTCAGTTGCAACAAATTTCAAATAATTTCAAGTGCATCTGCGCGATGCTAGACCTAGATAATCCTGTAGTAGACTACGTCATCGTTTGTCGTCAGGGAATTCCTGTAGCAGACTACGTCACCGTTTGTCCACAGAGATATTCCTGTAGTAGACGACGTCATCGTTTGTCGTCACATATATTCCTGCAGTAGATTACGTCATCGTTTAATTGACTTTTCCAAAACCAACTAAACATATTTCTTTTCAAATTTGGCCACATTGTTCCTTAGAGGTATGTGTTTATTTTCTTTTTTGGTTAACTTAAAGTCCATATGGTCACTATAATCAAAACTAGAAATGTGCGCATAGGACACATATGCCCCTACTATATGTTACAATCCTAACTGGGATTCACTAAGAGCCCTAAGTCCTGCTCCAATACTGCCAATCCTTCTTGCTCTTTAACATTTATATTGTGCAATGGCTAAAGGCTCGACCGGTTTGTTTCTCCCCAGTTTGTATTAGCTAAAGTAAAGTTCGATGGGTTTGCAAGTCAGTCTCTCAACTAGTTTATCGGCTTGATATTGTGATATGTTCGAGATCTCGTAATAGTTTGTGTTCTTCTGAATTGTTATGGTTCAATTGATCAACATGACATGATGACGTGTCTCGCGCAAGACCACGAACCGTACTTCACAGATCAAGGTCATTATTTCAGTCTGTTTTATATCCATACGTCTTAGACTTCGTGTCGGTTCTGTAATGGTGTCGTATATCGATGCAGTTTGGAGAAAAAAAAACCTGGCATAAATAATCAACACGACGTAAGTCGACGATGTGTCTTGACCCAGACTCGTACCACAAAGGTCAACGCCACAAGTTATCAACATATCATGATGATGTGTTACGTGCAATACCCAGATGTGAAGGTCACACAATGGCCAATGTCACACCTTTTCGTCATTAAAACCCTACTTTTAAAATATATCGCATATAACGCTAAAGGGTTATGTTACTCTTACCAGAAACATTTTATTGCTGTTACACATCCTTTGTTTTTCTTACTAAACAATTTAAAATACACAAAATATTGATGTAAATAAAAACATATTTTAATCCTGCAAACTCCATAGAATGCAGCTTTTTGGTTTCAAAAGGCAAATGAGTAGACCTAACAGCATATTCCTTTACTCCTCTCCAACCCCTCCCCTTCGCTTGCCCTCGCTCCCTTACCAAAATAAATTAAACGCAATGGCAACAGTAATCCAACTTTCAGTACTGCACGTACTGTGATTAATTATTTCACATCATCCCAATCCACTCCGGCGGGTAGTAGTCTTCCCTGTTCATAAGCTGATCAATGAGAGACCCGGGTGCCGGAAATCCCTTGAAATAAACAACAGAACCGCCATTTAACCACGCCCCGAACCAGCCAAATGATCCACTGGTTATTATGTTGTGGTTAGATAACGACATTAGTGCAAGGTCCTTCTCATAGTCAGAATTAAATGGACTGAAGAATATATTGGAGTCGCTTTCATTTTCAAAATTATCCTTACACCACTGGATTCCATCACTTAAAAAAATGAATTTTAATCTACCCCCATGTGCATCATTAAAAAAGTGGCTCGTGGTTCCGTAACTGTTGGAGATTTTGTCAATGTAATATTGCATGGCTCTCCTTATGTAACCGACATCGGCGACTACGTACCCTTTCGTAGCAGCGTGTGCTCCCATCATATCGCCACGTCGAACATGGATAGATACGAGAATATCGCCAGGTCGTGAGATGTCTGCGAGGAAATCATTCGCTGCTCTGAGTAATTCTGGTCGAAACTTTATTACTGTTTTCAAATATTGATTATGGCAGTAGAAGTAGCGCCAACTTTGAAAATATCCCGAAAGCGTCCAGTTGTGAGTTGTAGTTAACGTCTCAACTGCAGAATCGTACTTCGCATAGAAAAGTGGTTTGAATTTGTTCCACTTTTTTGTGTCGTCACTTGGAATCTGTTTGATGAAATCAGTATCGAACATATGGCTAAGAGTACTGCCGAATTTTTCCGTAAGTACAGGTGTATAACACTTATCTATGGCTGTTCCCATCAAAGAAAGAAACTGAAACGCGTGATTGCCAAATCGCCCTTTTTGTTGTGCAATCGTCATGAAATTACTTTTCTTAAACGTTTCATCACATGGACGTTTCCGGTTTGCACACGTGGTGTATTGATTTCGTACAGACACATCCGGGGAGCTGTTGTGGATATACATCATCGTCGTGGTGTTTAGTTTTCGTACAAACATATGCGTGGCGCTGTTGTAGGTCAACATCACTCCTAGAGGAACGATCATCAGCACGAATGAAGAACATCTAAACAGGGAACTGCAACACGAAACTAAAACATGATCAAATAAAAAAATCATAAACATCTGATGAAAGCATTCATTGGAAACCCCGAAAGCAAACAAAAGAAGAAAATAGCAGACTCGGGTTTATGAAGCATGTTCATTGGGAGCAACGAAACACGACGCACGGCCCTAGTACACACTAAACCAGTGGTCTACGGCTCTAGTACACACTAAACCAGTGGTCTACGGCCCTAGTACACACTAAAGCAGTGGTCTATGGCCCTAGTACACACTAAAGCAGTGGTCTATGGCCCTAGTACACACTAAAGCAGTGGTCTATGGCCCAAGTACACACTAAAGCAGTGGTCTATGGCCTAGTACACACTAAAGCAGTGGTCTATGGCCCTAGTACCATTAAAGCAGTGGTCTATGGCCCTAGTACACACTAAACCAGTGGTCTATGGCCCTAGTACACACTAAAGCAGTGGACTATGGCCCTAGTACACACTAAAGCAGTGGTCTATGGCCCAAGTACACACTAAAGCAGTGGTCTATGGCCTAGTACACACTAAAGCAGTGGTCTATGGCCCTAGTACCATTAAAGCAGTGGTCTATGGCCCTAGTACACACTAAACCAGTGGTCTATGGCCCTAGTACACACTAAAGCAGTGGACTATGGCCCTAGTACACACTAAAGCAGTGGTCTATGGCCCTAGTACACACTAAAGCAGTGGTCTATGGCCCAAGTACACACTAAAGCAGTGGTCTATGGCCCTAGTACACACTAAAGCAGTGGTCTATGGCCCTAGTACAGACTTAAGCAGTGGTCTATGGCCCTAGAACAGACTAAAGCAGTGGTCTATGGCCCTAGTACAGACTAAAGCAGTGGCCTATGGCCCTAGTTCACCCTTAAGCAGTGGCCCAAGTACACACTAAAGCAGTGGTCTATGGCCCTAGTACACACTAAAGCAGTGGTCTATGGCCCTAGAACAGACTAAAGTAGTGGTCTATGGCCCTAGTACAGACTTAAGCAGTGGTCTATGGCCCTAGTACCGACAAAAGCAGTGGTCTATGGCCCTAGTACAGACTAAAGCAGTGGTCTATAGCCCTCATACAGACTAAAGCAGTGGTCTATGGCACTAGTACAGACGTAAGCAGTGTTCTATGACCCTAGTACACCTTTAAGCAGTGTTATATGGCCCTAGTACAGACTTAAGCAGTGTTCTATGGCCCTAGAACAGATTAAAACAGTGGTCTATGGCCCTAGTACAGACTTAAACAGTGGTCTATGGCCCTATTACACTCTAAAACAATGTTTAATGGCCCTAGTACACACTTAACCAGTGGTCTATGGCCCTAGTACACACTTAAGCAGTGTTCTATGGCCCTAGTACAGACTTAAGCAGTGGTTTATGGCCCTAGTACACACTTAAGCAGTGGCCCTAGTACAGACTTAAGCAGTAGTCTATGGCCCTAGTACACACTTAAGCAGTGGTCTATGGCCCTAGTACAGACTTAAACAGTGGTCGATGGCCCTAGTACAGATTGAAGCAGTGGTCTATGCCCTAGTACACACTTAAGCAGTGGTCTATGGCCCTAGTACAGACTAAAGCAGTGGCCTATGGCCCTAGTTCACCCTTAAGCAGTGGCCCTAGTACAGACTTAAGCAGTGTTCTATGGTCCTAGTACACACTTAGGCAGTGGTCTATGGCCCTAGTACAGATTGAAGCAGTGGTATATGGCCCTAGTACATACTAAAACAGTGATCTATGGCCCTAGTACAGACTAAAGCAGTGGTCTATGACCCAAGTACAGACTGAAGCAGTGGTCTATGCCCTAGTACACATTTAAGCAGTGGTCTATGGCCCTAGTACAGACTAAAGCAGTGGTCTATGGCGCTAGTACAGACTAAAACAGTGTTCTATGGCCCTAGTACAGATTAAAGCAGTGGTCTATACCCTAGTACAGACTTAAGCAGTGATCTATTGCCCTAGTACAGACTAAAGCAGTGGCCTATGGCGATAGTACAGACTTAATCAGTGGTCTATGGCCCTAGTACAGACTTCAGCAGTGGTATATGGCCCTAGTACAGACTTAAGCAGTTGTATATGACCAAAGTACAGACTAAAGCAGTGGTCTCTGCTCTAGTACACACTTAAGCAGTGGTCTATGGCCCTAGTACAGACTAAAGCAATGGTCTATGCCCTAGTACAAACTTAAACAGTGGTATATGGCCCTAGTACAGACTTGAGCAGTTTTCTCTGCCCTAGTACAGACTAAAGCAGTGGTCTATGCCCTAGTACAGACTTAATCAGTGGTCTATGGCCCTAGTACAGACGTCAGCAGTGATCTATGGCCCTAGAATAGACTAAAACAGTGGTCTATGGCCCTAGTGCAGACTTGAGCACTGGTCTATGGGCCTAGTACAGACTTAAGCGGTGTTCTATGGCCCTAGTACAGACTTAAGTAATGGTCTATGGCCCTAGTACAGATTAAAGCAGTGATCTATGGCCCTAGTACAGACTAAAGCAGTAATCTATGGCCCTAGTACAGATTAAATCAGTGGTCTATGGCCCTTGTACAGACTTATGCAGTGGTCTATGGCCCTAGTACACACTTAAGCAGTGGCCTATGGCCCTAGTACACACTTAAGCAGTGGTCTATGGCCCTAGTACAGACTTAAGCAGTGGTCTATGGCACTAGTACAGACTTAAGCAGTTGTCTATGGCCCTAGTACAGACTAATGCAGTGTTCTATTCGTCTCCTTTACTATTCATTCTCTCGTAAATTATTTATCTAATGTTTTTTTATGATGCTTTCCGCAGATATGATGGCACTAAATGAATTACAAACGTATATTTTAATGTTTGTAGAAGATACTGTGTTACTTTTGTAGTCGAAGGAAGGTCCCAAGACATTAATAAATCAATTTGATGTACATTGCAATCAATAAAAAATAATCTGTAAGCATTAACAAAACAATTAATTGCCAAGGTATTTACATGCGGTAATAGGCTGGATTACACTAGATTGTATAATCATGATATACAATTAAATATGTAAAAAAATACGTTTATTTATTTGGAGGTTACTTTTTCAAATAAAGTCAATTTTATCAAGAAGTAAACAGGCTCCAAAAGCTCAGTTTTCCTTAAATTCATTATTTAATATTTTATCTTTCAGCACAGCAGAAAACAGTTTGGTTCTATGATATTACCTATTTTATGGATGTGGCGTCTGGGGCTTTAATATTGCCCTGTACATTGTATAAAGAAAAGTTAATCTCAAAACAAGCACTTTTTGTTTGGAAACAAACTACTGATGCCATTGTGGAGAATTAGGTATACTTACACTCGATGTTTACCGTGACGAAATTGAAATGTTGGTACTAAATTATAAGCTCACATACTACTCGTATATACAAAACTTTAAAACACCAAATACCTTTAAATGAAAATAATAGTAGGCCTAACTCATGGTCTGCCCAATTACGAAATATTTTAAGAGAATAATAGTTATCGATAGACTGCTCGATTAGTATTATCAAAACTAGTGTCTTTTCATAATAAAGTTTGCATTTTTAACTTGATGACTAGACATTGTTAAAGGTTGGCAATTTAATAATAATGAAGCAGTTATAACGATACGATTAAATTCCTTCTGTACGTTTCTATGTAAACCAAATATCACGGTTAAGCAAGGTAAATATATATATTTATATTGATCGATATCAAGGGGGATAACTTCTTTCGATCTGCCAATGAAAGTCTTTAATGTGACCGAGCCGAAGATTGAACCAAGACTTTCAGCATGCAAGGCGGATGCTCTCCTACTAGACCACGCTGCTGTCTTCAAACATACATTTTATAAGTGAAATGAATTAAAACATTATGGCATTCTAACAAATGAAATCGATATTTCTCATGCTCACGGACAAATTACAACTTTATCTCGATGAATGAATGGATATAGCGGTCTCCGAGAATTAATATCATGAATTCAAGAAAGAATTGAGTAGTTCTATCGCTTTTTTTTTGAATACAATATTCGCTAAGTAAAAAATGTATCAAAATGTAATTTACAAATGTCCATTTGCACCATATGTCACAGACGACCACTTGCATAGCATGTCACAGACATCTCTTGTATAATTTGTCACAGACGACCACTTGCATAGCATGTCACAGACATCTCTTGTATAATTTGTCACAGACGACCACTTGCATAGCATGTCACAGACATCTCTTGTATAATTTGTCACAGACGACCACTTGCATAGCATGTCACAGACATCTCTTGCATCATTTGTCACAAACGACCACTTCCATAGCATGTCACAGACATCTCTTGTATAATTTGTCACAGACGACCACTTGCATAGCATGTCACAGTAGACCACTTGCATCATTTGTCACAGTAGACCACTTGCATCATTTGTCACTGACGACCACTTGCATCATTTGTCACTGACGACAACTTGCATCATTTGTCACAGTAGACCACTTGCATCATTTGTCACTGATGACCACTTGCATCATTTGTCACAGTAGACCACTTGCATCATTTGTCACTGACGTCCACTTGCATCATTTGTCACTGACAACCACTTGCATCATTAGACACAGTAGACCACTTGCATCCTTTGTCACTGACGACCACTTGCATCATTTGTCACAGAAGACCACTTGTACCATTTGTCACAGTAGACCACTTGTACCATGTGTCACAGTAGACCACTTGCATCATTTGTCACAGTAAAGCACTTGTACCATTTGTTACAGAAGACCACTTGCAACATTTGCCACAGTAGACCACTTGCATCGTTTGTCACAGTAGACCACTTGCATCGTTTGTAACAGCAGACCACTTGCATCATTTGTCACAGTAGACCACTTTCATCATTTGTCACTGACGACCACTTGCATCATTTGCCACAGTAGACCAATTGCATCATTTGCCACAGTAGACCACTTGCATCATTTGTCACTGACGGCCACTTGCATCATTTGTCACTGACGACCACTTGCATCATTTGTCACTGGCAACTACTTGCATCATTTGTCACTGACGACCACTTGCATCATTTGTCACAGTAGACTACTTGTACCATTTGTAACAGTAGACTACTTGTACCCTTGTCACAGTAGACCATTTGCATCATTTGTCACAGTAGACCACTTGCATCATTTGTCACAGTAGACCACTTGCATCATTTGCCACAGTAGACCACTTGCATCATTTGTCACATTAGACCATTTGTCACAGTAGACCGCTTGCATAATTTGTCACAGTAGACCGCTTGCATCATTTGCCATAGTAGAGCACTTGCATCATTTGCCACAGTAGACCACTTGTATCATTTGTCACAGTAGATCACTTGTACCATTTGTCACAGTAGACCACTTGTACCATTTGTAACAGTAGACCACTTTAAACATTTGCCACAGTAAACCACTTGCATCATTTGTCACTGACGACCACTTGCATCGTTTGTCACAGTAGACCATTTGTCACAGTAGGCCACTTGCATCATTTGTCACAGTAGACCACTTGCATCATTTGTCACTGACGACCACTTGCATCATTTGCCACAGTAGACCAATTGCATCATTTGTCACTGACGACCACTTGCAACATTTGTCACAGTAGACCACTTGCACCATTTGTAACAGTAGGCCACTTGCATCATTTGTCACAGTAGACCACTTGCATCATTTGTCACTGACAACCACTTACATCATTTGTCACTGACGACCACTTGCACCATTTGTAACAGTAGGCCACTTGCACCATTTGTAACAGTAGACCACTTGCATCATTTGTCACAGTAGACCACTTGCATCATTTGTCACAGTAGACCACTTGCATCATTTGTCACTGACGACCACTTGCATCATTTGTCACAGTTGACCACTTGCATCATTTGTCACTGACAACCACTTGCATCATTTGTCACTGACGACCACTTGCACCATTTGTCACAGTAGATCACTAGCATCATTTGTAACAGTAGACCACTTGCATCATTTGTCACAGTAGGCCACTTGCATCATTTGTCAAAGTAGACCGCTTGCATCATTTGTCACAGTAGACAGCTTGCATCATTCGCCCAAGTAGATCATTTGCATCATTTGTCACTGACGACCTACTTGCATTATTTGTCACAGTAGACCACTTGCATCATTTGTCACTGACGACCACTTGCATCGTTTGTCACAGTAGACCACTTGCACCATTTGTCACAGTAGACCACTTGCATCATTTGCCACAGTAGACCACTTGCACCATTTGTCACTGACAACCACTTGCATCATTTGTCACTGACGACCACTTGCATCATTTGTCACAGTAGACCGCTTGCATCATTTGTCACTGACGACCACTTCCACCATTTGTCACAGTAGACCACTTGCACCATTTGTCACAGTAGACCACTTGCATCATTTGCCACAGTAGACCACTTGCAACATTTGCCACTGACAACCACTTGCATCATTTGTCACTGACGACCACTTGCATCATTTGTCACAGTAGACCGCTTGCATCATTTGTCACTGACGACCACTTGCACCATTTGTCACAGTAGAACATTTGCACCATTTGTCACAGTAGACTACTTGCACCATTTGTAACAGTAAACCACTTGTACCTTTTGTAACAGTAGAGCACTTGCATCATGTGTCCCAGTAGACCACTTGCATCATTTGTCACAGTAGACCACTTGCATCATTTGTCACAGTAGACCCATTGCATCATTTGCCACAGTAGACCACTTGAACCATTTGTCACAGTAGACCACTTGCACCATTTGTCACAGTAGACCACTTGCACCATTTGTAACAGTAGAGCACTTGCAACATTTGCCACAGTAGACCACTTGCATCGTTTGGCACAGTAGACCACTTGCATCATTTGTCACAGTAGACTACTTGTACCATTTGTAACAGAAGACCACTTGCACCATTTGCCACAGTAGACCACTTGCACCATTTGTAACAGTAGAGCACTTGCAACATTTGCCACAGTAGACCACTTGCATCGTTTGGCACAGTAGACCACTTTCACCGTTTGTAACAGTAGACCACTTGCATCGTTTGTAACAGTAGACCACTTGCATCGTTTGTCACTGACGACCACTTGCATCATTTGCCACAGTAGACCACTTGCATCATTTGTCACTGACGACCACTTGCATCATTTGTCACAGTAGACCACTTGCATCGTTTGTCACAGTAGACCACTTGCATCGTTTGTGACAGTAGACCACTTGCATCATTTGTCACAGTAGACCACTTGCATCGTTTGTCACAGTAGACCACTTGCATCGTTTGTCACAGACGACCACTTGCATCGTTTGCCACAGTAGACCACTTGCATCATTTTTCACTGATGACCACTTGCATCATTTGTCACAGTAGACCACTTGCATCATTTGTCACTGACGACCACTTGCATCATTGTCACAGTAGACCCCTTCCATCATTGGTCACTGACGACCACTTGCACCATTTGCCACAGTAGACCACTTGCATCATTTGTCACTGACGACCACTTGCATCATTTGCCACAGTAGACCAATTGCATCATTTGTCACTGACGACCACTTGCAACATTTGTCACAGTAGACCACTTGCACCATTTGTAACAGTAGGCCACTTGCATCATTTGTCACAGTAGACCACTTGCATCATTTGTCACTGACAACCACTTACATCATTTGTCACTGACGACCACTTGCACCATTTGTAACAGTAGGCCACTTGCACCATTTGTAACAGTAGACCACTTGCATCATTTGTCAGAGTAGACCACTTGCATCATTTGTCACAGTAGACCACTTGCATCATTTGTCACTGACGACCACTTGCATCATTTGTCACAGTTGACCACTTGCATCATTTGTCACTGACAACCACTTGCATCATTTGTCACTGACGACCACTTGCACCATTTGTCACAGTAGATCACTAGCATCATTTGTAACAGTAGACCACTTGCATCATTTGTCACAGTAGGCCACTTGCATCATTTGTCAAAGTAGACCGCTTGCATCATTTGTCACAGTAGACCGCTTGCATCATTCGCCACAGTAGATCATTTGCATCATTTGTCACTGACGACCTACTTGCATTATTTGTCACAGTAGACCACTTGCATCATTTGTCACTGACGACCACTTGCACCGTTTGTCACAGTAGACCACTTGCACCATTTGTCACAGTAGACCACTTGCATCATTTGTCACAGTAGACCACTTGCACCATTTGTCACTGACAACCACTTGCATCATTTGTCACTGACGACCACTTGCATCATTTGTCACAATAGACCGCTTGCATCATTTGTCACTGACGACCACTTCCACCATTTGTCACAGTAGACCACTTGCACCATTTGTCACAGTAGACCACTTGCATCATTTGCCACAGTAGACCACTTGCACCATTTGTCACTGACAACCACTTGCATCATTTGTCACTGACGACCACTTGCATCATTTGTCACAGTAGACCGCTTGCATCATTTGTCACTGACGACCACTTGCACCATTTGTCACAGTAGAACATTTGCACCATTTGTCACAGTAGACTACTTGCACCATTTGTAACAGTAAACCACTTGTACCTTTTGTAACAGTAGAGCACTTGCATCATGTGTCCCAGTAGACCACTTGCATCATTTGTCACAGTAGACCACTTGCATCATTTGTCACAGTAGACCCATTGCATCATTTGCCACAGTAGACCACTTGAACCATTTGTCACAGTAGACCACTTGCACCATTTGTCACAGTAGACCACTTGCACCATTTGTAACAGTAGAGCACTTGCAACATTTGCCACAGTAGACCACTTGCATCGTTTGGCACAGTAGACCACTTGCACCATTTGTAACAGTAAACCACTTGTACCTTTTGTAACAGTAGAGCACTTGCATCATGTGTCCCAGTAGACCACTTGCATCATTTGTCACAGTAGACCACTTGCATCATTTGTCACAGTAGACCCATTGCATCATTTGCCACAGTAGACCACTTGAACCATTTGTCACAGTAGACCACTTGCACCATTTGTCACAGTAGACCACTTGCACCATTTGTAACAGTAGAGCACTTGCAACATTTGCCACAGTAGACCACTTGCATCGTTTGGCACAGTAGACCACTTGCATCATTTGTCACAGTAGACTACTTGTACCATTTGTAACAGAAGACCACTTGAACCATTTGCCACAGTAGACCACTTGCACCATTTGTAACAGTAGAGCACTTGGAACATTTGCCACAGTAGTCCACTTGCATCGTTTGGCACAGTAGACCACTTTCACCGTTTGTAACAGTAGACCACTTGCATCGTTTGTAACAGTAGACCACTTGCATCGTTTGTCACAGTAGACCACTTGCATCGTTTGTCACTGACGACCACTTGCATCATTTGCCACAGTAGACCACTTGCATCATTTGTCACTGACGACCACTTGCATCATTTGTCACAGTAGACCACTTGCATCGTTTGTCACAGTAGACCACTTGCATCGTTTGTAACAGTAGACCACTTGCATCATTTGTCACAGTAGACCACTTGCATCGTTTGTCACAGTAGACCACTTGCATCGTTTGTCACAGACGACCACTTGCATCGTTTGCCACAGTAGACCACTTGCATCATTTTTCACTGACGACCACTTGCATCATTTGTCACAGTAGACCACTTGCATCATTTGTCACTGACGACCACTTGCATCGTTTGTCACTGACGACCACTTGCATCATTTGCCACAGTAGACCACTTGCATCATTTGTCACTGACGACCACTTGCATCATTTGTCACAGTAGACCACTTGCATCGTTTGTCACAGTAGACCACTTGCATCGTTTGTAACAGTAGACCACTTGCATCATTTGTCACAGTAGACCACTTGCATCGTTTGTCACAGACGACCACTTGCATCGTTTGCCACAGTAGACCACTTGCATCATTTTTCACTGACGACCACTTGCATCATTTGTCACAGTAGACCACTTGCATCATTTGTCACTGACGACCACTTGCATCATTTGTCACAGTAGACCCCTTCCATCATTTGTCACTGACGACCACTTGCATCATTTGTCACAGTAGACCCCTTCCATCATTTGTCACTGACGACCACTTGCACCATTTGCCACAGTAGACCACTTGCATCATTTGTCACTGACGACCACTTGCATCATTTGTCACAGTAGACCCCTTCCATCATTTGTCACTGACGACCACTTGCACCATTTGCCACAGTAGACCCCTTCCATCATTTGTCACTGACGACCACTTGCATCATTTGTCACAGTAGACCCCTTCCATCATTTGTCACTGACGACCACTTGCACCATTTGCCACAGTAGACCCCTTCCATCATTTGTCACTGACGACCACTTGCATCATTTGTCACAGTAGACCCCTTCCATCATTTGTCACTGACGACCACTTGCATCATTTGTCACAGTAGACCCCTTCCATCATTTGTCACTGACGACCACTTGCATCATTTGTCACAGTAGACCCCTTCCATCATTTGTCACTGACGACCACTTGCACCATTTGCCACAGTAGACCCCTTCCATCATTTGTCACTGACGACCACTTGCACCATTTGCCACAGTAGACCACTTGCATCATTTGTCACAGTAGACCCCTTCCATCATTTGTCACTGACGACCACTTGCATCATTTGTCACAGTAGACCCCTTCCATCATTTGTCACTGACGACCACTTGCACCATTTGCCACAGTAGACCACTTGCATCATTTGTCACAGTAGACCCCTTCCATCATTTGCCACAGTAGACCACTTGCATCATTTGTCACAGTAGACCCCTTCCATCATTTGTCACTGACGACCACTTGCATCGTTTGTAACAGTAGACCACTTGCATCATTTGTCACAGTAGACCACTTGCATCGTTTGTCACAGACGACCACTTGCATCGTTTGCCACAGTAGACCACTTGCATCATTTTTCACTGACGACCACTTGCATCATTTGTCACAGTAGACCACTTGCATCATTTGTCACTGACTACCACTTGCATCATTTGTCACAGTAGACCCCTTCCATCATTTGTCACTGACGACCACTTGCATCATTTGTCACAGTAGACCCCTTCCATCATTTGTCACTGACGACCACTTGCACCATTTGCCACAGTAGACCACTTGCATCATTTGTCACTGACGACCACTTGCATCATTTGTCACAGTAGACCCCTTCCATCATTTGTCACTGACGACCACTTGCACCATTTGCCACAGTAGACCCCTTCCATCATTTGTCACTGACGACCACTTGCATCATTTGTCACAGTAGACCCCTTCCATCATTTGTCACTGACGACCACTTGCACCATTTGCCACAGTAGACCCCTTCCATCATTTGTCACTGACGACCACTTGCATCATTTGTCACAGTAGACCCCTTCCATCATTTGTCACTGACGACCACTTGCATCATTTGTCACAGTAGACCCCTTCCATCATTTGTCACTGACGACCACTTGCATCATTTGTCACAGTAGACCCCTTCCATCATTTGTCACTGACGACCACTTGCACCATTTGCCACAGTAGACCCCTTCCATCATTTGTCACTGACGACCACTTGCACCATTTGCCACAGTAGACCACTTGCATCATTTGTCACTGACGACCACTTGCATCATTTGTCACTGACGACCACTTGCATCAATTGTCACTGACGACCACTTGCATCAATAGTCAAAGACGGAATTTGTAAATATGTGTCGTAGTAATATTTAAGTGTTTGTTGTGATAAACGTTAAGTGATCTCAGTGCTCGACATTGATTCTTAGGTGACAAATTCGGTAAAATGTTATGGATGTCATGTCACAAATAAACAACTAATCAACTCACCAGACAATATGTTTTATTTTAGCGGAAAAACCCTTGTATGGAAAAAATACTTTAAATACTTTTTCTTTGTGAAGTTTTGTTTTTACCATGAAAACACTTGATCTTATTTCATATTGAACAATTTTTTAATGGGGTTTAATGCCATTTTAACACATTTCAGGTTATATATGTCACATCCAGTTTTACTGGTGGAGGAAGACCTCAGACTGATTCAGACTGAGTAGAACCACTGTCCTTCCGCAAGTAAGTATATTGAACAAAGGACTCAATTCAACTGTGTTGTGAGACCTATACATATACACATAAAACACAATAGACGAACTACTTACATCTTCTGTATAAAAGCCATACCGACATTTTGTCCTGGTGAAACTCCGGTTTAAAATGGATTTTATTTTGTAGTAAGTGTGTACGAAATGGAAACAGTAATTGATTTGCCGCAAGCACTCGCAATTTATCAATTAAATTCCTAGATTATATGCAAGATAATATTAGTAATAAAATTTAAATTGTATGAAATATGTTTCGAATATATAAAACTAGAAGTGAATGGGAAAATGAAATTGTTCATTTTTACTGATATATTTAGGATGGTATTAAAACAAATGTTATAGTATTTATTATATATATCATTAAAAGTACCATCATATTATAATCTTAAAAGAATTGTAAAAGACTGAAAGTATACTTTTCCCCCAAAAAAGCTTATGTAGTTAAGATTAAACATTTTCGTTTCAAACAATATCAATAAAACACGTATTGTATATACACATATACGTATTTGATAAGACTCGAGCACAGTCGTTAATCGTGAGTAAGACCTACCTGTAAATATACATATTTAATTGTATTAATGCTTTAACATTGAACTAAAATGAAAAATGTTAAACCACTGAAAATTAAAACTACACTGCACCATGATGTCGATATAAATGCTTATAATAAAATATTGTAAGAAACCAGTTATCGTTTCAAATCAGAGTTTTTATGACCTGATTAACAACCAAAATAATAAATATGAATTCCTATAAACAGCAATAATAAAATCGATATAATAAACATACAGTATTAGAATATATCATAATTATGTACGCTGTAGAACAGTACACCTGTATAGATAACTTGATCTCATTTGTAATATTCAAAAGCAGGTGTTGGCACATTTGCTTATCGAATTTGAATTTCAAATAGGAAAACTATTTTTGTTCGTCTGTATAACCATTTAAATGTCTATTAAATATAGAAGCAATGTCAGTCAATTGTAATCGTATGTCCTCATATAATGGACGTTTAATGATAATATGAATATTATTTTCTACATCGTTATTACAAAATGGGCATACTCTTTCACAAATTGGCAACCTTTCATAACACCTTGGTGTAGTTCCGCTGCAGAATTTTGACAGCAGATCTATAGCTATCTGATAAAAGCTTAAACAATTATCTATAACCCTATAATACCATGTTAACATCGAGGGCCTTTTTCTATTATAACACCAAAAATTCGTCTAGAGATAGACATAAATACATGTTTTTGTCTTTAATACAGATGTAGCGTATTTAGCATAAACGGTAAATCTGTTTCATTTTCAAAAAAAAAAAAAAAAAAAAAAAAAGCGGAGGTAGATAGCAGCCTTGTCCAAGATAAGTTTTTACATCAATCAAATCCGTTTTCAAGCCATTTATAGGAACAGACGGTGACACAGAAGTATTTTAATATTTAACAGCTTTACAAATTTTACTATACATTCCTATATTGCATTAAGTGTTCCATTTTAACGAACAAATAGGAAGTCGTTATGAAAAACGTACGTTAAAATCAGTATAATTCATAATAGTTTTCAAAGGCATCGAAATTACTTCAAAGTTGTATTTTCAAAACAAATATAAGTTTCTGAGTTATTCAACCCAATGTTTGTACATATAAAATATTATAATCGTTTCTTACTTTACGCCTACTACCTATTTTTATCGTAAATTGGTTACTGGTTCCCGTTTCCACTGTAGCAATTAACTGTCTGTGAGAATTTGAATGAGTAACGGCCAGTGCCCACTAAATCCGGATAATTTATTTGTGTGGTTCAAAGCTCAATGGCCGGTTTATCGTAATTAGTAAAAATGATCACACAGAAATCTTTTACAACTATTTTATTTTTCAGTTTAAATACATGTACATACAATGCCAGGTGGCGGGTTAGTTGTTCCGTTCAGTTTATATCAAACTGGATAGATAGTGTAAATGTATTTTCGTCATTGTTAATGTAAAAACACATAAGGATAAGCTTTGATGTTGAGCCATATTTGTACAAACTCATAACTCAGAACCTGGTATCACCCGAATCACGTCTATTAAAGGGAATTCTATGTCTGTCTCGCAATTCGTAGTAATTAAACGCTGACTAAACTGTGACATCATTCCAACTTTTCCTGAAGCAAATGACCAATCAACGTGCTCAACTGTGGCTTTCCCAACAATGCTGTTTACCGGACCCAATAGGAAGAGCTGGGTCCATTCTACAGGCGACATAACTTTCAATACTATCTTATTCGGCAACTCTGTGTTAGATTGGACTGCTGTTGAAGTAATCGCAGCTCCCTGGCTAGGAATCGTTACAATGCAGTGACAGTATTTAACATAGAAGCAGCAGTAGCAGCAGCAGCAGCAGCAGCAGCAGCAACGAAAACAACAACACTACAATGAATGATAACATTTATTAATCAATGCATTGAAAAAAAGTGTTTAAATTTACCTTATTTTAAGAGCACTTTCTGTAACCTTTCTATAAACAGGCATATTAAAGATGCATCAACTATAACCTTCTGTTCAGTAAATGAAAGACAACTTATTGAATCTCAAAGATTATGGTTGAATCCGTCCTTGTAGTTTATCTTATACATCAGAAATTTCGTTAATACGCAGGTAAACATTTTCCGTTTTATTCATTAATGCTTTGACACAACCCGATACTGGCCAATGAATGATTGGACCGTGCGTGCTTTAGTATTTGGTCAATACAATCAAAGAACCGTGACAATATAATTTTTAAACAGAACATCCATAATATATGATGTTTTATGTAAATCTTACATCGAAAATAGGGATGAACTTGATTATAAAGTTACTTTAAAGTTTAAAGTTACAATTTGTCAGCAAAAATAGTCATTTAAGTCAGGAGAGTTAAACATTTGTGTTACACATTTCCCCCATGATGCGTTTATATTACAGGAGTGCTTATGTACACAGTGCAATATCTTATCAGTGGGCATCATAATCTAACAACTTTAAGTATTTGTTTTATCCCAGCTGAAAACCGGTCCATGCCCCATCCCCTTTGTAAAAAACATTTGTAGCGTATTTGATTACACCGAAAAACAGCCTTCAGGCTTTATTAAATACACGTTCAATTTCATTATAAATAGTTTAGCCCATATACCAGCACAACATATTAAAATCTAGCAACAACAGATTCAAATACTGCACCAAAAGCTCTACTGGCAGCTTTAGCAATCTCTATATTAACACATTTTTTTTTTCATTCATCTCTAAATTGTCATTAAACCAAAACCCTAAGTATTTACTATTGAAGTTATCATCTGTCATCGTATCTTTTCCAGACTGACAGGTAAATTAATGTGTCATCGAATTGTTATTATACATGTTCTCAAGTTAATTGGCAAATCAGCAAACCATTGCCTTTGGCCATTATTAATTTAAAAATGGCATAGACATGCAAATACAATCAAACCTGTCTTAAGCAGCCACTCAAGCGAAATAGCAAATATGGCCCCTTAAGGCAGGTGGCTGCTTAATACAGGTTGATTAAAACTAAAATGATAAAAATTGGTAATACAAAATGTGGCTGTTTAAGACAAGTGGTTGCTTTTAACGAGATAACTCATTTGAATAAATTCAATCTTCCATGAGGCCCTCAACATATTTACAAAGTACAACATTGTAGGGGTCTAAGATATTAGTATTACTAGTTTTTATTATACTTTATAACATGTAATTCTTTAAAGGTTATAGTACAGTGGCACCTCAGTTGACTGTCTGTTTTCGTCTCTTATAATTCTTATATAGAATTGCATATAGTGTAACATGGTATTTGTTTTATTAACTGTATTGTATAAGTGTACATGTGATGACTTTAATAACTTTTACAAAAACACGATACAAGTTTTAACACGGACTCACTCCACTATTATCTCCCTTGAGTACAGATGATGGCGATGGAAATTAAAGTTTAGTTCTCTTCTTTTATTTTATATTGCAGTGGTGTATTTTTTCTTACCATGTGTTAAATGGTCAGTATTTTAAAAATCACCACTGAAAATTTGATGCTAATACCCTTTCTAGGCAATTCTGTGTCAAAGAAATGTTGGTTCGAACCGCATCGTGGGCGAGTAGTTTACATATAATTTTTCTGGAAACTGTTAGGTATCGCAAAACCATTGAATTAATAAAAAAACTGGTCAAGGTATGCTTTTTTTCCTTTATGATTTGAGCCCAGACACATGCTGCAGATTTTGTATTATCATTGCGTTTTTGGACATAAATGTTACAATAGAGCCCTATGGAAAACGTAATAGTGGTGTGAGACGTCAAGTTTTATTTTCCTATTTCCAGATGTTAGACTCGTTATGACATTTTACGTAAACATGGCGGTATTTAGGATTGTTTTAGATATAAATATATATCACTTATATATATTATACATACATATACAAACATATACGCACATAAATACCAATTGTAGTTGATTGATACGTATTTTTCAAACGTTGTTTAACCTTGCAGAAAACAGAAAACAAAGGTGTTATGTTTAAATACTTCATTTACATACAAAAACAGGCGACAGACACGTGTACATCTACACACACACACACACGTATATATAACCCACTGAAATGTATATATGTAAGTATCAATATGTTTAGCCTTGTACGATAACGAAAACAAAAGTAATAGTGAAGTCTAAAACAAAAACTTAAAGAAACATTCATCTTTTAATTTTAAATAAACACAAACAAATACACATCTATCAGATACATGATCAAACTGAGTAGTCACATTACCCTTTACTCCATAGATACGCGTTTTCCCGCACCAACCACAGAAGGCCTTTGAAAACAGTGCAGGAAGAGTTCAGGTTGCTCGTAACGAGCAATCTGAACACTTCCTGCACTTTTTTCCACTCTGTCAGTTAATATAAACATAATTCACCTAATAATTCAAAAGCCTTTTATATTAGGTGTCCAAAGGCGTCTATATTAGAGGTGTCCAAGGGTGTTTATATGAAGTAAAGGGTTAACGAACAACAATTACAAAATCATTTCAAATCGTAGTCAAGAAGCAAATAAATTGTCTAAAGTTGATTGTATTACCTTATGAGCTTCGGTTATACATTTTGCCAAATTACAAATATTTTTCCTTGATGACATAATGGTTTTAATCTATTAATATTTGGAAATTCAATATGTTTAATACATTTATTTCTAATTGTACTACATTGTGTCTCATTATCATTCGTCTCTCACCACTGATTCAAGTGGGAAAGTTATCAGTTACTTGCGGAGATAGGGTGTGCTCGAGTACTGGTTAATCACAGGCAATAGTGGTTAAGTTAACTGATCGTCTGTTAGCCCTCGATGGCATAAAAATGACGCAAAATATTCAATCAATCAATCTAATTGTTCAATATTCAGGACTGCGTACGAGAAAATGAACCCGATTTCAGTCCCTTTGTATATCTGTGAATCTCCCAGTTATGAGATCTCGAAGAAATCGTGTTGAATTTTAACAGTTTGTTTCATGTGAAATATAATCCACTTAACTTTCAGATTCAAATCATGTTTTCAACTTTCTAAAATAGTGTAATTTTGAAGAGATGTATTCAAACTTTGTAAATACTGATCTTAAATCCTTTGTTTAACGTGGAGGAATAATTTGCATTCAAATTGAAATTCACTCAAATATCATCAAATCCAAGTCGGCTTAAAATTGGTTCATTCCATTATTTTGGCCATTAGATTAGTATTCGTTGTTTACAGATAGCAGCCAATGGAAATCTTTCTAGTTCACATAATACATAATACAGCTGTGTCAGGAATCTGTTGTTTAACACCTGAGATACGTTTGCAAAACTTTGTCTAATTTGTCTAATTCCTTATTTTCACAAATACCCCAAACTTCAGACCTTTTTCAGAACTTTTTTAGTTCGAACGTTTCGAGTAAATCACGACAGCCGCTTGATGTACATAGAAAATTATGATTTTCAGACAACAATAGTTATTTACAATGTATATAAAATTCAATATTCTCATGTTCCGAACACACCTGTACCACTCTTTTTGTCTTATTATTTGTGAAGTTGTAGTTATCAATACCAGTATTGTTGTAGTGTATAAGCTTATTTTACATCGTCACCGGTTTCCCACGTGGACCATGCCCCCAGAAGAGGTAGTTTTTAAGGTATGTGGGGGAAATGCAAACTACAGGTAGAAATCAACCGTAAATTTCTTCTGTGTCTTTAGTGTGTTCGGTGTACCGTCACACTGGCCTTCGGTTGAATGTCATATCCGAACAATTGTAAGTATTTTAGTCGGCCAGCCCTGGAAATTGAATCCGCAACCTCGATGCTCTACCGACTGAGCTAATGGGGCTGGAATATTGTATTGTTTACTTTCTATTTATAGCCTTTACATTGTTATATAAATTGTTTTGCTTCTGCTTATCTTATTTTTGATATTTAGGAATAAAAGAAATATATAACGCGCGCGCACACGCACACACACACACACACACACACACACACACACACACACGTAAGCTTTTCACGCATCAGGAATATTTAAATAAGATCGAAAACAAAAAGCAATGTTTGGAGATTAATGTCTCTATATGGTAATGCTTTCATGGATGAAAATATTGGTTTGATGTGTGAACACAAATTAAATTCGAATTAAACATTGGCACGTGTCCCATTTACAATGGCGGCATGTAGTACTATATCTATTTGTCATCTTAAAACTGTGACGGTATTTTGAAACCTTGACTTACAGGAACTTATAGTTTGTATTGTGTTATTATAACGGATTAATTTCTCTAGGTTCTTATTGAGATGGAGTAAATGGTATATGTACACTTTTTCCGATGTGTGTGATAAAACGATTGTTTTAACACAAGAAAGGTATCAAACACTTCGGAAATCAGAGTTTACTTTACAAGTTAGATTTATATCAGGGGCGTATCTTGGCTGAAAACGGATGTGTGGGCACAATTGTATGGGGTCTGGGGGACATTCTCCTCTGATTTTTTTTCAGCTAGGCTATCGTAGGTACATTTTAGTGTGTATTTCTTATGTTTTGAGGGATTACCCTTAATATTAACCTTGAATTCACCGACTTTTTAATACATTGTTGGCATTCTATTTTTTTCTATTTCTCAGAAAAAGGTGTAGGCACGGGCCTACAGTGCCTATAGGAAGTTCTGCCCCTGTCCATGTATGCTGGAGCATCTTCTGTTCATATTATATATGCATCGTGTAGCCAAGGAATTAGAGGTCCTTGATGTAGCTAAATAATTTGCATTACCAGCGTTGAGTGAACATAAATAAACATTTGCTATCATGTATCGCGGTTTAAATGAAAAGTAATCAAGACTTTGTCATGTGTCCCTTTAACGCGGTGGTGAACCCACGTGACATATTGCAATGTGGAGTGGTGTAAATGAAAAGTTATCAAGACTTTGTCCATGTGTCCCTTTAACGCTGTGGTGAACCCACGTGACATATTGCTATGTGGAGTGGTGTAAATGAAAAGTAATCAAGCTTTTGTCATGTGTCCCTTTAATGCTGTGGTGAACCCACGTGACATATTGCAATGTGGAGTGGTGTAAATGAAAAGTTATCAAGCTTTTGTCATGTGTCCCTTTAATGCGGTGGTGAACCCACGTAACATATTGCTATGTGGAGCGGTGTAAATGAAAAGTAATCAAGACTTTGTCATGTGTCCCTTTAACGTGGTGGCAAACCCACGTGACATATTGCAATGTGGAGTGGTGTAAATGAAAAGTTATCAAGCTTTTGTCATGTGTCCCTTTAACGCTGTGGTGAACCCACGTGACATATTGCTATGTGGAGTGGTGTAAATGAAAAGTAATCAAGACTTTGTCATGTGTCCCTTTAACGTGGTGGCAAACCCACGTGACATATTGCAATGTGGAGCGGTGTAAATGAAAAGTTATCAAGCTTTTGTCATGTGTCCCTTTAACGCTGTGGTGAACCCACGTGACATATTGCTATGTGGAGTGGTGTAAATGAAAAGTTATCAAGCTTTTGTCATGTGTCCCTTTAACGCTGTGGTGAACCCACGTGACATATTGCTATGTGGAGTGGTGTAAATGAAAAGTAATCAAGACTTTGTCATGTGTCCCTTTAACGTGGTGGCAAACCCACGTGACATATTGCAATGTGGAGTGGTGTAAATGAAAAGTTATCAAGCTTTTGTCATGTGTCCCTTTAACGCGGTGGTGAACCCACGTAACATATTGCAAT
The DNA here is from genome assembly GCA_029582155.1 of Panopea generosa. Lineage (NCBI taxonomy): Eukaryota > Metazoa > Mollusca > Bivalvia > Adapedonta > Hiatellidae > Panopea > Panopea generosa. The sequence goes on from CM055905.1 coordinate 16,882,316, forward strand.
GTGGAGTGGTGTAAATGAAAAGTAATCAAGACTTTGTCATGTGTCCCTTTAACGTGTTGGCAAACCCACGTGACATATTGCAATGTGGAGTGGTGTAAATGAAAAGTTATCAAGCTTTTGTCATGTGTCCCTTTAACGCGGTGGTGAACCCACGTGACATATTGCTATGTGGAGCGGTGTAAATGAAAAGTAATCAAGACTTTGTCATGTGTCCCTTTAACGTGGTGGCAAACCCACGTGACATATTGCAATGTGGAGTGGTGTAAATGAAAAGTTATCAAGCTTTTGTCATGTGTCCCTTTAACGCGGTGGTGAACCCACGTAACATATTGCTATGTGGAGTGGTGTAAATGAAAAGTTATCAAGACTTTGTCATGTGTCCCTTTAACGTGGTGGCAAACCCACGTGACATATTGCAATGTGGAGTGGTGTAAATGAAAAGTTATCAAGCTTTTGTCATGTGTCCCTTTAACGCGGTGGTGAACCCACGTAACATATTGCAATGTGGAGTGGTGTAAATGAAAAGTAATCAAGACTTTGTCATGTGTCCCTTTAACGTGTTGGCAAACCCACGTGACATATTGCAATGTGGAGTGGTGTAAATGAAAAGTTATCAAGCTTTTGTCATGTGTCCCTTTAACGCGGTGGTGAACCCACGTGACATATTGCTATGTGGAGCGGTGTAAATGAAAAGTAATCAAGACTTTGTCATGTGTCCCTTTAACGTGGTGGCAAACCCACGTGACATATTGCTATGTGGAGCGGTGTAAATGAAAAGTTATCAAGCTTTTGTCATGTGTCCCTTTAATGCTGTGGTGAACCCACGTAACATATTGCTATGTGGAGCGGTGTAAATGAAAAGTTATTAAGCTTTTGTCATGTGTCCCTTTAATGCGGTGGTGAACCCACGTGACATATTGCAATGTGGAGTGGTGTAAATGAAAAGTTATCAAGCTTTTGTCATGTGTCCCTTTAATGCGGTGGTGAACCCACGTGACATATTGCAATGTGGAGTGGTGTAAATGAAAAGTTATCAAGCTTTTGTCATGTGTCCCTTTAACGCGGTGGTGAACCCACGTAACATATTGCTATGTGGAGTGGTGTAAATGAAAAGTTATCAAGCTTTTGTCATGTGTCCCTTTAACGCGGTTGTGAACCCACGTGACATATTGCTATGTGGAGTGGTGTAAATGAAAAGTTATCAAGACTTTGTCATGTGTCCCTTTAACGAGGTGGCAAACCCACGTGACATATTGCAATGTGGAGTGGTGTAAATGAAAAGTTATCAAGCTTTTGTCATGTGTCCCTTTAACGCTGTGGTGAACCCACGTGACATATTGCTATGTGGAGTGGTGTAAATGAAAAGTTATCAAGACTTTGTCATGTGTCCCTTTAACGTGGTGGCAAACCCACGTGACATATTGCAATGTGGAGTGGTGTAAATGAAAAGTTATCAAGCTTTTGTCATGTGTCCCTTTAACGCTGTGGTGAACCCACGTAACATATTGCTATGTAGAGCGGTGTAAATGAAAAGTAATCAAGACTTTGTCATGTGTCCCTTTAACGTGGTGGCAAACCCACGTGACATATTGCAATGTGGAGTGGTGTAAATGAAAAGTTATCAAGCTTTTGTCATGTGTCCCTTTAACGCGGTGGTGAACCCACGTAACATATTGCTATGTGGAGTGGTGTAAATGAAAAGTTATCAAGACTTTGTCATGTGTCCCTTTAACGTGGTGGCAAACCCACGTGACATATTGCAATGTGGAGTGGTGTAAATGAAAAGTTATCAAGCTTTTGTCATGTGTCCCTTTAACACTGTGGTGAACCCACGTAACATATTGCAATGTGGAGTGGTGTCAATGAAAAGTCATCAAGATTTTGTCATGTGTCCCTTTAACGCTGTGGTGAACCCACGTGACATATTGCAATGTGGAGCGGTGTAAATGAAAAGTTATCAAGCTTTTGTCATGTGTCCCTTTAACGCGGTGGTGAACCCACGTGATATATTGCTATGTGGAGCGGTGTAAATGAAAAGTTATCAAGCTTTTGTCATGTGTCCCTTTAACGCGGTGGTGAACCCACGTAACATATTGCTATGTGGAGCGGTGTAAATGAAAAGTTATCAAGCTTTTGTCATGTGTCCCTTTAACGCTGTGGTGAACCCACGTAACATATTGCTATGTGGAGCGGTGTAAATGAAAAGTTATCAAGCTTTTGTCATGTGGCCCTTTAACGCTGTGGTGAACCCACGTGACATATTGCTATGTGGAGCGGTGTAAATGAAAAGTAATCAAGACTTTGTCATGTGTCCCTTTAACGCAGTGGTGAACTCACGTGACATATTGCAATGTGGAGTGGTGTAAATGAAAAGTTATCAAGCTTTTGTCATGTGTCCCTTTAATGCGGTGGTGAACTCACGTGACATATTGCAATGTGGAGTGGTGTAAATGAAAAGTTATCAAGCTTTTGTAATGTGTCCCTTTAATGCGGTGGTGAACCCACGTAACATATTGCAATGTGGAGTGGTGTAAATGAAAAGTAATCAAGCTTTTGTCATGTGTCCCTTTAATGCGGTGGTGAACCCACGTAACATATTGCTATGTGGAGTGGTGTAAATGAAAAGTTATCAAGCTTTTGTCATGTGTCCCTTTAACGCTGTGGTGAACCCACGTAACATATTGCTATGTGGAGCGGTGTAAATGAAAAGTTATCAAGCTTTTGTCATGTGTCCCTTTAACGCAGTGGTGAACTCACGTGACATATTGCAATGTGGAGTGGTGTAAATGAAAAGTTATCAAGCTTTTGTCATGTGTCCCTTTAATGCGGTGGTGAACCCACGTAACATATTGCAATGTGGAGTGGTGTAAATGAAAAGTAATCAAGCTTTTGTCATGTGTCCCTTTAATGCGGTGGTGAACCCACGTAACATATTGCTATGTGGAGTGGTGTAAATGAAAAGTTATCAAGCTTTTGTCATGTGTCCCTTTAACGCTGTGGTGAACCCACGTAACATATTGCAATGTGGAGCGGTGTAAATGAAAAGTTATCAAGCTTTTGTCATGTGTCCCTTTAACGCGGTGGTGAACCCACGTAACATATTGCAATGTGGAGTGGTGTAAATGAAAAGTTATCAAGCTTTTGTCATGTGTCCCTTTAACACTGTGGTGAACCCACGTAACATATTGCAATGTGGAGCAGTGTAAATGAAAAGTAATCAAGCTTTTGTCATGTGTCCCTTTAATGCGGTGGTGAACCCACGTAACATATTGCTATGTGGAGTGGTGTAAATGAAAAGTTATCAAGCTTTTGTCATGTGTCCCTTTAATGCGGTGGTGAACCCACGTAACATATTGCTATGTGGAGTGGTGTAAATGAAAAGTTATCAAGCTTTTGTCATGTGTCCCTTTAATGCTGTGGTGAACCCACGTGACATATTGCTATGTGGAGTGGTGTAAATGAAAAGTAATCAAGACTTTGTCATGTGTCCCTTTAATGCTGTGGTGAACCCACGTAACATATTGCTATGTGGAGTGGTGTAAATGAAAAGTTATCAAGCTTTTGTCATGTGTCCCTTTAATGCTGTGGTGAACCCACGTGACATATTGCTATGTGGAGTGGTGTAAATGAAAAGTTATCAAGCTTTTGTCATGTGTCCCTTTAATGCGGTGGTGAACCCACGTGATATATTGCTATGTGGAGTGGTGTAAATGAAAAGTTATTAAGCTTTTGTCATGTGTCCCTTTAACGCTGTGGTGAACCCACGTAACATATTGCTATGTGGAGCGGTGTAAATGAAAAGTTATTAAGCTTTTGTCATGTGTCCCTTTAACGCGGTGGTGAACCCACGTAACATATTGCAATGTGGAGCGGTGTTAATGAAAAGTTATCTAGACTTTGTCATGTGTCCCTTTAACGCGGTGGTGAACCCACGTAACATATTGCAATGTGGAGCGGTGTAAATGAAAAGTTATCAAGCTTTTGTCATGTGTCCCTTTAACGCTGTGGTGAACCCACGTAACATATTGCTATGTGGAGCGGTGTAAATGAAAAGTTATCAAGCTTTTGTCATGTGTCCCTTTAACGCTGTGGTGAACCCACGTAACATATTGCTATGTGGAGCGGTGTAAATGAAAAGTTATTAAGCTTTTGTCATGTGTCCCTTTAACGCGGTGGTGAACCCACGTAACATATTGCAATGTGGAGCGGTGTTAATGAAAAGTTATCTAGACTTTGTCATGTGTCCCTTTAACGCGGTGGTGAACCCACGTAACATATTGCAATGTGGAGCGGTGTAAATGAAAAGTTATCAAGCTTTTGTCATGTGTCCCTTTAACGCTGTGGTGAACCCACGTAACATATTGCTATGTGGAGCGGTGTAAATGAAAAGTTATCAAGCTTTTGTCATGTGTCCCTTTAATGCTGTGGTGAACCCACGTAACATATTGCTATGTGGAGTGGTGTAAATGAAAAGTTATCAAGCTTTTGTCATGTGTCCCTTTAACGCGGTGGTGAACCCACGTGACATATTGCTATGTGGAGCGGTGTAAATGAAAAGTTATCAAGCTTTTGTCATGTGTCCCTTTAACGCTGTGGTGAACCCACGTAACATATTGCTATGTGGAGTGGTGTAAATGAAAAGTTATCAAGCTTTTGTCATGTGTCCCTTTAACGCTGTGGTGAACCCACGTGACATATTGCAATGTGGAGTGGTGTAAATGAAAAGTTATCAAGCTTTTGTCATGTGTCCCTTTAACGCGGTGGTGAACCCACGTAACATATTGCTATGTGGAGTGGTGTAAATGAAAAGTTATCAAGCTTTTGTCATGTGTCCCTTTAACGCGGTGGTGAACCCACGTAACATATTGCAATGTGGAGTGGTGTAAATGAAAAGTTATCAAGCTTTTGTCATGTGTCCCTTTAACGCGGTGGTGAACCCACGTAACATATTGCTATGTGGAGTGGTGTAAATGAAAAGTTATCAAGCTTTTGTCATGTGTCCCTTTAACGCGGTGGTGAACCCACGTAACATATTGCAATGTGGAGTGGTGTAAATGAAAAGTTATCAAGCTTTTGTCATGTGTCCCTTTAATGCGGTGGTGAACCCACGTGACATATTGCTATGTGGAGCGGTGTAAATGAAAAGTTATCAAGCTTTTGTCATGTGTCCCTTTAACGCGGTGGTGAACCCACGTGACATATTTCTATGTGGAGTGGTGTAAATGAAAAGTTATCAAGCTTTTGTCATGTGTCCCTTTAACGCGGTGGTGAACCCATGTGACATATTGCAATGTGGAGTGGTGTAAATGAAAAGTTATCAAGCTTTTGTCATGTGTCCCTTTAACGCGGTGGTGAACCCACGTGACATATTTCTATGTGGAGTGGTGTAAATGAAAAGTTATCAAGCTTTTGTCATGTGTCCCTTTAACGCGGTGGTGAACCCACGTAACATATTGCAATGTGGAGCGGTGTAAATGAAAAGTTATCAAGACTTTGTCATGTGTCCCTTTAACACTGTGGTGAACCCACGTAACATATTGCTATGTGGAGCGGTGTAAATGAAAAGTTATCAAGACTTTGTCATGTGTCCCTTTAACACTGTGGTGAACCCACGTAACATATTGCTATGTGGAGCGGTGTAAATGAAAAGTTATCAAGCTTTTGTCATGTGTCCCTTTAACGCGGTGGTGAACCCACGTGACATATTGCTATGTGGAGCGGTGTAAATGAAAAGTTATCAAGCTTTTGTCATGTGTCCCTTTAATGCGGTGGTGAACCCACGTGACATATTGCTATGTGGAGTGGTGTAAATGAAAAGTTATCAAGCTTTTGTCATGTGTCCCTTTAATGCTGTGGTGAACCCACGTGACATATTGCAATGTGGAGCGGTGTAAATGAAAAGTTATCAAGCTTTTGTCATGTGTCCCTTTAACGCGGTGGTGAACCCACGTGACATATTGCTATGTGGAGCGGTGTAAATGAAAAGTTATCAAGCTTTTGTCATGTGTCCCTTTAATGCTGTGGTGAACCCACGTAACATATTGCTATGTGGAGCGGTGTAAATGAAAAGTTATCAAGCTTTTGTCATGTGTCCCTTTAACGCGGTGGTGAACCCACGTAACATATTGCTATGTGGAGCGGTGTAAATGAAAAGTTATCAAGCTTTTGTCATGTGTCCCTTTAACGCGGTGGTGAACCCACGTGACATATTGCTAATGTGGAGCGGTGTAAATGAAAAGTTATCAAGCTTTTGTCATGTGTCCCTTTAATGCTGTGGTGAACCCACGTAACATATTGCTATGTGGAGCGGTGTAAATGAAAAGTTATCAAGCTTTTGTCATGTGTCCCTTTAACGCGGTGGTGAACCCACGTGACATATTGCTATGTGGAGTGGTGTAAATGAAAAGTTATCTAGACTTTGTCATGTGTCCCTTTAATGCTGTGGTGAACCCACGTGACATATTGCTATGTGGAGCGGTGTAAATGAAAAGTTATCAAGCTTTTGTCATGTGTCCCTTTAACACTGTGGTGAACCCACGTAACATATTGCTATGTGGAGCGGTGTAAATGAAAAGTTATCAAGCTTTTGTCATGTGTCCCTTTAATGCTGTGGTGTACCCACGTGACATATTGCAATGTGGAGTGGTGTAAATGAAAAGTTATCAAGATTTTGTCATGTGTCCCTTTAACGCGGTGGTGAACCCACGTGACATATTGCAATGTGGAGTGGTGTAAATGAAAAGTTATCAAGATTTTGTCATGTGTCCCTTTAACGCGGTGGTGAACCCACGTGACATATTGCAATGTGGAGCGGTGTAAATGAAAAGTTATCAAGATTTTGTCATGTGTCCCTTTAACGCGGTGGTGAACCCACGTGACATATTGCTATGTGGAGTGGTGTTAATGAAAAGTTATCAAGCTTTTGTCATGTGTCCCTTTAACACTGTGGTGAACCCACGTAACATATTGCTATGTGGAGTGGTGTAAATGAAAAGTTATCAAGCTTTTGTCATGTGTCCCTTTAACGCGGTGGTGAACCCACGTGACATATTGCTATGTGGAGTGGTGTAAATGAAAAGTTATCAAGCTTTTGTCATGTGTCCCTTTAATGCTGTGGTGAACCCACGTGACATATTGCTATGTGGAGCGGTGTAAATGAAAAGTTATCAAGCTTTTGTCATGTGTCCCTTTAACACTGTGGTGAACCCACGTAACATATTGCTATGTGGAGCGGTGTAAATGAAAAGTTATCAAGCTTTTGTCATGTGTCCCTTTAATGCGGTGGTGAACCCACGTGACATATTGCTATGTGGAGTGGTGTAAATGAAAAGTTATCAAGCTTTTGTCATGTGTCCCTTTAATGCTGTGGTGAACCCACGTGACATATTGCTATGTGGAGCGGTGTAAATGAAAAGTTATCAAGCTTTTGTCATGTGTCCCTTTAACGCTGTGGTGAACCCACGTAACATATTGCAATGTGGAGTGGTGTAAATGAAAAGTTATCAAGCTTTTGTCATGTGTCCCTTTAACGCGGTGGTGAACCCACGTAACATATTGCTATGTGGAGCGGTGTAAATGAAAAGTTATCAAGCTTTTGTCATGTGTCCCTTTAACGCTGTGGTGAACCCACGTAACATATTGCAATGTGGAGTGGTGTAAATGAAAAGTTATCAAGCTTTTGTCATGTGTCCCTTTAACGCGGTGGTGAACCCACGTAACATATTGCTATGTGGAGTGGTGTAAATGAAAAGTTATCAAGCTTTTGTCATGTGTCCCTTTAACGCTGTGGTGAACCCACGTGACATATTGCTATGTGGAGCAGTATAAATGAAAAGTTATCAAGCTTTTGTCATGTGTCCCTTTAACGCGGTGGTGAACCCACGTAACATATTGCTATGTGGAGCGGTGTAAATGAAAAGTTATCAAGCTTTTGTCATGTGTCCCTTTAACGCGGTGGTGAACCCACGTGACATATTGCTATGTGGAGCGGTGTAAATGAAAAGTTATCAAGCTTTTGTCATGTGTCCCTTTAACGCGGTGGTGAACCCACGTGACATATTGCTATGTGGAGCAGTGTAAATGAAAAGTTATCAAGCTTTTGTCATGTGTCCCTTTAACGCGGTGGTGAACCCACGTGACATATTGCAATGTGGAGCAGTGTAAATGAAAAGTTATCAAGCTTTTGTCATGTGTCCCTTTAATGCTGTGGTGAACCCACGTGACATATTGCTATGTGGAGTGGTGTAAATGAAAAGTTATCAAGCTTTTGTCATGTGTCCCTTTAACGCAGTGGCAAACCCACGTGACATATTGCTATGTGGAGTGGTGTAAATGAAAAGTTATCAAGCTTTTGTCATGTGCCCCTTTAACGCGGTGGTGAACCCACGTGACATATTGCTATGTGGAGTGGTGTAAATGAAAAGTTATCAATCTTTTGTCATGTGTCCCTTTAACGTGGTGGCAAACCCACGTGACATATTGCTATGTGGAGCGGTGTAAATGAAAAGTAATCAAGACTTTGTCATGTGTCCCTTTAACGCGGTGGTGAACCCACGTGACATATTGCAATGTGGAGCGGTGTAAATGAAAAGTTATCAAGCTTTTGTCATGTGTCCCTTTAACGCTGTGGTGAACCCACGTAACATATTGCTATGTGGAGCGGTGTAAATGAAAAGTAATCAAGACTTTGTCATGTGTCCCTTTAACGCTGTGGTGAACCCACGTAACATATTGCTATGTGGAGCGGTGTAAATGAAAAGTAATCAAGACTTTGTCATGTGTCCCTTTAACGCTGTGGTGAACCCACGTAACATATTGCTATGTGGAGCAGTGTAAATGAAAAGTTATCAAGCTTTTGTCATGTGTCCCTTTAACGCTGTGGTGAACCCACGTAACATATTGCTATGTGGAGCGGTGTAAATGAAAAGTAATCAAGACTTTGTCATGTGTCCCTTTAACGCTGTGGTGAACCCACGTAACATATTGCAATGTGGAGTGGTGTAAATGAAAAGTTATCAAGCTTTTGTCATGTGTCCCTTTAACGCGGTGGTGAACCCACGTGACATATTGCTATGTGGAGTGGTGTAAATGAAAAGTTATCAAGCTTTTGTCATGTGTCCCTTTAACGCGGTGGTGAACCCACGTGACATATTGCTATGTGGAGCGGTGTAAATGAAAAGTTATCAAGCTTTTGTCATGTGTCCCTTTAACGCGGTGGTGAACCCACGTAACATATTGCTATGTGGAGCGGTGTAAATGAAAAGTTATCAAGCTTTTGTCATGTGTCCCTTTAACGCGGTGGTGAACCCACGTAACATATTGCAATGTGGAGCGGTGTAAATGAAAAGTAATCAAGACTTTGTCATGTGTCCCTTTAACGCGGTGGCAAACCCACGTGACATATTGCAATGTGGAGTGGTGTAAATGAAAAGTTATCAAGCTTTTGTCATGTGTCCCTTTAACGCTGTGGTGAACCCACGTAACATATTGCTATGTGGAGTGGTGTAAATGAAAAGTTATCAAGCTTTTGTCATGTGTCCCTTTAACGCGGTGGTGAACCCACGTGACATATTGCTATGTGGAGTGGTGTTACTGAAAAGTAATCAAGACTTTGTCATGTGTCCCTTTAACGCTGTGGTGAACCCACGTAACATATTGCTATGTGGAGTGGTGTAAATGAAAAGTTATCAAGCTTTTGTCATGTGTCCCTTTAACGCGGTGGTGAACCCACGTAACATATTGCAATGTGGAGCGGTGTAAATGAAAAGTAATCAAGACTTTGTCATGTGTCCCTTTAACGCGGTGGCTAACCCACGTGACATATTGCTATGTGGAGTGGTGTAAATGAAAAGTTATCTAGACTTTGTCATGTGTCCCTTTAACGCGGTGGTGAACCCACGTGACATATTGCTATGTGGAGCGGTGTAAATGAAAAGTTATCAAGCTTTTGTCATGTGTCCCTTTAACGCGGTGGCTAACCCACGTGACATATTGCTATGTGGAGCGGTGTAAATGAAAAGTTATCAAGCTTTTGTCATGTGTCCCTTTAACGCGGTGGTGAACCCACGTGACATATTGCTATGTGGAGCGGTGTAAATGAAAAGTTATCAAGCTTTTGTCATGTGTCCCTTTAACGCGGTGGTGAACCCACGTAACATATTGCTATGTGGAGTGGTGTAAATGAAAAGTTATCAAGCTTTTGTCATGTGTCCCTTTAACGCGGTTGTGAACCCACGTGACATATTGCTATGTGGAGCGGTGTAAATGAAAAGTTATCTAGACTTTGTCATGTGTCCCTTTAACGCGGTGGTGAACCCACGTGACATATTGCAATGTGGAGTGGTGTAAATGAAAAGTAATCAAGACTTTGTCATGTGTCCCTTTTACGCTGTGGTGAACCCACGTAACATATTGCTATGTGGAGTGGTGTAAATGAAAAGTTATCAAGCTTTTGTCATGTGTCCCTTTAACGCGGTGGTGAACCCACGTGACATATTGCTATGTGGAGTGGTGTAAATGAAAAGTTATCTAGACTTTGTCATGTGTCCCTTTAACGCGGTGGTGAACCCACGTGACATATTGCAATGTGGAGTGGTGTAAATGAAAAGTAATCAAGACTTTGTCATGTGTCCCTTTAACGCTGTGGTGAACCCACGTAACATATTGCTATGTGGAGTGGTGTAAATGAAAAGTTATCAAGCTTTTGTCATGTGTCCCTTTAACGCGGTGGTGAACCCACGTGACATATTGCTATGTGGAGTGGTGTAAATGAAAAGTTATCTAGACTTTGTCATGTGTCCCTTTAACGCGGTGGTGAACCCACGTGACATATTGCAATGTGGAGTGGTGTAAATGAAAAGTAATCAAGACTTTGTCATGTGTCCCTTTAACGCGGTGGTGAACCCACGTGACATATTGCTATGTGGAGTGGTGTAAATGAAAAGTTATCAAGCTTTTGTCATGTGTCCCTTTAACGCGGTGGTGAACCCACGTAACATATTGCAATGTGGAGCGGTGTAAATGAAAAGTAATCAAGACTTTGTCATGTGTCCCTTTAACGCGGTGGCTAACCCACGTGACATATTGCTATGTGGAGTGGTGTAAATGAAAAGTTATCTAGACTTTGTCATGTGTCCCTTGAACGCGGTGGTGAACCCACGTGACATATTGCTATGTGGAGCGGTGTAAATGAAAAGTTATCAAGCTTTTGTCATGTGTCCCTTTAACGCGGTGGTGAACCCACGTGACATATTGCAATGTGGAGTGGTGTAAATGAAAAGTTATCAAGCTTTTGTCATGTGTCCCTTTAACGCGGTGGTGAACCCACGTGACATATTGCTATGTGGAGCGGTGTAAATGAAAAGTTATCAAGCTTTTGTCATGTGTCCCTTTAACGCTGTGGTGAACCCACGTAACATATTGCAATGTGGAGTGGTGTAAATGAAAAGTTATCAAGCTTTTGTCATGTGTCCCTTTAACGCGGTGGTGAACCCACGTGACATATTGCAATGTGGAGTGGTGTAAATGAAAAGTTATCAAGCTTTTGTCATGTGTCCCTTTAACGCTGTGGTGAACCCACGTAACATATTGCTATGTGGAGTGGTGTAAATGAAAAGTTATCAAGCTTTTGTCATGTGTCCCTTTAATGCTGTGGTGAACCCACGTAACATATTGCAATGTGGAGCGGTGTAAATGAAAAGTTATCAAGCTTTTGTCATGTGTCCCTTTAACGCTGTGGTGAACCCACGTAACATATTGCAATGTGGAGTGGTGTAAATGAAAAGTTATCAAGCTTTTGTCATGTGTCCCTTTAACGCTGTGGTGAACCCACGTGACATATTGCAATGTGGAGTGGTGTAAATGAAAAGTTATCAAGCTTTTGTCATGTGTCCCTTTAATGCTGTGGTGAACCCACGTAACATATTGCAATGTGGAGCGGTGTAAATGAAAAGTTATCAAGCTTTTGTCATGTGTCCCTTTAACGCTGTGGTGAACCCACGTAACATATTGCAATGTGGAGTGGTGTAAATGAAAAGTTATCAAGCTTTTGTCATGTGTCCCTTTAACGCGGTGGTGAACCCACGTGACATATTGCAATGTGGAGTGGTGTAAATGAAAAGTTATCAAGCTTTTGTCATGTGTCCCTTTAACGCTGTGGTGAACCCACGTAACATATTGCTATGTGGAGTGGTGTAAATGAAAAGTTATCAAGCTTTTGTCATGTGTCCCTTTAATGCTGTGGTGAACCCACGTAACATATTGCAATGTGGAGCGGTGTAAATGAAAAGTTATCAAGCTTTTGTCATGTGTCCCTTTAACGCGGTGGTGAACCCACGTGACATATTGCAATGTGGAGTGGTGTAAATGAAAAGTTATCAAGCTTTTGTCATGTGTCCCTTTAATGCGGTGGTGAACCCACGTAACATATTGCTATGTGGAGTGGTGTAAATGAAAAGTTATCAAGCTTTTGTCATGTGTCCCTTTAATGCTGTGGTGAACCCACGTGACATATTGCAATGTGGAGTGGTGTAAATGAAAAGTTATCAAGCTTTTGTCATGTGTCCCTTTAACGCGGTGGTGAACCCACGTGACATATTGCTATGTGAAGCGGTGTAAATGAAAAGTTATCTAGACTTTGTCATGTGTCCCTTTAACGCGGTGGTGAACCCACGTGACATATTGCTATGTGGAGCGGTGTAAATGAAAAGTTATCAAGCTTTTGTCATGTGTCCCTTTAACGCGGTGGTGAACCCACGTGACATATTGCTATGTGAAGCGGTGTAAATGAAAAGTTATCTAGACTTTGTCATGTGTCCCTTTAACGCGGTGGTGAACCCACGTGACATATTGCTATGTGGAGCGGTGTAAATGAAAAGTTATCAAGCTTTTGTCATGTGTCCCTTTAACGCGGTGGTGAACCCACGTGACATATTGCTATGTGAAGCGGTGTAAATGAAAAGTTATCTAGACTTTGTCATGTGTCCCTTTAACGCGGTGGTGAACCCACGTGACATATTGCTATGTGGAGCGGTGTAAAAATTGAAGGAAAAGTGCTTGCTTTAGATTTTGTAGATAGCTTTCTTAATATTTCATGAACATACGTGAAAAAGAGGAACGCCATCCCTGTACAGAGATGAACCACAGGAGCTATTAAGCAGCAATGCAAAAGTGCAACGGCGTAATTTTGTATATTGCACTGTTCCATACCATAATCTTTTCAACTGAGCAAAAACACCATTGCAAAAAATATACCAATTTTGCATGGTCACATGATAGGACCGACAGTTCATCTATATACAAAAGTTCGTTTTCATGAACTATTAAGACAGCAAAATTGTTACCTGAATCGAGTACTTTTGCACCACTCCATAGCATTATGTCATGTGGGCTAAACTCTGTGTTTAATATCTTCCCGTAAGATTGGGCGGTTTTATTGTAATCAACTTGTATGGACTAACACTGGAAAACCAACAATGATATAAACTCAGCTATTCTTTGAAGATTATAAAATGTTTTGTTTGGACATTTTGTCATTTTATGCCATCGAAAACCAACAGATGATATAACCTAACCACTTTTTGTTGAGTGAAAATCAGTAGCGGAGCATTGGAGCTAGGATCTGAGAGTCGTGGGTTCGATCCTCTACCAAGGCTGTAAGTAGTGTCTTTGAGCAAGACACTTTATACACATATGCTCAGTGCTGATTCATCCCAAGGAGACTTCAAGCCTGATTTGCATCATTTGTAATAATTTGTTGTACAATCAAAGTAAAACAAAAAAGTTTAAACTAAACTAATTTTCCAGGAATCCTGTAATCAGCGTGAGAGATGAATCACCATGTGGCACATTGTCATATATCAATTATCACAAAGACTGTGTCCGTATAGGGATTTGAACTCATGGCCCATGGATTGATAGTTAGACGCACTACCAACTGAGCTATCCAGGCACTTATTGGAAGGATTCATACCCCTTGAAAGAGATTAACAATTATTCCATTCAAAGGTGAAAATACTAAATTGGTATGAAATGAACAGACAAGGATATTCCGATAACTATAAATACTTTAATATCAAATATTCAAAGCAGATAACAAAAATTAAAAACAAGAGATCTGTAACAAAAAATATCAATCATAGAAAATACCTACCCTTAATTGACAATTATCATTCCGTTACAACTTGTTTCCTATGGTATTACATGTATTATGCATTTAATAGCTCATGATTTGTTTGCAAGTAATTATAGTTTAGCTATAAACAACCCAATACCCTATAACCTAGGTCATCTGGGATACTGCATACTTATAATTTGGTGTTCGCTGGCAGATTCAGCCAAGAGCCACTGAAAGACTGACTAAAAATCCCGACATCAGAACTGAAGTATTTTGAGAAAACTTGATGTGATTTATCTTCTGTTCTAATCCATATTTATACTTAAACTGATTTGTATGTATGTACATTTAAATAAATAAGTAAGTTTAAACCAAAATAGCCAATGACATATTACGCCAGCACCACAAAAATTGTATATGACCTCCCTATAATGTGTTATCGTCAGATTACTTCACTGGCTCAGATTGTCAGTGCGTTCAGTGCCACCTATCGGGAACACACGGGATCTCCCTAAACCCTCTCCCCCATCATCATCACCGCAAACCTATCACAGGTAAAGAGAAATAGCTGAAATTCCATGTTTCACTAAAAACACATTTTTTATACAAATAACTCATTTTAAACAAAAAGAAAATATACAACAAATTATTTTGTTCAATTACGGCTACATAGGTTGATCTGGGTACTATATGTAAGTCTACTTATGTATATATCAAAGAAACACCCCCTCTTATTTAATTTGTACCCAAACTTCTTCTGTAATAAGAACTAAGAATGGCACCGTAAACCCACAAATAAGAGTGCCTTCCATTTTATGAAATTCAAGGACCTAAATGAATGCAAAATATATCAATCCAGGGGCATTTGTTTGGGGGTACATGGTATTTGCATTTAAATTGTTTTAATGACAAAACTTGGAAATATCAAATTGTAATTAACTGGAAACAGAATCTGAGTTTGAGATCATGCTCCAGTTGTGATGCTAGACCTGATTTTATTCTACATTCGCAACTAAAATAGGACACTGCCTTCAACTGTACCAAATAGACCAATTGTACCATTCAATAAAACAAGGATATATATAGTCCTTGAATAAAACAACAACCATTAAAATAAAGAAATGCTATTTTTTAGATATTGGTTAAAAGAAAAAAGGTTTATTGATGTCCACTATGAAATCTATTATTGTTTCCTATTTATCTGTTTATGTCTGTATGGCATTAATATCTAACTGTTCATTAATCATATACCAGTCTTTACAAGCACTGATATCTAACTGTTCATGAATCGTATACCGGTCCATACATGCACTGATATCTAACTGTTCATGAATCGTATACCGGTCCATACATGCATTGATATCTAACTGTCCATGAATTGTATACCAGTCCATACAAGCATTGATATCTAACTGTTCATGAATTGTATATCAGTCCATACAAGCACTGATATCTAACTGTCCACGAATTGTATACCAGTCCATACAAGCATTGATATCTAACTGTTCATGAATTGTATATCAGTCCATACAAGCATTGATATCTAACTGTTCATGAATTGTATATCAGTCCATACAAGCATTGATATCTAACTGTTCATGAATTGTATATCAGTCCATACAAGCACTGATATCTAACTGTTCATGAATTGTATACCAGTCCATACAAGCATTGATATCTAACTGTTCATGAATTGTATATCAGTCCATACAAGCACTGATATCTAACTGTCCATGAATTGTATACCAGTCCATACAAGCATTGATATCTAACTGTTCATGAATTGTATACCAGTCCATACAAGCATTGATATCTAACTGTTCATGAATCATATACCAGTCCATACAAGCACTGATATCTGACTGTCCATGAATTGTATACCAGTCCATACAAGCACTGATATCTAACTGTTCATGAATCGTATACCAGTCCATTCAAGCATTGATATCTAACTGTCCATGAATCGTATACCAGTCCATACAAGCATTGAATCATATACCAGTCCATACAAGCATTGAATCATATAACCAGTCCATACAAGCATTGAATCGTATACCAGTCCATACAAGCATTGAATTGTATAACCAGTCCATACAAGCATTAATTCGTATACCAGTCCATACAAGCATTGATAACTAACTGTTCATGAATCGTATAACAGTTCATACAAGCATTGAATTGTATACCAGTCCTTACAAGCATTGAATCGTATACCAGTCCATACAAGCATTGAATTGTATACCAATCCATACAAGCAATGAATCGTATACCAGTCCATACTATCAATGAATCATATACCAGTCCATACAAGCACTGAATTGTATACCAGTCCGTACAAGTATTGATAACTAAATGTTCATGAATCTATACAAGTCCATACAAGCATTGATATCTAACTGTCCATGAATCGAATACCAGTCCATACAAGTATTGATAACTAACTGTTCATGAATCGTATACCAGTCCATACAAGCATTGAATCATATACCAGTCCATACAAGTATTGATAACTAACTGTCCATGAATCATATAACCAGTCCATACAAGCATTGTATCGTATACCAGTCCATACAAGCATTGAATCCTATACCAGTCCATACAAGCATTGAATCGTATATCAGACGATACAAGCATTGATAACTAACTGTGTATGAATTGTATTCCAGTCCATACAAGCATTGATATCTAACTGTTCATGAATCGTATACCAGTCCATACAAGCATTTTATCGTATACCAGTCCATACAAGCATTGAATCGTATACCAGTCGATACAAGCATTGAATCGTATACCAGTCGATACAAGCATTGAATTGTATACTAGTCCATACAAGCATTGAATCGTATACCAGTCCATACAAGCATTGATAACTAACTGTTCAAGAATCGTATACCAGTCCATACAAGCATTGATATCTAACTGTTCATGAATCGTATACCAGTCTATACAAGCATTTTATCGTATACCAGTCCATACAAGCATTGAATCGTATACCAGTCCATACAAGCATTGAATCGTATACCAGTCGATACAAGCATTGAATCGTATACCAGTCCTTACAAGCATTGAATTGTATACCAGTCCATACAAGCATTGAATCGTATACCAGTCCATACAAGAATTGAATCGTATACCAGTCCATACAAGCAATGAATCGTATACCAGTCCATACAAGCAATGAATTGAATACCAGTCCATACAAGTATTGATAGCTAACTGTTCATGTATCGTAAACCAGTCCATACAAGCATTGAATCGTATACTAGTCCATACAAGCATTGAACCGTATACCAGTCCATACAAGCATTGAATCGTATACTAGTCCATACAAGCATTGAACCGTATACCAGTCCATACAAGCATTGATATCGAAAGTTGTTGGAGTATAGTTACATAATTCCTTCAACTACATGAAAAATGCATTTTGAAATCAGTTGTCAACAGTAAAAAATTATCATATCAAGGTATGCCATCAAACCCCCAACAAAATACAATAATGTTGATGGTACTGATAAATTTGATGATTGACTGATTGAATACTAAGCATCATTTCTATGCAATCAAGGGCTAAGAGACAATCAGTATATCTAACGACTGTTTCTTGGGAGCCTGTAAGGTTAACCAGTACTCGAACTCACCCAATCTCTGCAAGTTATTAATAACTTTCCTGCTTGAATCAGAGGTGAGACATGAACGATAATGAGACGCAATGTCATATATCAATCATCACGGAGACTGGCTGGGTGGGGTTTCAAACTCACGACCCCTAGACTGATGGTTTAACGTGCTACCAATTGAGCTTATCAGACCCGGCTGAAAATTTGACCTCAAATGATATTTGGCTGCAATGGATTCATTTTCTATATAAATATATTTGTGTTATTAGTGTCATTTTATAAAATAATCTTTAGGAACTCTATATTGAATATCAATGCTACTGTTGCTATAACACCTCAATCACAGCAATGTACAAAAACATATAGACCTGTACTAACGTACATTGATATTCATGTACACACTTACTTGTACTTGTATATTTTATTATAAACATGTTAAAAGTGCAAAGAAATACTACTTGTTTGATGCATACATGTGTATCTATTTAATATTTATTATATAAAGGTACTTTTGATGCCCACTATGAAAATAAATTGTTCTGGATAAGATTATAAACCTATAATAAGGCGGGTTGTACCACAGCTTTCCCGGCTCTCATTGGTCAGTCAGTAAGGGCAATACCGGTGTCATATTATAATTTCACCCGCCTAAAAATTCACCCGCAGGTGAAAATATAATATTATAGAATTTTGCTAATATATATTCACCCCCCCATAATATTTTCACCCCCACCCCCACCCCCTACACCCCCCAATTATTTTTTTTTAAATTGCTCACCACTACTTATTATGATAAAAAAGCATAAAAAAAATTAAATATTATACAGGTAAAAATATTATGACACCGGTATACTAATTTAATCCAATCAGACTGAATGAAATGTTGTTTTAACAATGTACGTACAGTACCGGTCTCCAACTATTTGCTAGCAGGGTTTGACACCTTTGCACAGCGGGAGTTGAGGGTACAGGGAGAAGTGTATGGTTTCATTTTTGTGACGTTTAACGAAATTCACAATGAAATATTTCATAGAAGAAATCTACGTTCCTTGATAAATCCATTAAGTGGAGCCATTTTTCATTGATATAGATTTAATGTTTTGAGTATTGTTTTGCTTGCATTTCTGATGCATTTGAAATATGTTTTGTTTGCATCCGTTTGGTGTATTTAAACAAATTGAAGAATATTTCGAATATTTGTATTTCTAACAACACCTTGTCCCATTTCACTGATAAATATCTAATATATGTGTCGCATACTTAAGTTAACATTGATGAATGTTACAACTAAGTTAACCGTTTTGTTATTTTCAAACCACCACTTTATGACGTCAAAAACTGTTAATAACTATGACATATTTTACTTTACAATCAGTCATAACACTAACCAAATAACATCCCAAATTATGCCAAAAAAAAAGGATCATGGATTTCCGTTTTTTTGATTTTCATCAGAAAATAAATGTCAAATTTCTATATACCTGATCCCCCTAATATAACCTGCATTTCCCCCCAAAGTTTCTAAGGTCTTAACCCTTGACTCCATAGATACATGTTTTCCTGCACCAATCACAGAGGGCCTTTGAAAACAGTGTAGGAAGAGACTTCCTGCACTGTTTTCCACTCTGTCAGTTAATATAAACATAATTCACCCAATAATTCAAAAGCCTTCTATATTAGGTGTCCAAAGGCGTCTATGTTAGAGGTGTCCAAAGGCGTCTATATTAGGTGTCCAAAGGCGTCTATATTAGAGGTGTCCAAAGGCGTCTATATGAAGTAAAGGGTTAAACTGAGGTGCAGATTATACTAGAGTATAGAAAAAAGTAAATTCGGGTCCCATCAAAAGTTTTCCTGAAACACGTTGAACATCTATAATTCTACAACAAATTTTGGGGTGAACGTAGTGAAATAACCAAATGCAGTTGTAAACATACTTTGTATGCTTTAAATTTTATGATTCTAGGTTTATTGAAGAAGTTACATCACAAATGTGAACATAATCATATTCAGATATCAGTTTCTACGTAGTACTATCTAGAAATTTAAAAAATTAAAGAAATTATTAACATTTTTAATAAAACTAGTTATCAAAGTCAGTATCAGCATTTTTTTTTAGGTATAAAACTGTGTTTAATTTCAATTTTATATATCAAAACAAAACACAAACTGATGAAAAAAGTAAATGTTACACTTGTAATCCTATATGATGATGAACATGTACATTATGACACTTTTGTGCCATTTACAAGAGTTATGTCCCTTTCCAAAATAGTAACAAATCAACCAGTCTGTACACATACTCAGGTATTCTTACTGCATATGTGAATGATGAGGATATGTGATATTCATAATTATGTCTTGCCATGTGTCCCTTTATATACATGTATAAACAAGGACTTGTATAGAAGGATGGGAAACTTGCATCTACTGACCATATGTTGCTGAAACAGCACATGAAGGATTCATAATTTGCAAATTAATCATTCATAATTCACAGGCAACTGACTTCTTGTACATAAACTGTAAGTTGTATGTAATCTTAGATTTTTAAACATGTTTCGATCACGCAAATTGCTCTTGAATTAAAGATATTGAGGTTTTAAGGAAAATTTATCGTAATTTGTCGTTTTTTTAGCTGCAGTATACACATTTTGTAATCACAAGTACTTAAACAATTTTAAACACAAATTTCTGGGAATGGTATTGTTTTGATGACAATTTCATTCTGCAATGTAAGAATTTTGATTTGTGTTCCTGAGATGAATGGAAGCGAAGATAATTAAAAACGAGATATTGCGAGATTATGCGTGAATAAGCGAGCGTTCACAAAATCTCAATCAGCTACCTTTCCTTCTCTATATAATTCCTTGATATAAACAACTCTATAAATCTATCATGATAAGGTCACTTTATGAATAATTTTAACATGGGGGGGAAACAACTTCAATATTTTGCCGTTTGTACTCTTAATAAGCAATGTTCTGGATATAATTTTCACAATAATTACACAAAGCATATATCACAGTGTACCAGAGGAGGCAACTGTCCAGAACATCAATATACAAAACACAGTCATTTTAGCAAAACCCCAATTTTATGAAATTACTTAAGTCAGTTATTTTACTTTTAACTCCAATATTGTGCTAAATTTTTGTATGAAATTGAGCACACTATTAAGTTTAAGTAAAAAAACAGACATCAGAATTTGTGAAACTAATGCCAAGGAAATAGTCCTGCTTATTTGACCACTTTGCCGTCTTGATCACCGCCAAAATAATCATACCTAACACGGACTACTTTTTATTTGTCAAATTTCAGGGCTTTCTTTATGTTATTTTATATTAACAACAAATCAAACAATTAAAATAAATTGTGGACATTGTATTATATCATTTCTAAAAATGTTGCATAAAAACACACACAAATACAACAATAATATCAATCAAATAAGGAAGGTGTATGAATAATTGTTAAAGCCAGACAATCACTACTTTGAGTACTTTGATATGTGGTCCTGAAAACTATGTTTTCATAATTTTATTTATATGTTCATATGTTTTGTTTACATGCACACATGTTTTATTTACAACACATGTTTTATTTACATGTACACATGTTTTGTTTATATGTACACATGTTTTGTTTACATGTACACATGTTTTGTTTACATGTACACATGTTTTATTTACATGTACACATGTTTTGTTTACATGTACACATGTTTTGTTTACATGTACACATGTTTTATTTACAACCTATATTTTGTTTCAATAGACTCTTGTATTTTTTAATGGGGTTTAACACGTTTCAGGTTATATGTCATATTCAGTTTCATTGGTGGAGGGAGAACTCATAATTAGTCAGAAACCACCGTCCTTCCGCAAGTTACTGGCCCATTTTCTCTCTTAAAGTTTTGAAGCAAGCGGGACTGACCTACGACATTAGTGGTGAGGGGTGAGTGATCTTGAGAGGGCACCTCAGACCACTCTGCCACAGAGGACCCCGACACTTACATAAGAGCTCATTTATTATTGAATTTATTAATAAGTTGTCGAGAAATTTATCATTTTTGCCAACAAGTTTAATTTATTTAAAAGTGTTCTCAGTGAGCTAAAGGACTGTCATTTGATGACAATTTACCTCTCGATGCTGAGGTTTTGGGTTTGAACTTAGCTCAGTCCTAAAACTTTATGGAGGAATTTTGCCAGTAACTTGCGGAAGGGGCTATGATCCTACTCAGATTCATTGAGACATTTCTCAACTGATAAAACTGACCATGTAATACATAATGTGCCATGTGTTAAAAAAATGTTAAAATGACATTTAAAAAAAATAAAAATACTTTTAACAATAAATGAGCACAACTCAAAACAATTGTAAATTTACAATTTATTTTTTTCACATTATCTCAGCATTTTATGTATGAACGCTGTGTTAAACTTAAGTGGGAGCAATATTATACCAGGTTACATGTAATATCAAAACATGTAATGTGTATACTCCAGGGCTGCGTTTCACAAAATAACTTACCATAAAAATTGATGGAAGTCAATTTGACAATTTCTCTGTTGTGTGTTCATATTTTGATTGACATTTAAAATGATTGTATTTTCAGAAATATATAACTTTCAGCATGATTTGAGCCAACTTGGCTTCATTTGAATGAAAATTAAACATATTATGAATAATTGTTGGTTTACGTTTACGACGATTGTCGTAATTTTTTTTGTGAAACGTACCCCTGAACTGTAAATCTTGTGATCAATCAAATAATCATATAAATTACATTCATGACATATTTTTGATATAAACATAGTGTAATATCACTACATAGTGTAATATCACTACAGTGTAATATCACTACATAGTGTAATATCACTACATAGTGTAATATCACTACATAGTTTAATATCACTACATAATGTAATATCACTACATAGTGTAATATCACTACATAATGTAATATCACTACATAGTGTAATATCACTACATAGTGTAATATCACTATGGATTCATCAACAGATATGTTCCATTTATCGGTGAAGCAAAATAATTGTAGAGTTTCTCTACTTTTTTTTTTAATTTACATACGAGGCAGATTGTATTTCAGCATATATTAACTAAACTATATATAATACAAGTAGAAAGGAAAGTAAGTAAACAAAAGAAGTTATACATTAAGAAAACCTTGTCAGGTAGTAAAAATGGATGCAATTATAAAGCTATTGGGATTTAATGGGGCATCACACAGGGTGTGTGGGTGATTACAGAAATATTTTTGTGTTTTTTACATTAAAATCAAAATTATCTTAATCTAAATATTTTTTAACCATGTATATTTGGATGAAACGTATCAATAATTTTATTAGTATCGGAGAGTTGTAGTTGAGAATCATTGTATAGAATGATAGATCCTGAGACCCTTATAAATCTAGAAATCATGTTTAGCTAACTGTGGACACATCAATCCTAGGTAACACACATACATTATATCTAGTCTCAAGTCTCCATCTTAATCAGGCTTTTCTTACTTTTTTCAGTATATCTGAATCAGAAGCAACATTGTTTTAAATATTGGTATTATTCAGTTGAATGGGTACAAAAAAATCTTAATGATCACAAAAGCTAAAATAAAGCCCTTGGCTTCGGTTAAATAGCAAAAACAAAGGGTGAAAACTCTGTGATTAAAATAAATATATGCAGAGTTATGGTCCCTAATATTTAAAATATCTAACATACATGTATGCAAATAACAATAATATGCAAATAATTCTCTGTTAATATTGAGCAATGAGGCAGGTTATGTTGGAGGTTCAAACGTAAATAAATATTGGCCCAGACCATCGGCAGGAGATGAATGGCTCTCCATGGAAACAGGGCATAAAGCACACACAAAGGGTTGTATTCACCAACCGTTCTTAAGAATATTCTTAGACTTGGACTCAAGAATAAATGTTGAAAAATATACTTAGAGACCATATTTCAGGGCAAAATTTGCAAGCATGCAGGGACACCTAATACATACTCAAACAAGAAAATATCAGTGGAACTGATGGATGCTCCCCAAGTGAGTGTTTGTCTCTGTAGGGGCTACTTGGTTGAAGAATACCAAACTGTATAGCAGGAACAATATATGGCTCTGCACTTCACAGAACTAATTCGCGAATCATTTAACCGGAACAAAAAGACAATATGCGCAGATCCTAGCTAGTTTTACAGAATTATAACCAAAGGTTGAAGGGAAATTGTGTCATGACGACAATATGCACATCTCCACTAGGTAATAATGCATCCTAGCAAGTTTCATAAAATTCCAACGTGAGGTTGTAGAGAAAAAGCGCAGACAATAATTTGGTCACAGACTCAATGAAAGGGCAATAACTCCATGAAAAAAATCATCTAACTGAAACACAGACAATATGCGCATCTGCATTTGGTAATGATGCATCCTAGCAAGTTTCATAAAATTCCAACATGGGGTTGTAGAGAATTAGCAGTCAATAATTTGGTCACAGACAGAATCAAAGGGCCATAACTCAGTGAAAAATCACCAAACCGGAACACAAAGACAATATGCACATCTGCACTTGGTAACGATGCATCCTAGCAAGTTTCACAAAATTCCAACATGGGGTTGTAGAGAAAAAGCGCAGACAATAATTTGGTCACAGACTCAATCATAGGGCTATAACTCCGTGAAAAAACATCGAACGAAACACATAGAAAATATGCTCATCTGCAATTGGTAATGATGCATCATAGCAAGTTTCATAAAATTTCAACCTGAGGTTGTAGAGAAATAGCCCCTTTTGGGAAGCATAATAAACTTTCAAAATTATTCTTTCTGTCGTGATAAACTGGATATCTAAAGTTAAATTTTGGATTTTTAAGCTTAAGTCTAAGATAATCCGCAAGAATAGTTCGTGAATATGACCCCAGCGATGTTTGCAAGGAGATGTATGACTAACTCCACAAACAAAACGTTTCTTTGGATGTTTTCAAAAGGATGACCGCCACTTCACAGACAAACTTTACAGACAAAGCATTCCATAGGTGTTTGCCAAGAGGTAAATGGCTGTACATGAACTCTGACCACAAACAATACATTCTACTGGTGTTTGCAAAGTGATTTGCAATTCTCACAGACACATTCTAAATATTTTAATTGGGAGATAACTGGATTTCGATAAAGCAATCAGACATGATATTTCCAACATAGCATTCAACTTGGTCAGCTATTCTGACAGAATAGAAATTACACATTTTGTAGCTTCTGTGACCTCATCAAACAGCATTCAACTTGGTCAGCTATTCTGACAGTATAGATATAACACACTTTGTAGCTTCTGCGACATCATCAAACAGCGGAATGCCCTCTCTACTGGCAAGGTCACACAGATAGTCTCGACCCCGGTTGTAATCTTGAATGGCACACTCTGTCATCTAGTCAACAAAAATAACAACATATTATGCAATAAATTAAAAGGGAGAGTGGAGTTGGGGGGGAGGGGGTTAATTTAAAAAAGTTAGTTTATGTTAGTAAAATGTCAGGCGACGGGTTAGCTGCTCCATTCAGTATATATAACTTTGTTTTAATTGGACTTAATTCTATTTTAAACACACGAAAAATTTGAAAAATGGTACCAGAAGCTTCATCATTTGGCGGTCAGCATTTAGAGGATAGTTCTAGGGCTGGTGTCAGTATAATGGAACTGGGTAGATTATTATATGACTATGTGTCTGCGGCATGACACTACAGTGTGGCAGTACTTAGAATACTGTCTCTGAAGTAGATACAGTCACGATATGACTGAAAAAATCATTGAAAACGACACTAAACACTGTATAACAACAACATATGACAGGTGTTATATGTGGCATATCCAGTTTTATAGGTGGAGGAAACCCAAGAATGAGTCCTAGCACACTTACCATGCTTCTGCAAGGTAAGAATTACCTCCCTTACATGACAGTAGCATATTCTTACAGCAAGGAAATTAGAGCTGTGTAAAGCAGTTTGGCAATTTTTTTGTTAAAAATGCATAAAATGTCGTATTTCTTTGTGCATATGGAAACATCAGAACATTTACATGATTTCTGCCAAGTTTGGATGACATTGGGAACTGTTTGATGAAGCTATAACAGTTTAGAGATGTATAGTGATACACTGCAACAAATGAGCAGAATTGTCAAAAATTGAGGGGTGCCATTAAACCATCAAAATTGTGAAAAAAGCAACCTGGTCAACCCCATGTTTTTTTCTGCATAATTGGATCAACAGAGGACTATCTATGGGAACAAGGCACTTTTAGAACCATCGTTAATGTATCCAATGTTACAGAAGTGCATGTCTCTATATGTAGAACAGTACAAAATTAATTCTTGTGTGAAAAGGTAACTGGCAAACTTTCTCACTTTTTGAACTGAGCTGTACTCAAACCTACAACCTCAGGGATGAAAGGTCAGTGGTCATTAAAAGATAATGCCTTAGACCACTCAGCAAAATCTTCTTTATTTATTTATATTTTGTAATTCAAATAGAAACTATTTTCAGCTTTTATGTGTTCAAGATATGACTGTATAAAATAAGTACCTGTTCTTCATCAATAACTGCATTGTCTGGTATCTTCTCTACACACACAACCATTCTGCAACCTTTACCAATGTAGTACCCTGCCTAAGGAACAGACAAACAGATTTTAAAATATAAGAATACATAAATGTTACACATATTACTCATGCAGAGCAAGGACTTTTATAGAGAAGGAAAAGCAACTGATTGAAATGTTATGAACACTCATGTATTCACGCAAAATCTTGCAAAATCTCATTTTTTAAATATCGTAACTTTTATTCCTCTCAGAAATACAATCAAAATCCTTTCTTTGACCAATGGAATTCTCTACAAAACAAAACCTTTTCCAGCAAATTGGGTTTACAACTGTTAAGTACTTATGATTACAAAATTTGTATACTGCATCTAAAAAGTCAAGGAAAGTACTTAAACTTGAACCTGCAATATTTTAAATTCAAGATCATTTTGCGTGTTTTAAGAGAATAAAACATCTAAGATTATATACACCTTACATTTTATGTAAAAGAAATTTGAATGATTAATTTGCCAAATTATTAATTCTTCCCATGCTATTTTATCAACATTTAGTAGAGAGACGCAAGTTTCCTATCTTTCTATATAAGTTCTTGTGCAGGGTGACAAACATTTTGGTATCGAAAAAAAAAGCTTTTTTTCTTTAAAGTATGGTTGTGTTTCAGGTAAGAGTTTACCCAATTACTTAATAACATAACAAAGTGCAGGTATCTCTGAAAAGTGAGCATGACATTTACAGTCAGCTAGATATACTTTTCCAAAACACTTCAGTCAACGGTTTCAGTTGACATCAAATGTTATGATATTCTTCACATATATTCCAGATGTCCCCTGGGCCTCATTTACTCAGTCGATAGCATGTCTGACTATCAATCCAGGGGACATGAGTTCTCCACCCAGCCCCAGTCTCCATGACGATTGATATACATGTATGGCATTATGACTCATTGTTATTCGTCTCTCACTGCTGATCCAAGTAAAAAAGTTATCAGTTACTTGCAAAGATAGGTTTGCTTGAGTACTCGTTGAACTTCCAGGATCCCAACAAAAAGTGGTTAGGTTAACAGATCATATGCTAGCCATTGGTAGGTTAGCCTTCGATGGCATCAAAATGACAATTACTATACAATCCAAACATTCAAGATGTTTGGTTGATCGAGGTGAAGGGAACAATATTTAATCCATCTGGATCAATACCATATGCAGAACTTTTCTTTGTTTTGTCAAAGTTCATTGAATATTAAGAAAGTTATTAAATAAAATCTCACCAGACCCGAGATCTATTTTTAGAAATTAAAAATTCATGCAGCTCGCCACTAGACATGATTATATAAATGTTATATCTATGCTACAACATTAAATGGTATTGGTACATCAGAAAATTATTGAACATTATTTTTCTCTTCAAACAATTCCAAATGCTGACAAAAGGGTTAAAAAATCTAAATGATTTATACAACTTTTATCTATGTGCCTTAAGTTAGAAGATAAAATACAATGACCCCTGACGAAATATGTCAGTGGATGGCAAAGATGTTTGTTTGTTTTTTTTTCCTTTATCAGACCACAGCATTGTTAACCATTAAGTGATATATTGTAAAATTTGCAGAGTTCACCATCACACTAAGACCCATAACAATGGCGAATCTACTCTTAAAAAAAACCCCTGGTATACGCCCCCTCACCCTCCTTGAATTCCTATTTTATTAAAGTCGACTTTATTTCTACTGAAAAACATGCATGTTGTTCAGATTTAGTGATGCCCTCGAAGTTTGCCCCACCTCCCTCCACCTCCCTCCAACTGAAATTCTGGATCTG
Organism: Panopea generosa; assembly: GCA_029582155.1. Taxonomy (NCBI): domain Eukaryota; kingdom Metazoa; phylum Mollusca; class Bivalvia; order Adapedonta; family Hiatellidae; genus Panopea; species Panopea generosa. The sequence goes on from CM055905.1 coordinate 16,910,472, forward strand.
CCCCTGAAGTTCTATTAAAGTGCAGGTGCAGTAGTTTGAAAAAAAAAAATTAATATTTAGACAGCTTGCCATCATATCTCAATATAATTTAAATTCTGCATGTCTACCATCTTGACTCTATAAATAAACGGTGTTAAATAAAACTGTTCATAGCTTGCATTACCTCACACATGGACGACAATGACCGTCTGTCCTGGGCTATCACATACAGAAGCAGACGGCATTGATCTCGCTTGGCTATATGAATAGGGATCAGTTTCTGGTCCCAGTTATGTACATCAGGATTAACGTACGATAAACCATGTTTCCTGAATAACAAACACAAATCACTAAAATTACAGAATGCTGTTGAATAACTAACCCAATTCGCATGCACTGCTGTACAAATGTAACAACCCTTTCATTATTGTTCAATAACCAACCCAATTCGCATGCACTGCTGCACAAATGTAAAAACTCTTTCATTATTCTTCAGTAACTAACCCAATTTGCATACGTTGCTGTACAAATGTAACAACCCTTTCATTATGTCTAACATTGACTTGCCAATATTACATGCTTGCATCAAAGAAACGATCAAATCCTATCATATAATACACACACTGCATGGTCTCTCTTTTCTTATACAGAAAACTTCATTTGACTTTAGTATACATGACAGCTAATCACCAACATATCAAAACAAATACCAAATAATGCACAGCAAACATATACCAGTATGTGCACTAACGATGATATATTAACCACATGTAATGTAAATGACTGAATTCAGCCAGATTGAAAGCAAATATAATCTACAAATAGGCATGCTGGCTTGAACTTCTTATTGTGTTAATATAAAACGACCATGCCGATCATTTAAATGATACTCAATGAACATCACAAGCACAGAAGTTACAAATATCTACAGTTTTGACCTTTTCAGAAAAGGATCAATTTGAATCAGAATGTGTTTTATGATTATACATATCTCTATAATTATATTTTTCATACAATGTAGAATATACTGAGGGTGAAAACAAGAATTAAATGGATTCTTTTCAAATGTAACAAATATATAAATAACATTATACATACATATATTTACTGGTTCACATTAATCTACGTTCTAATTCAACATTGCTTCTCTCTTTTTAATGGCTTTATTTACATACATGTATGTAAGTACTTAAAAAAAGACTAGATATAAAGCTACTAAATTGATTTGTCTTGTTGTTCAAGTATAGAAAGATATGATGTAACAAATATTCAATATAAAATATTTCTTTTTAAATCAAAAGTTTGAAATCCAAGACCTCATATACATTTCTTATATGTTGTGTAAGAATAGTAAGACATTGTGGAAGAGCTGTTCAATATAAAGTATGAAGAGGGAAAATGGTAAAAATATGATGGCTATCGCCCATCTATACTTTCTTCATTTTTATGATTTGCATATTTTAAATATGACTATGATGCTTTCTTTTTTTCAAAATAAGTATAACTATACAAAAATGTAAATCTGAGCGGTAGTGTTGTGGTAAGAGAGAGTAATGGCCACTCATGCTGGAGGTTGCAAGTTCCATCCCCAACTCACCCCAATGCCTCTCGAAAAATTAACACCCAACACTGGTTTTACCAGGAAGCGAACTTAGAGCTGTTCATATAAGGTTTGAGCTTTCTTCAAATCTAGCTTTAACAACTTAATATAAACTTACTCCACTGTGGCATGCCACCACTACCACCAAAGTTTAAATAATGTATACCTGAATAACAGTACAGTAATTAACTTACACCACTATGGCATGTCACCACTACCACAAAGTTTAATTTTGTATACCTGAGTAATGGTTCAGTAACTAACTTCCTCCACTGTGGGATGCCACCACTACCACAAAAGTTAAATTATGTATACCTGAGTAATGGTTCAGTTATAACTTCCTCCGCTGTGGCATGCCACCACTACCACCAAAGTTTAATTATATATACCTGAGTAATGGTTCAGTAATCAACTTCCTCCACTGTGGCATGCCACCACTACCACCAAAGTTTAATTTTGTATACCTGAGTAATGGTCCAGTAATCAACTTCCTCCACTGTGACATGCTGCCACTACCACCAAAGTTTAATTATGTTTACCTGAGTAATGGTTCAGTAACTAACTTCCTCCACTGTGGCATGCCACCACTACCACAAAAATTAAATTATGTATACCTTAGTAATGGTTCAGTAATTAACTTCCTCCATCGAGGCATGCCACCACTACCACCAAAGTAAAATTTTGTATACCTGAGTAATGGTTCAGTAATTAACTTCCTCCACTGTGTCATGCCACCACTACCACCAAGGTACACATCCCGTACATCATTCTGGTACGTAGTGTAGTCCCCATAGTCTTCCGGCTGGGACAACGGAGGACGAAATTCTGCAAAAACACCAGTCTTTATTGTATAGTCAACAGTTCAGTCCTAAAAGATGTGTATGTGAGAAAGTTTGCCAGTTAGGTGTCAGTAGGTCAGTAGTTTAGAGGTAACCCTCCACCAATAAATTCAAGAAAAGAGTGGATAAGTCAATTGATCATCTGTTAGCCCTCGATGGCATAAAAATGAAGCTAAATATCGAATAAATGAAACACATACAGTATTTCCATTGCCTCATTCATGATAATAAAGCTGCAAATGCTCAGGGTTAATACCAACAGTAGTATTATACATGTATAGATATACTGGAATGTTATTACGGGATTCACTGTTAGACTGTCAAGCAATACAGATGTACCAGTAGTAATAAACCCATGTAAGAGGTTCTTCAGTGGCCAACTGGTTTAAGGTGCCTTCTCAAACTAACTCTCCTCTCACAACTAAGGTCATAGGTTCATGTCCCGTTCACTCCAAAATTTTATGTAAGAAAGTTTTCCAGTTACTTGCGGAAGGACGGTGGTTCTACTCAGAATTATTCTGAGGTCTTTTTTCACCAATAAAACTGGATATGCCATATATAACCTGAAATGTGTTGAAAATGGCATTTAAAATTAAAAAAAATTATACAATAATTAGTGTCAGCTGTCAGGAGGGATGAGTTTTTAGTGGAGTTAAATGCTATTTTCACACATAATTTGTTATTGTATGGTGTTAAGCATCACTTTCAACAAGTTTTTAGTCATGGTTTTTAGTATTCTTAGCACTGCCACAATAGAGTAGCATGACGCAGACACATGGGCTGCATTCAGTTTGTTTAAATGTTCAATTTGTTTGTAAAGTTGGATAACAGAAGTTAACTGAATGACAAGTTTGCTTTAAACATTTGCTAACAAATTAAAACTGACCTCGGACAGCGGCTTTGTTTAGTCATGCGACTTAACAGAAATGGAGGGACAGCACCAATGTAGTGCGATTTCAGTAACTATGCTGAAAGCAGCTCTGGTATGATACCCCATCCAGTCACATTATACTGATACCAGACTAACCAGACCTAGAACTTTCCTCTAAATGCCAAGGGTGAAGCAAGGAAGCTTCTATGACCCGGCCAGAATTGAATCAATAACTTTCTGCATGAGAGACGGACGCCCCACCACTAGACTACCGCTAGGGTGAACACATCATAAATGGCATCCAGCTATACTTGGGATGAACAACCTCAGATTCATACACATGAATCTAAGAAGAACTATTCAAGTTTGATTTTAGAATGATGAATATAATACTTACTACCCACTAGCCAGCGGAATGGCTGCAGCAGTTGTGTAAACACTTGCTGGAGAAATGATGTCGTCCTACTCTATAACGATAAAAAACAAAAATAATCATTCTACAGGGTGTCCGAAAAGAAAGGTAACACTTTAAAGTTTGCATAACTTTGCCTAATCTTGGGCTATTTTAATCAAATTTATACCAATTTAAAGGTCTTAAATGTATGTTTTTATTACTTGCAACATTAACACACCAAAATAAATGACGTCTCGATGTCATGACGTCATCAAATATACACGTTATTTTCAAGATGGCGAGATTGACGTCGGAACAATGTATTTTTATCGTCAAGCATTATTACATGTATGAAACTAAATGTGTAACGGACGTTCAGCGAAAGTTTAAATATCTTTTTAAGAATACAAATGTAAGCAGGAAACATGTCTACAAGAAAGTACATAAATTTGAGCGAGTAGGAGTGAGTTCGCTTCGGGAAATGCTTTTGAATAGCCCAGAAAAGTCGGTGAGACGTTCTTCCTCAGAGACCAGAATCGCTAAAACGTGTGCTCATGACATAATAAAGAAGGACCTTCAACTTTTTCCTTATAAAATTCAGATTATGCAGAGTTTAAATATCACAGATCAGGTTCAAAGATTAGATTTTTGTCGCTGGGCAGTTAATGTTGCCGATAATTACGCTGACGCATTTCATGATGTTTGGTTTACAGATGAGTCGCATTTCCTGCTGTCTGGCCATGTATGCAAACAAAACATGAGATTCTTGGCAAATGAACAGCCTCACTGTTTTACAGAGAGACCATTACATAGTGAGAAATTAATAGTTTGGTATGCTATTTCGTCGCACGGAGTGATCGGTCCATATGTGTTTAAGGACACACTGAATTCACATCGGTACCTGTCGCTTTTGAAAAATAAGTTTGTTCCCGCGCTTTGAAAGCAAACGGAAATTATACAAAATGTCTGGTTCATGCAAGATGGTGCGACGGCACATAAATCTAATATTGTATTAGATTATCTTCATGAAACTTTCAGCGATAAGGTGATTTCCTGACGATACCCTGAAGTGAAGAATTGTGGACAATCTTGGCCCCCACACAGTCCTGATCTGAACCCGTGTGATAACTTTCTCTGGGGCTACCTGAAGTCGCTGTTTACAGACCAAAGCCAGTGGACACAGATTTGCTGTTGAAAAACATCAAACGGGAAGTGAAGAAAATCAGTGAAGAAATGTGTGAAAATGTTATAAACAATTTCATAGTGCGAGTACAACAGGGAAAAGTGTTGAAGGGCCATCATCTTGAGAACGTTGACGTGACGCTATTTGACACAAAAGGACTTTGTACTAAAAATATTGTAAAAATGATGTTGTTGGACATATTTACTTAACTTTTTACAGAAAAAACTTATATTTTTGCTTTATTTGTGTGCATATTTTGATGCAAATTCTTTAACATTAAAGCAAAGTTCTGAAAGTGAGAAAGTGTTACCTTTCTTTTCGGACACCCTGTACTACTACATGATTCACCTGCTTAAATTAAGTCTTTAAAAAAAAAAGTCTTTAACTTTTGCCTTCATTCGAAGAGTTAGACCTAAAATGAACATGTGGCACACTGTCAGGTAGTGGAGAACAATTAAGTAAAATTTACTCTCCACTAGCGGGTGAAATATTCCACCCAGGTAAAATGACTGCTTCCCCTATCTAGTATGCATCTTTGTGTCAAAGATTAGTCTATCTCAGAGTCTGATAACTCCCGAACCAGGCCTATTAACCCCCCAATGAAAAAGCAGAGAATTCTATGGCTGTCCCACAATTCATTGCAATTAAATGTTTACTAAACTGTGACATCATTCAAACTTTCAATTGAAGCAACTAACCAATCAACGTGCTCAAATGGGGCTTTCCCAACATTTAACGGACCCAATCTGGGAGCAGGTTCCATTCTACAGACTAGTCAAAGATATATACCATTTAGTGATATGAGTTTTTAAGTTACAAGACTATGAGTGAGCAATATGTCCAGGCTGCCAAACAGAAACCAAGGATATGAACATTTACTCAAGCAGATGGACTCATTTTTACTCTGCCATGGATAACAAGTTAGAACATCTCCACATTACATTAGATCAAACAAAGTTGATATCAAAGGGAAATGTGTATATGGTGCATGCCACTGATGACAGTAAAGTACTTCACCAGTTCTCACATGTGATTGATAGATATTCAGATTAGCTGACATAATTTTAATGCACCGCTACATGTAATATACACCAGAGTCATTGAAAACTGACTCGAATTACTGTTAAATCTTTTTTAAGCCAGTGTAGCACCCCAGGTGTTATGCTTCATATTACCACCAAATAAAAGATCCAGAGTAAGGATAAAGCAAAATACCTCATAACTATATCTGCCAATCATATGCTAAGTCGCCCGGCATATTATCTAATTGGATAGTAAAGTTATATCACTGTAGAGCTACGATGATTAGTCCTGTAACTCTGAGACAAGATATAAAAGTACAGGTTACTCTATCAGACGGCAGGTTTTTGGTTAGTAGGGTTGGAGAGAGAGAAGGAATTAAGAGAATTAGTAGTTAGTTTAAGAGTAGGGTGCTGGAAAAGTTAGGATTGTGTACATTGTAACTATGCAGACTTAAGGACTAGGCTTAAATAACACTATACAATCAGGTATTAGTTGTAGAACTATATTAATATGTAGAAACTTTATTTGCTTTGTGGTTATTTAGTCACTACATCTGTACATGGTGTTATATCAGTTACTTTTACGGTGTTTAGACTGATAGCTTGATGTAAAACTCAGCCATGAGTTGTGTGATTTATCAAAAACAACAATGTCAAAACAGTGTAAAAACACACAAAATATCTTTCCGAATCTTTACATGGAAGGCTTAATAAAATTTCAATATTTGTGACGTACCGTTACCCCTTTCTCACAGGGCAAGTCAAACTAGATCAACTTTACCTGTCCCCTGTACTCAGTTACAATGGTACAGAACTCCTCGTACAAAAATTCTTCTTGGTCTTTTCTTCTCTGTCTCAACCATTTACCATCAAGATCTCCACCCGTACAACTCTTATAAGCCAAACAAACCTAAATATACAAAAAACATTGCAAAATATAATCTGCTTATTCAGGGTATAAATTCTTCAAGAATTTGAGGGGGACTCGAGTATATCGAAGTCTTACTTTTTTGCAAACCTCATAAGATCAAGGTTAACGAAAGCAATTTTCAAACACTTTCTGTTAAATAATTGTTTGTTTGAATATTTAGTGTCAATTTAAACCATCAAGGTGATAAAGTCGCTCATAGGCCAGTATCTGGTTATGCTAAACCATTGACCAATAAATGGAAACTGCAGACATGTGTATTATTGAATTTCTCATAAATAAGATGAACTGCAAAGACGGGATCAAGCATAATGTTTGAATGGGATACTCCTCTTTGTGATGCAATTTACTGAACAGAAAGTAAAGGTTAAGCATCTTAACCCTTTACTCCATAGATATGCATTTTCCTGTACCAATCACAGAAGGCCTTTGAAAACAGTGCAGGAAGAGAAGATTGCTCGTAACAGCAATTTGAACACTTCCTGCACTGTTTTCCACTCTGTCAGTTAATATAAACATAATTTACCCAATAATTCAAAAGCTTTCTATATTAGAGGTGTCCAAAGGAGTCTATATTAGAGGTGTCTGAAGGTATCTATATTAGAGGTGTCCAAAGGCGTCTATATTAGAGGTGTCCAAAGGCGTCTATATCAGAGGTGTCCAAAGGCGTCTATATTAGAGGTGTCCAAAGGCGTCTATATTAGAGGTGTCCAAAAACTTCTGTATTAGAGGTGTCCAAAGGGGTCTATATTAGAGGTGTCCAAAGACGTCTATATTAGAGGTGTCAAAAGGCGTCTATATTAGAAGTGTCCAAAGGCTTCTGTATTAGAGGTGTCCAAAGGCGTCTATATTAGAGGTGTCCAAAGGCGTCTATATTAGAGGTGTCCAAAGGCGTCTATTTTAGAGGTGTCCAAAGGCGTCTATATTAGAGGTGTCCATAGGCGTCTATATTAGAGGTGTCTGAATTTTTTGGATCGATCTGCGCTTTATCTCTGTGGTGAGAGGTAAGTGAATTCGAGATAGTGCGTTCTACCTCTCAGTCTCAGAATATACCTTATTTCTATGAATGTGGTTACTTGGTTTGTATATGTACTTACATCTTTTCTGGTAAGGTATCCTAGATTTATACTGTCCACAGAATTGAACGCTTCTCTCAGCTCTCTAAATAAACAATGAACTTGTTTGAATTCACTTTTATTTTTCTACTTCAACAAAATGAATAAGTTACATGCATTGTCTTACATTTAAGTTTGTTTAGAAAATACAATAATTTCAAATGATAGTATATAAATAGAATAAACAAGGACTTATATATGAAGTCTGTCCCAAAAGTATTAGGACGACCCTGTCAATTTCTTATTTAATGAGTCACATGTAAATCATTGGATAGATAGATCAACACCTCTCCTATTGTCATGACACATCAAATCAACTTTCAGTGAATGGTAAGTTTATGCAAAAGTCACTATAGCAACACAAGTTTAGAAGTATGGGGGGGCTTTGAAATTAAATGTCATTAAAAAATATCACATTGCTTTGGAAAGCAGGCAACTTACTCAATATTGCGCCAAATGTTATGAAATAACAACAGACATCATTATAGATCATACATGAACATCATTTCAAATTTAAAGTTAATCAACAGACATCTAAATATTGTGCACACTTTGTGAATGTGAATGTGAAGTGTGATTAATATTTGTGTTGGGTGTGATATGACCCCTAGGATAATCTGAAGTTTATTTCACACAACAAATCAATAAAAGACATGTCATGGAGTCTTGTGTATTGGTGGTAGAATTTCTTTTCTAGTGTTGAGATGTGAATAACTGACTGTTAGCGATTTTTGTTTTTCCCACAACTCAAGTCTAATCTTCCTGGAAAATGTATCAGTATCTATGCCTTAGCATGCATTATGTGGTGAGCACTGATGCGTCATCAAGGTTATCATGACATGTACTAGAAGTGGGTGCAACATCACTGGAAATGTGTATAACCGTTCGTATTTCAAAAAGGAATATCTTACAATTGAACATCTACTTGACGTCGCACAAATAACATCAATCCCCAAGTACTTTGTAATATTTAAGTTTAGACCACAAAATTAATGTTAAATTTTGGTGTATGATATTGAAATTTGGCACGCGTGTAGTTTAAACATGGAAATTTATTCATGCCAAATTGTAATTGAAACACTAAAAAGGATATTTCTAAATGCATCCTATTACTTTTGGGACATACCTCGTAGAAGGGTAAGAAATTTGCATCTTCTGACTAAATGTTGATAAAGTAGCATGTAAAGATTATTTGGAAAAATTTATCTTTCAGATCTCATAGGCTGATTTCTTGTATATAAAATGAAGTTGAATGCAACCTTTTACAATGCTTATCACTACAAAAAAACAATTGTTGACCAATTTTATGGCTCTGGATCAAATAGTTTAAAAACCAGAGGTACACAAAAACGCAACATTTTGAAGGCTCAGCTGAAATCAAATTTAGAGGTCAAAGTCATCTGCAAAATAATTCTGCATGGGATCGAGTAATACAACCCATAACACAGCTATGAACCATTTGGTGCCTCCATGACAAACAATTTTTGAGAAACGGAGCTTAAGATAAAAACTAAATGTTGTGTGGATCAAGTTATTCATCCAAAGATCAAGGTCAGTAAACAAATACTGCATGGTTTTGAATTGAACTACTCATAACACAATTGTAGACCAAGTTTGGTGACTCTTTTGTCAACAGTTTCTGATAAATGGAGCTAAATGCGAAATGTTTTTTTTTAAAATAAAGCTAATTGAAAAACTTAATGTTATGTGAGCAAATTTATTCATTTGGTGATTTGAAGCCAAGTGAAAAACTTTACGTTGTGTATTCCAAGTTATTCATAAAGGTCAAGGTGAACAATTTCTGAGAAAATAGCTCAATGCAAAAACTTAAAATTGAATTGTCGCCTACACCTGCGCTGATGGAAAGACGACACAAAAATCAATATTCACTACAACTGATTACAACATCTGATATTAATGAACTTACAATAAAGCCTGCCCCAGCTTTAGATGACCATGTTTGACTGGTTGTGCCCCATCTTTCACTGTTAGATTTTTAATTGGAATGTGCTGAAATGTATAGAAACCAAAGTCATATATATTTCGGCAACGTGATACATAGGAACTAATAGAACTTAATTTAATTAAATTAGCAATGTTATGTAAAACCAACAATTGGAAAAAAAGTTAAAATATTGAACCTTCTGGTACCTTAAAAACACTGAAGCAGTTTGAAGATCATAAGCAATAGATGAAAAGTTTAATTCAGCTAAAAAAAAAATAATATCCAAAATTCGCTTATCAATGTTTTATTCCTGTCATAAGTACTACTGATGGTACATGTATTAGATGACTGATAACGGCTGAAGAAATTTACCTCATTTACTCCCTTGTACATTTCACCAATGGCAAGGTTCGGCAATTATACAGAAAGCAAATATATGAATGTAGATTATGATTTGGAAATTGAAGCTTTTGGAAACTAGTAATGTGTCTGTCGACAAGCTTGCCTAATATTGATCAGAAACTAACTTTTTTACCGAAAACTGAGTATAAAGGGGTCATAACTCCTGACCGACTGTGACATGTATTGAAACTGACATGGGGGTGGGGGTGGGGTGTGTGGGGGGTATTGAAACTGACATGGGAGGGGGGTATTCACCAACAATTCTTAAGAGTATTTTTAGACTCAAAGTCTAGAATGAATTTTGAAAAACGCACTTAGAGACCATATATAGTCAAATTATTTCTCACAATTATTCTATCTGTCATGGTAAACTGGATATCTAAGGTTGAAATTTTGATTTTCAAGCTCAAGTCTAAGAATATTCTTAAGAATGGTTGATGAATAAGACCCCTATATTTCATATTTATACAGTTACAAATGAAATATTGACTCAATACACAGTCCCCTTCAGAAGTTATAATCTCAAACCAATTTTTTACCTCGGGTGGACAATTGAACAAACAAAAGGACAGACAGAAGGAAAGGGGTAACACTTAATGCACTTTCACCTTCTACAATGGCGGTGAAATAAAAATGATTTGCTGATTGCTTTATGATAAAGGACTATGTTGTATGAACTTCTCACGGGTAGGTTCTTGGTCATCCAGCTTAATTATGGCAGAAAGACAGCATTTTTTATGATTATCCAAAGCCTGACCTCCATTAAAACATCCACCTATGACTTGTGACGACATTGGAGAAATTCTAACAAACACCCAAATGGCTTATACAATTGTTATGGTATATTCAGTTAATATCTAACTAATAAATGTATATGTAGTATGAAAAGTGCTATAAAACTAGTCATTTTAGCAAGGTTTAATTTTCACTATATTTGCAACTTCAACTGCCTCGCAACCATCAATCCTCGCATGAATTCTCGCATAAATTCTCCCAAATATCATGATACAAATCAAGAAAATCTTGTAATATCACAACATACCTTCAACAGATCGATAAGGAAGCGGCCATATTTAGACCAATTTGTTTAACATATTAACTGATTTATGCTGTACCGTTAAGAATAATCATAGACTCTTACCTGTTTATATTCATAAATAATTGCTTTATTACTTTAACTATGTAGTATATATAATATATATATAAGATGTAAATTCAACTGATGTTTTAACTTCAAATTACCTGTAAAAATATCATTGCACTGTGACATCAGCAACTTCCTGTAAAAGTTATCATTATATGGTGATGGCCTTAAGTTTTATTATGAAACAAAAAACCGTAATGCCTCAAGAACTTTTTATTATGTATTTAATGAAAAAAATCTCATGAACAAAGTCAAGATTTTAATATTGCCAAATTTTGACTCAGAAAAAGTATCTGCTTTTACAACAGTTCAAGTATGCAGTTAAGGACATCACATACTTCAGTAAAAAAACAAGTTTCATAAATCACATACCTGTGTTAAAACAAGTCTCGTACAGTTGAGGGCATCATGCAGCTGAGAGAATATTGGTATAGAATTTCTCTCCACAAGGTCAGTAAGGATTAGTCTGCCTCTGATCAGGTCCCTCATCTCACTGAAAAAAGTTTTGTACGAATATTTTATAAATCCTAAACAACAAATTTGCACAGTTTTAAGACTTGACTAATTCTCTATTTGTGACGGGTTGGGGGATTCAATCCATAATTGTAGGGAGAGCATATCAATACAATTAAGGAAGCATAAGACATCTTTTGTTATTTTAGTTTGCAAGTTCATAGCATTTGTGAAATCCATTTCAGTCAACTTCCTGTGTAGAACCAGTGCTGCATGTTGTGTTTGAGAGATCATCAGCCCCAAGTTTCACTAAACATCTCAACTTGAGATTCCATCAAGTCAGTTTCTTTAATGTTATAACTTCATTCACATTGATCATATTGCATGTTATAACTTCATTTACATTGATCATTTTGCATGTTATAACTTCATTTACATTGATAATTTTGCATGTTATAACTTCATTTACATTGATCATTTTGAATATTATAACTTCATTTACATTGATCATTTTGCATGTTTTAACTTCATTTACATTGACCATTTTGCATGTTTTAACTTCATTTACATTCATATACATTGATCATTTTGCATGTTATAACTTCATTTACATTGATCATTTTGCATGTTATAACTTCATTCACATTGATAATTTTGCATGTTATAACTTCATTCACATTGATCATTTTGAATATTATAACTTCATTCACATTGATCATTTTGCATGTTATAACTTCATTTACATTGATCATTTTGCATGTTATAACTTCATTTACATTGATAATTTTGAATGTTATAACTTCATTCACATTGATCATTTTGCATGTTATAACTTCATTTACATTGATAATTTTGCATGTTATAACTTCATTCACATCGATAATTTTGCATGTTATAACTTCATTCACATTGATCATTTTGCATGTTATAACTTCATTCACATTGATCATTTTGCATGTTATAACTTCATTAACATTGATCATTTTGCATGTTATAACTTCATTCACATTGATCATTTTGCAAGTTTTACTTAACTGATGAGTAAAGATATGTTCTGACTTCAATTCTGTTTGACTACACTCATTTTGAAAAGAGCGAGTTTGTCAGTTTGCCAGTCTATTACGTTGATAGTAAGTAAGCTCATATATACATGTTCTTGTATGTGTGGTATTTTAGCCCAGCTGTATGCCAAAGGTGCAGCCCTGCCCACGTCAGCATGATAAAGTTTTCGGTCATGATCACAGCCAAAATGATCCTACACTACAGAGACTATTCTTTATTCCTAAATTTTCTTTTTTGTCACATATTTTATATGTGCAACAAATCAAAACAATACTGTGGACTATGTCATTTTTGTTGTACGAGATAAACTAAATGCTACAATAATATATATCAAATTAGGAAGTGTATGAATTTATAGTAAATCTTGGCTTTCAGCATTTTTAGCCTTTGGTAATTGGGCAAAAAAAAACAAGGATTTTGGATCAAAATCAGCACATACCTGTCAGAGACACGCTGACCATTCACAACTATATTTGACTCCTTGTAGTCGCACAGAATCACTATCACCTGTCTCTGTGTGGCTGAAATGTCAACATGAAACTGTATCTGTCAATAAACTGGGCCCAGTTAGCTCAGTTCGTACACATCTGACTATCAATTCAGGGGTAGTAAGTTTAGATCCCTGTGATTATTCATGATGATCGATATAAATCGACTGTTGTGAGTTGGAATCCCCACCCAGCCACAGTTTCAGTGATGAATGATTTCTGATATTATGTCTCATTGTCATACGTCTCTCATTATTGATTCATGTGGGAAAGTTATCAATTACAAACAGAGATGTGTATGCTTGACTTTACTGGATCCCAGAAAAGAATGGTTAGGTTAACTGATTGTCATTTAGCCCTAGATGGCATAATTATGAAGCTAATTATTCCAACAAAACATATTATCTGTCTGAGACTTGTTGACCATTTACTTCTATATGTGACTCCTGGTGGAATAGATACAAATCAATTGTGTCTGGGTAGCTGAAACGCCAACATGAAACGGCCCAGGGGAGCTAATAACCAAATCTTCTATATGTGACTCCTGGTGGAATAGATACACATCATCACAATCAATTGTGTCTGGGTAGCTGAAACGCCAACATGAAACGGCCCAGGGGAGCTAATAACCAAATCTTCTACATGTGACTCCTGGTGGAATAGATACACATCATCACAATCAATTGTGTCTGGGTAGCTGAAACGCCAACATGAAACGGCCCAGGGGAGCTAATAACCAAATCTTCTACATGTGACTCCTGGTGGAATAGATACACATCATCACAATCAATTGTGTCTGGATAGCTGAAACGCCAACATGAAACAGCCCAGGGGAGCTAATAACCAAATCTTGAATATGTGAATCGGTTCAATGTAAGAATGGTATAAATGTAAATATTGAACAATATCATGGACACAATATCACTTCATGGGATTAAAATTATTTTATGATGCAACATTATTAATGAAGTCACTCAACTTTGTTTTTGCTTAAAAAGAGGCAGATATAAAAACAAAACTCACCTACTAAATATGCCACTTCTATCATGGACGATATTGCATGTGTTTAACTGTCTATCACAAAGAACAAAACTCACCTACTAAATACGCCACTTCTATCATGGAGGATATTGCATGTGTTTAACTGTCATCACAAAAAACAGAACTCACCAACTAAATATGCCACTTCTATCATGGACGATATTGCATGTGTTTTACTGTCTCACAAAGAACAGAACTCACCTACTAAATATGCCACTTCTATCATGGATGATATTGCATGTGTTTTACTGTCTCACAAAGAACAGAACTCACCTACTAAATATGCCACTTCTATCATGGATGATATTGCATGTGTTTTACTGTCTCACAAAGAACAGAACTCACCTACTAAATATGCCACTTCTATCATGGATGATATTGCATGTGTTTAACTGTCTATCACAAAGAACAAAACTCACCTACTAAACATGCCACTTCTATCATGGACGATATTGCACGTGTTTTACTGTCTATCACAAAGAACAAAACTCACCTACTTAATATGCCACTTCTATCATGGACGATATTGCATGTGTTTATCTGTCTATCACAAAGAACAAAACTCACCTACTAAATATGCCACTTCTATCATGGATGATATTGCACGTGTTTTACTGTCTATCACAAAGAACAAAACATCCGCCATCTGTAATGAGATCATATAGGCAGATATGTTAACATATAATATATAACATTTTATGTTGTTGTATAGTGTTTCGCATTGCTTTATCACTTATATCACAACAGTGTCTACTTGAGACAGTATTGTAAGTGCTGTCACACTGGAGTATCATGCTGAGGACACATGGTACGATACCACACCAGGTAACATCACAGACACCATGCTGACCAGCTATAGAACGATACCCCACCAGGTAACATCACAGACACCATGCCGACCAGCTATAGAACGATACCCCACCAGGTAACATCACAGACACCATGCCGACCAGCTATAGAACGATACCCCACCAGGTAACATCACAGACACCATGCCGACCAGCTATAGAACGATACCCCACCAGGTAACATCACAGACACCATGCCGACCAGCTATAGAACGATACCCCACCAGGTAACATCACAGACACCATGCCGACCAGCTATAGAACGATACCCCACCAGGTAACATCACAGACATCATGCCGACCAGCTATAGAACGATACCCCACCAGGTAACATCACAGACACCATGCCGACCAGCTATAGAACGATATCCCACCAGATAACATCACAGACACCATGCCGACCAGCTATAGAACGATACCCCACCAGGTAACATCAAAGACACCATGCCGACCAGCTATAGAACGATACCCCACCAGGTAACATCACAGACACCATGCCGACCAGCTATAGAACGATACCCCACCAGGTAACATCACAGACACCATGCCGACCAGTATAGAACGATACCCCACCAGGTAACATCACAGACACCATGCCGACCAGCTATAGAACGATACCCCACCAGGTAACATCACAGACACCATGCCGACCAGCTATAGAACGATACCCCACCAAACACATCACAGACACCATGCCGACCAGCTATAGAACGATACCCCACCAAGATACATCACAGACACCATGCTGACCAGCTATAGAACGATCCTCTAAATGCTGAGCAACAAGTCAGGAAATTTCTTGTACCATTTTGCAATTCTTTGGTATGACACAACCTTGAATCAAACCCACAACCTTCTGCATGCAAGGTGGATGCTCTACCATTAGACCACTACTGCGAATTAACATTTTATATAACACAACATATACAAAATACAGTCAAACCTGTGTTAGTGGTCACCTCTATTAAGCAGCCACCTATCTTAAGGAGCTACATATCCTATTTCCCATGTGTATGCTTTCAAAGATAAATAAACCAGTAAAGACTGCATTGATACGACCACCTGCTGATATAGTACAGTAAGACTGCATTAATACGACCACCTGCTGATATAGTACAGTAAAGACCGCATTATTATGACCACCTGCTGATATAGTACAGTAAAGACCGCATTATTATGACCACCTGCTGATATAGTACAGTAAAGACCGCATTATTATGACCACCTGCTGATATAGTACAGTAAAGACTGCATTATTATGACCACCTGCTGATATAGTACAGTAAAGACCGCATTCAAACGACCACCTGCTGATAAAGTACAGTAAAGACCGCATTAATAAGACCACATGCTGATATAGTACAGTAATGACCACACTGATACGACCACCTGCTGATACAGTACAGTGAAGACTGCATTCATACGACCACCTGCTGATACAGTAAAGTGAAGACTGCATTAATACGACCACTTGCTGATATAGTACAGTAAAGACTGCATTCATACGACCACCTGCTGATATAGTACAGTAAAGACTGCATTGATCTGACCACCTGCTGATACAGTACAGTGAAGACTGCATTCATACAACCACCTGCTGATATAGTACAGTAAAGACTGCATTCACACGACCACCTGCTGATATAGTACAGTAAAGACTGCATTCATACGACCACCTGCTGATATAGTACAGTAAAGACTGCATTGATCTGACCACCTGCTGATACAGTACAGTGAAGACTGCATTCATACAACCACCTGCTGATATAGTACAGTAAAGACTGCATTCATACGACCACCTGCTGATATAGTACAGTAAAGACTGCATTCACACGACCACCTGCTGATATAGTACAGTAAAGACTGCATTCATACGACCACCTGCTGATATAGTACAGTAAAGACTGCATTGATCTGACCACCTGCTGATATAGTACAGTAAAGACTGCATTCATACGACCACCTGCTGATATAGTACAGTAAAGACTCTATTGATCTGAACACCTGCTGATATAGTACAGTAAAGACTGCATTCATACGACCACCTGCTGATATAGTACAGTAAAGACTGCATTGATCTGACCACCTGCTGATATAGTACAGTAAAGACTGCATTCATACAACCACCTGCTGATATAGTACAGTAAAGACTGCATTCATATGACCACCTGATGATATAGTACAGTAAAGACTGCATTCATACGACCACCTGCTGATATAGTACAGTAAAGACTGCATTGATCTGACCACCTGCTGATACAGTACAGTGAAGACTGCATCAATATTACCACCTGCTGATATAGTACAGTAAAGACTGCACTGATACGACCACCTGCTGATACAGTACAGTGAAGACTGCATTCATATGACCACCTGCTGATATAGTACAGTTAAGATCGCATTCATATGACCACCTGCTTATACAGTACAGTGAAGACTGCATTAATACTACCACCTGCTGATATAGTACAGTGAAGACTGCATTAACACGATCACCTGCTGATACAGTACAGTAAAGACTGCATCATTAAAACTGTCATTATTTAAATTATTTCATACTGACCAAGTTAATGGTCCTTGGACATTCATATCGGCCAATCTTTGAATAAATAACAGAGCCAATATGAAATCACTTAATAACTTTTCCAACAGTAACACCAATATGAAATGTAAAAATAAAAAATACCGAAACGCTGCATCAGAAATGGGAAATTTAATATGAGATGTTGCCGATACAATGCATTAGAAATGGGAAATTTAATATAAGATGTTGCCTTTAAACAATGCATTTGAAATTGAAAACGTTTGCCATGAGATGTTGCCTATACAATGCATTTTTGATAAGAGATGTTTGCTGTAGATACAATGCATTTTTGAAACTGGAAAAACTTATAAAATTTCCCCTGTATAGAATATACAGGAAACAGAGAATATAATATGAAAGATCACATATACAATGAATATGAAATGAGAAAGTTTATATGAGATCTCTCTGTCAATACAACATTGCACATGTTTACCTGCTTGGCCTGGGCTTCCAGTTCCATCAACTCTGGTTTCCAGTGCTGCACTTGCTGTGGATATACCAATATTGACATTATAATTATAATCTTCAATGAGTAACTTCGGCAGAAATGGAGAAGGTGCATAAAGCTGTTTCTTACAAATTCAAACTTATTTATTTTACTTTGGTTGTATAAGTTATTACAACTTCGACTTATCAAAATGTTTTCCGGGGTAGAACCAGTACTAAGCATATGTGGAAAAAGTGTCTTGCTCAAGGACACCACACACAGCCGTGGTGGAGGATCGTACCCTTGACCTTCCAATCATGGAACCAATCCTCTACCACTGGACCACACACACCAAATACCAATTTAACATTATAGTCAGTTTAAACTAATTTACCATAGTCAGTTCTATCTATAAGAGTGTCATTTTATTTAAGACATTTTTAATACTTGTGTTTTGTGTTTTGCTATGCATCATCAAGAACATGTACTGTATTCTTCTAGTATTTTTTACAGAAAAAGGTACAACAAATGTCAATTTTACCAGTATCTGGTTTATATAGGTATTGGTAAATATAATACAAAATACAAACAGATGTTTTTTCTACTTTAATATACAATATAACTCAGGATCCCCTCCTTGATTGAGTGGTTTGAGGTGCTGTCGTCGAATGACCATTTACTTTTCACCAATGAGGTCGTGGGTTCAAGCCGACCTCGGTCTAAAGGTCCAAAATTTGTCAGTTACTTGCCGATGGATGGTGGTTCGTCTCAGAATCACACTGCAGTCTTCCTCCAACAATAAAACTTAATATACCATAAATAACCTGCCATATGTGTTGCAAATGGCATTAAACAGCTATAAAAAAATTTAGCAAGAAAATAAAATAAATTCAATGTTCTCTCACTGGATTATAGAAGGTGATGCCGTGTTCTTTGAAGTACGGTATGGCAACCTCGGCCCGCCATTTTGTTGGATTACACGAGCCACCCAGGAACACTGTAATGTAATGGTGTACAACATGGTATAACAAACGTAACTTCAGAATTACTAATCCTAGGTACATGTATATACTACGCCTTGCATAATTAATCAAGCTAAGAATTTTGAATGTTCGCATTGTTTCGAAAAACTTCAGTATAAAACAATATGGCAGTATTAGCACTGTTTTCACCCTTTGTTTTGATAGTTTACACATCACAAAGCCTCATCTCAAGTCATGATTGTTAATGAACCAGTCTATCAGTCAATACACAAAGCCTCATCTCAAGCCATGATTGTTAATGAACCAGTCTATCAGTAAATACATCATTAATGCAGGGGCAGTAGTCCAGTGGACAGAGTATTTGCCTCTAGACAAACTAGAGATTGCATGTTTGATCCCCAGTTGATCTGTTAGCCTCTCCAAAACAACACTCAGTACCAGTTCTACCCAGCAAGTGGACTCAAGAATGGTTCATATCAGCTCAGAGTTTACTTCCAATCAAGCTAAATTCAATTAGTATAAACTAAAACATCATCTGACCAACTTGCTTGAACCCTTTACTCCATAGATACGCGTTTTCCCGCACCAATCACAGAAGGCCTTTGAAAACAGTGCAGGAAGAGTTCAGATTGCTCGTAACGAGCAATCTGAACACTTCCTGCACTGTTTTCCACTCTGTAAATTAATATAAACATAATTCAAAAGCATTCTATATCAGAGGTGTCCAAAGTCTTCTATATTAGAGGTGTCCAACGGCGTCTTTATGAAGAAAAGGGTTAAAAGGTTCCGGTTGTCAAACAGTCATTTGAAACAGTTTTAGTTAGTTTATATTAATTCATTTTAGATTGATTACGATGTAAGCTCAGTGCTTATATGAGTGGCTGGAGAAGGTTTCCTGGGTAAAACCAGTACTGAGTTTTGTTTTATAAGAGGCCATCAGGTCAAGCTGGAGACCAACTTGAAACCTCTGGCATAAGCGGCCAACACTCTATCCACTACACTGTATACCGGACCCCAACAATTTTCAATGAAACAGTGCATAATAAGCGTACATTCAATTTATAATTTCTGATAATCAGAATTGGACAATAGCTATCAGGAATTGTTAAAAGCAAACTCAAGACACGTAAACTTTGTACACGTTTCTTTTTAAACATGGCATTATTTGATCCATCACATGTGGGGTAAATCTCGTATTTATTAGGCAAGGTGTAATATACATGGTTATACAATGTATTCATAATCAATTAATATATTGTAGCTCTTAATTAGGAAAATCTTATTAATGTTAATGAAGGACTAAGGCTCGTTATTTTATTTATGCATTTGATAATCATAATTACTTATTCTCACAAATAAAATATAAATATTTTTAACAAGTATATAATATTATAAAAGAATTAAACTGAATGTGAACAAACTGAAGAAAAAAAAACAACTAATATAATTGTTCATTCTAAATAAAGTCCTAAAAAAGATTCTCTGATAAAAAGGCTGTTTCTGAAATGTTATTTTAGATTTGTGCTGGACATGATGATGTGAAAGAAAAACGACATTATGAGCAGATACAATTTACTTCTCATTTGCAAAATTGTAAATGACTTTTGAAATAATGAATGAAATCTGCACATGGGAGGAAAAAGGAATAGCATTGTTGGCAGCTATGAACTAAAGTATTGTCAATGGATTTATGCTCTGAAATTGCCAGTTAGCAGTTCTGTACTTCTGAGTATTTGATTTAATACTCTAGTTGGAAGGGATTGGTCACATGGCTGGGGGTTGGGGGCTGGGGTAGGGATTTAACTCATAATCAAATACTGATTGACAAGTTGACAATCAAATTTTAACAATTCTTACATGTAATCAGTGCTCCAGATAAGCACTATTTTTGGATATTTAAGTATTAAAACTTTTGACTAAAGCATTGAAATTTGATGCAAGTGGTAAAATAAGCATTAACCCTTTACTCCATAGATACACGTTTTCCCGCACCAATCACAGAAGGCTTTGAAAACAGTGCAGGAAGAGTTCAGATTGCTCATAACGATCAATCTGAACATTGTTGATACGTGGTGAATTAATGCTTTCAATTTGGAAGAGTCCAAGTAAATGCTTATGGAGCATAGGGTTAAATACACTTTCAGTGTTTACTTGTTTGTTTTAAATTGAAATTTGATTAAAATGTTCCTTTTTACCTGTAATATTTTGAAAATAAGCAATGCATATAAATTTAAGGAGTAAAATGTTCAACTGAAGCAAAGTTTATCTGGAGCATTGTGTAAATTATCTTTTGAACTTAAAACTCTGCAAACATCTGTCATAAATATTCCAAACTTTTTTTTTCTGCAACATTCAACTTTCCTTTAAAAGGTGTAAATGAAAATGTATGGACTGGTAAGAAAACAATGCAGATACCTGTCAGACTATGATTTACTTGCATGCTTATCTGCTAATCTAGGTCTAAATTTATTTTCTACAAATTGTTCCATCAACGTGAACATTAAGCCATGAGTAAAAACAGTTATTGTTTTACAAAACAATTATATTTCCTAATTTCTAAAAATTATAACATGAATATATGAAAAAAATGACTAAACTATCATTAATTTTTTTAACTAAACCTGCAAATTAAAACTTATTCACCAAATAAAACTTCTTGATCAAACAATCAAAATGTCAAAGGTAAAATTAGCACTATTGCTCTGTTTTAATTAAAATGCAATACGAAAAGTATTTATATATTAACACTCAATTTTATTTCCATTTAACCTTAGAGTTATTTAAAAGTAAATACAACTATAAAACTAATTCATTAAGGGAAGCCAAAAATAACTGAACACGTCAGACGTGCAAATAGCAGATGTGACATCATGTCTATATGCACAACATTGATTGTTAATGGTATTATTTTATAGATAATAGAAATATATGTGAGCTACATTTATACCTTGATAAAATATCATTTCAAAAATGTGTTTGTTATCATAAATGAGGAATTTGAAGAAGTATATAAGTCAGTGGCACTTTAAATTGCCTGTTATTTAGTGAAGAAGAGAGATCGGGTATCAAAATGATAATACTAAAGCAGGAATGTACACGTGAACAGACAGTGGTTATCTAATGAGTTGTCATCAAGGTTCTAGCAATTATCAATTATTAAACATCAATGATAAAAACAAACCATCAAAATGAAGAATTCTATTTATGAAACGACAATATTTAGTTGTTGGAAAGCAATGAATTCAACTTGGAAGAGGATGGTTTATATATAAAGCGGCACTGTATTTGCCTGTTAAACATTTACCCACACATAAATATAGGTACATATATACATGTATGTGCTTACCTTTCCCTAAACATCACATGGGAAATAATTATTTCAATCAGGATTCCTCCCCAGGAATTTAAACAGGTAATTTAGACATGCAATTTACACCTATAAATTTAGAGATGTTACTGACTTAGTATTTTAGACACTGCATGAAACTGAAACATATATAAGATATAATTCTAATTTATCTTGATTAGGACATATTAAACAGTCATATCTTTATATGTAATTGAACATTTGATTGATGTATGTATGATTTAAGCATAAATTTGACCTATGCATGTATCTTTTAATATGTCTTCAGAACTGTACTTTACACAATCATGTAATTTACAAATATTTCACATTAAGGAATTCATATATATTACTTACAACAACATTTGTACATGTATATACACAATTTACACATGCAATTTATAAATATGCTCTACATAATTATAGAATTTATATTATGCAGTTTATATGTACATATGTAATGTAATTTACATACACGTTTAACACATATGTAATACACATATAATTTACACAATGTACTTTAGTATATCGGTTTTACATAATTATCCAGTTACACAGGCTTCTTTCAGTAAAACATATTTCATATATTACTACTGTATGTGCCGCTCCATACTACCAGCATCTACTGGTGAATACCAAAACAGCGACATAAAACTCTAGGGCCTGTCTCACTAACCTTCATAAGTCTTAAGATTTTTGTATGAACAAATTGTGACACTAGGAACATTTCATTTGTGCAGTTTTTTTGGAAATTTTAAAAAGAATAATATTTACAAGTTTACTAAAGTTCACAAAATGATGTAAGAGAAACATAAAATTAATTTCCCGATTTTTTCCCATAAATTTTACCATAAGAAATTCATAAACTTGCGAATGTTAGTGAAATGGGCCCCGTGGTTATATTTGTTGAGTTCTATAGTGAATGAATGTCACCCTGGGGGGTACCTGGGGAGAACCCTGACTGTGTCAATAAGCATACATGTGTAACTAAACCAACCAATACACTGATAATAAAAGTGTAGGATAACTTGTTAATATGAAAGGGTTAATAAACAATACCTTCAAAATGAGCAAGGCTCTCTGAAAGAAAGAACCCATGCAAGGAATAAGCTCATAATACAGAAGATAAAATTATTTAGTAAACAAAGAGCTGTATATGTATAGTGCAGCTCGTCTTTGTCACTATGTTAGCCTTGTCAGGAAATTCTAAATAAAAATTGCTAAAAAGTTTCATGCAAACACTGAAAGAAAGATGATTCATGAAAATATGGACAGAGTTTATATGTAGTTTATGTATAAAAATAAAACTTGCTAAAAGGTTTCATGAGACATGGAAACAGAACTACATGTAGTCATGTCAAAGATAAAAGGCCGAGAATGACAGCTCCAGCATGTATGGGTTTCTTTCTATAATTTTGGTTAACCAGTGTTAGACATACTTTATCACTGCAAGTTCACTGACTACTTCCTCACGTATGTGGAGGTGGGAGATTCATGGCCATACGACAAATAAACCCTTTACTTCATATAGACGCCTTTGGACACCTCTAATATAGAAGGCTTTTGAATTATTGGGTGAATTATGTTTTAATTAACTATCAGAGTGGAAAACAGTGCAGGAAGTGTTCAGATTGCTCGTTACAAGCAATATGAACTTTTCCTGCACTGTTTTCAAAAGCCCTCTGTGATTGGTGTGGGAAAACCCGTATCTTTGGAGTAAAGGCTTAAATGACCAATCATAATAAAAACTGTGGATGGGCAAAAATTTGGACTCATGACCCTTGAAAAGGAAACTCATTACTGACTGATCTAGCTGAGCCCTGGTTAGATTATTGGATACCTGATGTACTGTCTCTTTTCAGGACATGCAAAATAAACAAGAGGCCCAAGAGAGCCTGAGGACGCTCTACTGACTCATAGTGGCCATAGCTTTTTTGAAATTCTCCTATGCAATAGAAACATCAGGGTGAGGTCATTTTTAACCCAAGTGACACCATTTAAACAAATCTAACTAAACTATAGTTAGTCACCATTACTACATAAACATTTTGAAAGTATGTTGGGCTATTCATGAGAAGAAGATTTTTTAAGTTTTGGACTATTTTTAGTAATGGCGGCCATCTTGAATTTCAAATAAAAAAAAAATCTTCTGTATAGTCTCCTATGCAATAGAAACATTCATGTAACTGGCCAACTGGTTTCAGAATAAATGGAAAGAATAAGAGAATTTTCTGTTTTCCCATAGTATCCCTATGTAAAATTCAAAGTTCCCATAGACGGCCCCTATAAGCTCTAGCCCCTAAATTCTTATCTGCAATCAAACCCCAACACATAGGGATAATTTATGCCAAATATGAACAAATCTGACATACAGGTTCTTAAAAAAACGATTTTAGTAATTCCCAATTTTTACCCTTTTGGGGCCCATCCTGACCCCTTAAGACAGTGGAACCCATTCATTTTTACAAATCTGAACCTCCTTCACCAAACAATGCTTCTGTGAAGTTAAAGGCAAAATCATTTCCATTTTAAAAAAAAAAAAAAATATTATAATGACATGTGTCCCCTAATTGAACTTTCAGGCGGGGTCATTTTTAACCCTACGGACACCGTTTGAACAAATTTAACAAAACTATAGTTGGTCATCATTACTACATAAACATTTTGAAAATCTGTTGGGCCATTCATGAAAAGAAGATTTTTTAAGTTTTGGACTATTTTTAGTAACGGCTGCCATCTTGAATTTCAGATGGAAAAAAAAAATCTTCTGTATAGTCTTCCATGCAATAGAAACATCCATGTGAAGTTTCAGTTTAATTGGCAGGTGGTTTCAGAGAAAGTGCTGCTTACAGATGACAGACAACAGACGACGGACAACGGATAACGCGCCATGGCAAAAGCACTTCTGGCCTTTGGCCAGTAGAGCTAAAAATCATCAAAAGGCTCCTTAGAGATGTGCAATATGTCGCATTAGCTGGACCTTGCAGCTGAACTTGTCCATCAAGCAGAAAAAAAATCTGAATGTTTTCATTTTATGGTTTTAATTCAAATGTATGAAATCTCTAATTCTCTACCATAAGAGAGCTGGTTTTTATTTCTTTTAAGTACAGCTACATGTATTCTATCCCAAGGGGGTGGATCATAGTAAAGTTTGGAAAATATAGAGAGACGACTAGGCTTTAGTAAAATATCATTTATATTTCACCGAGTGAACACTGAAATGGTATAAAATTTAATTGGCATTTCACAGAAACCAATTATCACTGCTGACTAACTAGTATGAATCAATTATTTACTACAAGAGGACTAAGAATGTCCTAACTCGCTCACCTGACACAGAAATAGTCATATTGTGATACAATATAATTTATGCAGCTAGCTGTACATCCCCTTACAAACCTCATGACTCGGTCATGTAATAATATTTTACATGATTTAAACTTAAGGGAACTTAACTAACTGTAAGTTGGTTGTTGTTGTTGTTGTATGGTGTCACTTTCAACAATTTTCGGTAATATCGCAACAGTGTCTACTTGAAAGTATCATGCTGCAAACACATAGTATGATACCCCACCCAGTCAAATTATACTGACACAGGGTCGACCTGAACTTAAACAATCTTCTCATCAAGTGAGGAAGCTTATAGTACTAATTTTACAAGTCTTTGGTATGACCCAGCCGGGGATCAAACCCACAAGCTTCGGCATGCAAGGCAGACACTCAACTTTTAGACCACAACTGCGATTCTTACAGTAAGTTAATATAATTTTAAATTGAAGCTGCGAGGAAAACAAGGAGACTCAGTTTTATGTGCATATATTTGTTTTAAAGAAAAAGAGGAGAAAATGCAGGAAATTATATGATGAATAATCAAGGGCCACAATCTAAATAATGATTGGTCCACCATGTCAATTAGAGAATACTTCATTATTTTAGCTTGATTGCTGAGAATGTCCAGATCTTATATGAATTGTTCTCCACTCTGTTTCCTGGGTAATCACTTCTGAGTGTTGTAATTTGATAGTCCATCACATCGAATTTGGGATAAAATCCTTGACCTTTGGTATGAGCAGGTCAGCACAGTATGAGTCTATCCACTGCCCACCACATCATTTGAAGAACTTATCTCAGATCTTACGTTTATATGGCTACCCCTTAAACATTTTGACAATTCGTGCTCAAAAACTTATATACATTTACAGTATAGCTTCGATGAACCCAACAGGACTGGACAAAATAATTATGGGTTGTTCGAGCCAAGTATTGTTAAACATCATAATTATCATACATGTACATTGTATATACATTGAAATAGTTGTTGTTGTATGGTGTTTAGTGTCGCTTTCAACAATTTTTCAGTCATACCGCTACAGTGTCTACTTGAGACAGTATTCTAAGCGCTGTCACACTGAAGTATCATGCCGCAGACACATGGTATGATACCCCACCCAGTCACATTATACTGACACCAGGCCGACCAGACCTAGAGCTCTCCTCTAAATGCTGAGCGTCAAGCGAGGAAGTTTCTAGTACCATTTTTAAAGTCTTTGGCATGACCCGGCCTGGAATTGAACCCGCAACCTTCCACATGCGAGGCGGACGCACTACCACTAGACCACGCCACGGTCTACATTGAAACAGGAATTCGGCCGGGACTAGATAAGCAGTTCGAGCTATATGTGGTGTTCCAGCCATCCGTGTTCCAGCCAGAGAAGTACTGTATATATAAATTCCAGATCTGAACTTACATGAGATATTTTGGTTATAATAAAAACTGCATGAAAGTCCTTTACAATGAACACATTTATAGACTAAAGAACACAACGCAGAGTGATCACAAAAGCACACCTTGACAATTAAGGTCAGGTGAGCTAAATAAAAAGACAAAAAAGTTAATATGGGGGATACTATCACTGTTAATGGAATAAAAAAGTTGTATTTAAATTTTTTTTTTATTTAAATAGAAAATATGGATCTCAAAATTTATACTGTAATGTACATGCAGCCTTGCACTGGCAGATCCAGAGGTGGGGACAGAGACATTCTTTCACCCTGGGATTTATAATGAAATTATAAAACAACAGCATTTTCAACCAAAATCTTATGATTTACCATCTTGGACCATGGCCCCCTGAGATGTGTGGGAATCCCCTCCTGACAAAATTGTCTTAGGACCTGCTTATGCAAAGTCACAATGCAGATTTATTTCAACTTCAAATCCCTGCTACTGCTTACATTATGGTCTGATAATTTTATTGCCAAAAAAATGTTTTTGAAAGGAAATTTACCATCGATAACAACTTCTGACCATTACAACTTTTTCTTCCAACAAATGAACTACAGTTGACTCTCGTTATTTCACAATCTGGTATGTCAAACTACAGGATATCTCAAAGAAAAAAGCAGTCCCATCATTTGTTTCACTATAGAAATCACACTGTTTATCTCAAACTACTGCTTATCTCAAAGTTTAGTCTTGGTCCCCAGGACTTGATGATAATGAGAGTCAACTGTATTAAAGTAATTCTTCCACTCAAACCTCAGACTTATGTAAGATTTGAACTGCTATTACAGGGAGGTAACTGGATACTTACAATCACTCAGGGGAAATAAATCTGTCAAATTTTACTACATTATTATTACAATACATTGTCAAACTACATACATGTACTTAACTTACCAAAAAAAAAAATACAATAATCACATTTTCCCGAATACGAGATATCTGCCATTTTACTATTGTGAAATACATATAATTTTATCTTACCAAGGGTTCAAGATAAAATTAACACACTCTGCTGGTATGATGTTAAGCTATTCTCAAAAGATATTAAATCAAAACGTCTGTGTGTGTAAAAAAATGTGTGTGTGTGTGTGCCCTTATATAAGATATATTGTATTGTCTGTTTGTCTGTTTGTATTTACCTGGCACTCATGAATATTCCATGTATATCCATAAATTAATTTTCAGTGACAAAACATAAATAGTGACATATAGCTGATACTAATAATTTAACAAATCCGCATTATATTGCATTTACGAATATCTGTACAGAAAAACGCCCGAACATATTGAAGATGATTAGGCCATAACAAATTAATTGCAAGATTATCATCCCTGCCCGCCCCCTAATTTTCATGCAGCCCTGACCCTTTTATTTTCATAAAAAAAAAAAATAAATAAATAAATTAAAAAAATGTTTTTATTAAAAAAAAAATCATCAATTTTTTTTAAAATAAAAAATAAAATCCTCGTGCCCTCCCCATTGTTAAGAAGAATTTGGATGATAATCTAGCAATTAATTTATAGTGGCCTTAATGAGTGCCAGGTAAACTTATGCACAATACAAAAAGTTTCAGAAATAGAGCTAAGTGAAAACTGATGGAAATTGTTGTGTGGTACCCACTCAAGAACAAGACTGATCTTCAAAGTCAGGGACAATTAGAGTATTGTATGGCCGACCTGAATTTGTAATGTTGTGTTTATATATATTTAGCATCATTTTTATGCCATTGAAGGCTAACAAATGATCTTACAAGTCTTTTCTGGGATACTAGAAGGTTAACCAGGTTAACCAATCCAGCACATCCATCTCATCAAGTAACTGATTACTTTCCCACTTGAATCAACGGTGAGAGATGAATGACAATAACATGAAATGTTGTATATCACAGTTGACCAGATGGGGAATCCAAACTCACAACCTCTGGGTTGACAGCCAGACAAGCTATCGACTGAGCTAACTGGCCCAGGCTGTCCTGTATTTAATCAAGAATAAAAAAATAAACATTTTATTTTTTCAGCACCATAACCAAGATTGATCAACCATAAAAGTGCAATGTTGATGATGTCATTGATTATGTCATTGCTTCAACACCAACCCAGAAACTCACAGAAAGGCTATAGGAGTCACAAGAATATAAGAAACAAGAGGTCCTTGACAGTGATAGGCTCACCTGACAGATTCTTACTGTCGTTTTCATTGCAAGATAGTAGAGCTAAAAATGTAGTAAACAATGTGTATAAAAATAGTATGCAGTATACTTCTTAGTAATATTGGCAGTTGTTTGCATGTTGCTTTAAGCAACTACATGTATAATAGTATTAATAGGCACAGGTGTTTTGAGACATTTAATCAGTTTTTTTCTCCTTTTTTCTATCTGCATTTTGTAAAGCAATAAATATATAAATGCTATGCCAAATAAACACATGTATTGAATTAAAAAAAGCTGAACTGAACATAAGCTAGTGTTCAGATTTTATACAAACATGACATTGTGTTAGATGATATTTTATATGAACATGACATTGTGTAAGATGATGACATTGTGTAAGATGATATTTTATACAAACGTGACATTGTGTTAGATAATATTTTATAAAAACATGACATTGTGTTAGATGATATTTTATACAAACGTGACATTGTGTTAGATGATATTTTATACAAACGTGATATTGTGTTAGATGATATTTTATACAAACATGACATTGTGTTAAACGTGACATTGTGTAAGATGATATTTTATACAAACATGACATTGTATTAGATGATATTTTATACAAACGTGACATTGTGTAAGATGATATTTTATACAAACGTGACATTGTGTAAGATGATATTTTATACAAACGTGACATTGTGTTAGATGATATTTTATACAAACGTGCCATTGTGTTAGATGAGATTTTATACAAACATGACATTGTGTAAGATGAGATTATATACAAACGTGACATTGTGTTAGATGATATTTTATACAAACGTGACATTGTGTTAGATGATATTTTATACAAACGTGACATTGTATAAGATGATATTTTATACAAACGTGACATTGTGTAAGATGATATTTTATACAAACGTGACATTGTCTAAGATGATATTTTATACAAACGTGACATTGTGTTAGATGAGATTTTATACAAACATGACATTGTGTAAGATGAGATTATATACAAACGTGACATTGTGTTAGATGATATTTTATACAAACGTGACATTGTGTAAGATGATATTTTATACAAACGTGACATTGTGTTAGATGAGATTTTATACAAACATGACATTGTGTAAGATGAGATTATATACAAACGTGACATTGTGTTAGATGATATTTTATACAAACTTGACATTGTGTTAGATGATATTTTATACAAACGTGACATTGTATAAGATGATATTTTATACAAACGTGACATTGTGTAAGATGATATTTTATACAAACGTGCCATTGTGTAAGATGATATTTTATACAAACGTGACATTGTGTTAGATGATCTTTTATACAAACGTGACATTGTGTTAGATGATCTTTTATACAAACGTGACATTGTGTAAGATGATATTTTATACAAACGTGACATTGTGTAAGATGATATTTTATACAAACAAGACATTGTGTTAGATGATATTTTATACAAACGTGACATTGTGTTAGATTATATTTTATACAAACATGACATTGTGTAAGATGATATTATATACAAACGTGACATTGTGTTAGATGACATTTTATACAAGCGTGACATTGTGTTAGATGACATTTTATACAAGCGTGACATTGTGTAAGATGACATTTTATACAAACGTGACATTGTGTTAGATGACATTTTATACAAGTGTGACATTATGTAAGATGAGATTTTACACAAACGTGACATTGTGTAAGATGATATTATACACAAATGTGACATTGTGTAAGATGATATTTTTTACAAACGTGACATTGTGTAAGATGATATTTTATACAAACATGACATTGTGTTAGATGATATTTTATACAAACGTGACATTGTGTAAGATGATATTTTATACAAACGTGACATTGTGTTAGATGATATTTTATACAAACGTGACATTGTGTTAGATGATATTTTTTACAAACGTGACATTGTGTAAGATGATATTTTATACAAACATGACATTGTGTAAGATGATATTTTATACAAACATGACATTGTGTAAGATGATATTTTATACAAACCTGACATTGTGTTAGATGATATTTTTTACAAACCTGACATTGTGTTAGATGATATTTTATACAAACGTGACATTGTGTAAGATGATATTTTATACAAACGTGACATTGTGTTAGATGATATTTTATACAAACGTGACATTGTGTAAGATGATATTTTATACAAACGTAACATTGTATTAGATGACATTTTAAACAAACATGACATTATGTAAGATGATATTTTATACAAACATGACATTGTGTTAGATGATATTTTATACAAACATGACATTGTGTAAGATGATATTTTATACAAACATGACATTGTGTAAGATGATAGTTTATACAAACGTGACATTGTGTTAGATGATATTTTATACAAACGTGACATTGTGTTAGATGATATTTTATACAAACGTGACATTGTGTAAGATGATATTTTATACAAACATGACATTGTGTAAGATGATAGTTTATACAAACGTGACATTGTGTTAGATGATATTTTATACAAACGTGACATTGTGTAAGATGATATTTTATACAAACGTGACATTGTGTAAGATGATAGTTTATACAAACGTGACATTGTGTTAGATGATATTTTATACAAACGTGACATTGTGTTAGATGATATTTTATACAAACGTGACATTGTGTTAGATGACATTTTATACAAACATGACATTGTGTTAGATGATATTTTATACAAACGTGACATTGTGAAGATGATATTTTATACAAACATGACATTGCGTAAGATGAGCTCATTAAGAAAAGTATACTAGTTTATTAATTTTAAATTAATAATATTATTTTCAGAAAAGAAATAAAAACCTGAGATACTTTATAGCTTTCTTGAGGTTAATTTATTTAATTATCATGTTTTTTATCCAAGTTTATGTTTTTCCGTGGTTATATTGAAATGATGTCTGCGTTATCTCAATCACAGTCAATGTGAATTACTTTCCTTTTGACTATAAACCCTCCAAAGATATATTTATATATATATATACCGGTAGTCATAATTGAATTCTCGTAGTTTGTAAAACTGGGAATAACTATAATTAAATATATTTAAAGACCAAACATTTCCAGAACTTGATCTCTTGTGATATAAATAATCTGACCAGAATACACATTTAGAAAATTGTTGTAGACCAATTAAAAATGTTATAGCCTGGGTCTCAGACTATATTTACTTTTCGCAGAATGCAACCTTATAATGTACTAATAGCTCGTCCTTTTTTCTTAAGTACCGTTTAATAAAAAAGTAGGATAAAATGTATTTATGTGTTTGCAGAACTTTCTTCTTAGTGTTGTAATTAAAATTCAAATCAATATTCAACAGGTCCTCCAGGGCTGAGTGGTCCAAGGCGCTGTTGTCTACTGACCATTCACTGCTAAGCACGTCGGTATGAGTCTAGCCAGTCTAAAAATGTTATGCGAATAAATCCGCTATTTACGGAAAGATGATGGCTCTACTGAAGATTCATTCTAAGATCTTCCTTCAATAATAGAACTGGATATATGCTGTATATAAGCTGCCATGTCTTGAAAACATTGTTGAAACCCCATTAAAAAAACAAAGAAAATTAATCTTCATCTGGCACATGTCATTCACATGTTTGCCATGCAACAATTTCTTTCTACACTATGTTATTATTATATAAATCGTTTTAGTACTTCAGAAGCGGGAATCGTCGATGGTGTTGGTTATTTATTCTTTTAAAAAATAACGATTTTTTTTAATTTAAAAAAAAAAGTCTCAAATATTCAAACAGGTTTCTTTCGCATGAATATATAGAAGATACAACAAACAATTAATATTTTATTTTAGGCAACAAACAATCGACAAAACAAACAATCTGTATCATATTTAGGTCATGTACGTATATTAAATTATAAATAAAATGGTACAAGTGACTCTCCAAATAAAATGTTAAATTAAAAGCTGTTCAAAGTGCATTATTAGGACATGCATTTAATTAGTGACTTAATTAGAGACATATAAACAGCAATAGGCAACTGGAAGCACATTTGGCATTTTTTAAATCCTCCCAAAACGACCAACATACTTTTGTGATTTTGGTGTCAAAAGAAAGGGATTGACTGTAACTTTGGGTGGTGAACTTTTCTTTTGTAAATTTAAAGAAATGATTCAAATTTACGCCTACAGTTATTTTTTTTTTCATCATTTTCTCATTTTAACTAATTTTTAAAATAAGAAACAAGACAATTTATTTAAATATCTATTTTCACAATTGATGGAGAACCTATTACCTCACTTTTCTGTTAAAATGTATTTGTTAAATCAAGTACACTATTGTTTTTTGTTAAAAGCTTTTTTTAAAAATTTCAACCCGTAATAATTTAAATTTGGAAGAAAAATATTAAATAATTGACAACTGGAAAAAGTAATTATTTTGATCAATTTTACTTTGGTACCAAATTTATTAAATTCAGACAAAGATTCAAAGAGATATTAAAAAAATACTAAAGGTGCCAACCAAAGTTTCAGCCATGAATATTATTTTGATATTAGCCTGCCAGTCTCTGTAATTAAGGCCATCTTTAAAAAAATTTTGTTTGGGGTGCTCCAACCCAGTATTTTTCATGTGGGTAGGTAGGTAGCTAATTATTTTTTTTGGCCAGATTTTGACTTTGCATGGCCATTTTAAAGAAAATGGACAGAAATCATGAAAAAAAACAACACTTTAAAAGGCAATAAAAAAATTTGTGTAGCAGCAATATTGAGTGAGTAGGTAGGAGCATAGCAAACAAGTGTTTTTTAAGTCAGCCTAAGTCAATGATTTTATCTCTGGTTTGATGAAAGATTTAATGGAGTGTAGTCACAAGTCCTGGTACACATCTTACCTCTTCTTTTCCTCCTTGAATGTGCAGCTTCAGTCCGAATTTTCACCAGGCTGTGTGGAACAGGGGGGCCAGGGCTAAAATGTGAACAGAAGGATTTGTTTTAAACACTGGGGATTAAAGCCGTTTTCAACACATGACAGGTTATGTATACTAATAGCATGAATATAAAAACAAGTGGTTAATCTTGCAATAACGTTATAAAAAATGGCCAGGACTATTTTCATTTAGTCTCGCTGGTTCTTTTGTGGATTTCTTGATCATTGATTAATGTTCATTGGAATGGTAAAAAAAATGACGTAACAAGCCCGTGTATTCGCTCTAAAAATGCAAAATAGCCGCTACTGGTACTTGGCCGGGACTGGTTGCCAACCAGTAGTTTTACTGGTGAAGGAAGACGTTAAAACAAATCTAAGTAGAACAACCTTCTGCAAGTAACCCACAAACTTTTTTAAATAAGGTGTTTGGATCAACTTGTTTCAAAACCATGACCTCAGCAGTTAAAGGTAAGTGGACATAAAATGACAGCCCCTTCTACCTTTTTGCAACTGCTTTGAACAGAATTTTGAGAAAAGTAACTTACAATATACACATGTAATAAACTTAAATGTACACAAATCAATATGAATATATTTTCACTTAACAAAATTTTCTAAAATTAAATATCTAATTGATGCAAACATAAAATGTTGATGATTATACAACCTTAACTACTCAGTCAATTATCCAATTTGGCTATTTAAAGACCATATGCCCAAGATATTATAATTATGTAGCTGTTGGGTAAGATGGTCCAATGAAAATTGAAGGTACTAAAGAAAACACTCGGTCCAACACAACAATTCTTCACCAGTCATGGACCCATGACATTAATAACCCGATTTGACAATTTCAAACACTTGTCCGAGATATCACGATTATACTAGTGTAAGTTAAGTGAAGATACAACTAACAATGTGGATGCTGGAGAACACAATATTCATCAAGAGTAATCAACTCTACATGTTATTTGTAACTGAATTTCCATACAATCAGTAAAAGATTTTTATTTCTTTAATACAATTTTGCAACAAATCATTTTCCCTTACTTGATAGCATAGTAACTGTTAAGTTCCGAAACCAGCACACAGAATTCTCCAAATGTAATATGGTCTGGCTTACACGGACTGCCATACTCCACGGCACACATCAACATCTCGTGAACTGTAACAGAGACAAGCAATGGTGAGTCAGCTATCAACATACATGTATAACATTGTATAAAGGGAGATAACCAGAGTTTAGGACAAATCTATTTATTTTACATAGATTGTGAAACCAGTTATTACAATAGACAAATCACAATTGGAAGGAATCAGATTATAGTTTGTTGCTCAAGGACACATGGACCTAGGTATTTGTACCCACGACCCTATGGCCCTCGGTCTGATGTTCTACCACTCATCAACACACTTCACACATACTGAGGATTTTTTCTTTAAACATATTTATTTTAATTGAATTGGAAAACAAGTTATAACAACTTAGTAAAATCATGCTCAAAGTTTTCTTGGGAAGAACCAATGCAGAGCATATGCAGAAATTATGTCTTGCTCAAGGACACCACACATAGCTGTGGCAGAGGATTAAACCCATGACCCTCCAATCATGTATCCGATACTCTACCACTGGACTACGAGATTAAACACTAATTTAATAAAACACAAATATTTGGAGCAATGTAATGCAATCATTATATGCACAAAATATAACTGGACTTCATCATATATTATACCTCATCTGTGTACTTACCCTGAGATGTTGATGGACACAGGTTCAGGTTATTACAGGCCAGTCTCAGCTTGCTGAAGTGTAGATGTCCAACCTCATCTGTGTACTTACCCTGAGATGTTGATGGATACAGGTTCAGGTCATTACAGGCCAGTCTCAGCTTACTGAAGTGTAGATGTCCAACATCATCTGTGTACTTACCCTGAGATGTTGATAGATACAGGTTCAGGTCATTACAGGCCAGTCTCAGCTTACTGAAGTGTAGATGTCCAACCTCATCTGTGTACTTACCCTGAGATGTTGATGGATACAGGTTCAGGTCATTACAGGCCAGTTTCAGCTTACTGAAGTGTAGATGTCCAACCTCATCTGTGTTCTTACCCTGAGATGTTGATAGATACAGGTTCAGGTCATCACAGACCAGTCTCAGCTTACTGAAGTGTAGATGTCCAACCTCATCTGTGTACTTACCCTGAGATGTTGATAGATACAGTTTCAGGTCATTACAGGCCAGTTTCAGCTTACTGAAGTGTAGATGTCCTACCTCATCTGTGTACTTACCCTGAGGTGTTGATGGATACAGGTTCAGGTCATTACAGGCCAGTCTCAGCTTGCTGAAGTGTAGATGTCCAACCTCATCTGTGTACTTACCCTGAGATGTTGATGAATACAGGTTCAGGTCATTACAGGCCAGTCTCAGCTTACTGAAGTGTAGATGTCCAACCTCATCTGTGTACTTACCCTGAGATGTTGATGGATATAGGTTCCTGTCATTACAGGCCAGTCTCAGCTTACTGAAGTGTAGATGTCCTACCTCATCTGTGTACTTACCCTGAGCTGTTGATGGATACAGGTTCAGGTCATTACAGGCCAGTCTCAGCTTACTGAAGTGTAGATGTCAAACCTCATCTGTGTACTTACCCTGAGCTGTTGATGGATACAGGTTCAGGTCATTACAGGCCAGTCTCAGCTTACTGAAGTGTAGATGTCCAACCTCATCTGTGTACTTACCCTGAGATGTTTATGGATACAGGTTCAGGTCATTACAGGCCAGTCTCAGCTTACTGAAGTGTAGATGTCCAACCTCATCTGTGTACTTACCCTGAGATGTTGATGGATACAGGTTCAGGTCATTACAGGCCAGTTTCAGCTTACTGAATTGTAGATGTCCTACCTCATCTGGGTACTTACCCTGAGATGTTAATGGATACAGGTTCAGGTCATTATAGACCAGTTTCAGCGTACTGAAGTGTAGATGTCCAACCTCATCTGTGTACTTAACCCTGAGATGATGATGGATACAGGTTCAGGTCATTATAGACCAGTTTCAGCTTACTGAAGTGTAGATGTCCAACCTCATCTGTATACTGACCCTGAGATGTTGATGGATACTGGTTCAGGTCATTATAGACCAGTTTCAGCTTACTGAAGTGTAGATGTCCAACCTCATCTGTGTACTTACCCTGAGGTGTTGATGGATACAGGTTCAGGTCATTACAGGCCAGTTTCAGCTAACTGAAGTGTAGATGTCCAACCTCATCTGTGTACTTACCCTGAGATGTTGATAGATACAGGTTCAGGTCATTACAGGCCAGTTTCAGCTTACTGAAGTGTAGATGTCCAACCTCATCTGTGTACTTACCCTGAGATGTTGATGGATACAGGTTCAGGTCATTACAGGCCAGTTTCAGCTTGCTGAAGTGTAGATGTCCAACCTCATCTGTGTACTTACCCTGAGATGTTGATGGATACAGGTTCAGGTCATTACAGGCCAGTTTCAGCTTACTGAGGTGTAGATGTCCAACCTCATCTGTGTACTTACCCTGAGGTGTTGATGGATACAGGTTCAGGTCATTATAGACCAGTCTCAGCTTACTGAAGTGTAGATGTCCAACCTCATCTGTGTACTTACCCTGAGATGTTGATGGATACAGGTTCAGGTCATTACAGGCCAGTCTCAGCTTACTGAAGTGTAGATGTCCAACCTCATCTGTGTACTTACCCTGAGATGTTGATGGATACAGGTTCAAGTCATTATAGACCAGTTTCAGCTTACTGAAGTGTAGATGTCCAACCTCATCTGTGTACTTACCCTGAGATGTTGATGGATACAGGTTCCTGTCATTACAGGCCAATTTCAGCTTACTGAAGTGTAGATGTCCTACCTCATCTGTGTACTTACCCTGAGATGTTGATGGATACAGGTTCCTGTCATTACAGGCCAATTTCAGCTTACTGAAGTGTAGATGTCCTACCTCATCTGTGTACTTACCCTGAGATGTTGATGGATACAGGTTCAGGTCATTACAGGCCAGTCTCAGCTTACTGAAGTGTAGATGTCCTACCACATCTGTGTACTTACCCTGAGATGTTGATGGATACAGGATCAGGTCATTACAGGCCAGTTTCAGCTTACTGAAGTGTAGATGTCCAACCTCATCTGTGTACTTACCCTGAGATGTTGATGGATACAGGTTCCTGTCATTACAGGCCAATTTCAGCTTACTGAAGTGTAGATGTCCTACCTCATCTGTGTACTTACCCTGAGATGTTGATGGATACAGGTTCAGGTCATTACAGGCCAGTCTCAGCTTACTGAAGTGTAGATGTCCTACCTCATCTGTGTACTTACCCTGAGATGTTGATGGATACAGGTTCAGGTCATTACAGGCCAGTTTCAGCTTACTGAAGTGTAGATGTCCTACCTCATCTGTGTACTTACCCTGAGATGTTGATGGATACAGGTTCAGGTCATTACAGGCCAGTTTCAGCTTACTGAAGTGTAGATGTCCAACCTCATCTGTGTACTTACCCTGAGATGTTGATAGGTACAGGTTCCTGTCATTACAGGCCAGTCTCAGCTTACTGAAGTGTAGATGTCCAACCTCATCTGTGTACTTACCCTGAGATGTTGATGGATACAGGTTCAGGTCATTACAGGCCAGTCTCAGCTTACTGAAGTATAGATGTCCAACCTCATCTGTGTACTTACCCTGAGATGTTGATGGATACAGGTTCAGGTCATTACAGGCCAGTCTCAGCTTACTGAAGTGTAGATGTCCAACCTCATCTGTATACTTACCCTGAGCTGTTGATGGATACTGGGTCAGGTCATTACAGGACAGTCTCAGCTTACTGAAGTGTAGATGTCCAACCTCATCTGTGTACTTACCCTGAGATGTTGATGGATACAGGTTCAGGTCATTACAGGCCAGTCTCAGCTTACTGAAGTATAGATGTCCAACCTCATTTGTGTACTTACCCTGAGATGTTGATGGATACTGGTTCAGGTCATTACAGGCCAGTCTCAGCTTACTGAAGTGTAGATGTCCAACCTCATCTGTTTACTTACCCTGAGATGTTGATGGATACAGGTTCAGGTCATTACAGGCCAGTTTCAACTTACTGAAGTGTAGATGTCCTACCTCATCTGTGTACTTACCCTGAGATGTTGATGGATACAGGTTCAGGTCATTACAGGCCAGTCTCAGCTTACTGAAGTGTAGATGTCCTACCTCATCTGTGTACTTACCCTGAGCTGTTGATGGATACAGGTTCAGGTCATTACAGACCAGTCTCAGCTTACTGAAGTGTAGATGTCCAACCTCATCTGTTTACTTACCCTGAGATGTTGATGGATACAGGTTCAGGTCATTACAGGCCAGTCTCAGCTTACTGAAGTGTAGATGTCCAACCTCATCTGTGTACTTACCCTGAAATGTTGATGGATACAGGTTCAGGTCATTACAGACCAGTCTCAGCTTACTGAAGTGTAGATGTCCTACCTCATCTGTGTACTTACCCTGAGCTGTTGATGGATACAGGTTCAGGTCATTACAGACCAGTCTCAGCTTACTGAAGTGTAGATGTCCAACCTCATCTGTTTACTTACCCTGAGATGTTGATGGATACAGGTTCAGGTCATTACAGGCCAGTCTCAGCTTACTGAAGTGTAGATGTCCAACCTCATCTGTGTACTTACCCTGAAATGTTGATGGATACAGGTTCAGGTCATTACAGGCCAGTCTCAGCTTACTGAAGTGTAGATGTCCAACCTCATCTGTGTACTTACCCTGAAATGTTGATGGATACAGGTTCAGGTCATTACAGGCCAGTCTCAGCTTACTGAAGTGTAGATGTCCAACCTCATCTGTGTACTTACCCTGAGGTGTTGATGGATACAGGTTCAGGTCATTACAGGCCAGTCTCAGCTTACTGAAGTGTAGATGTCCAACCTCATCTGTGTACTTACCCTGAGGTGTTGATGGATACAGGTTCAGATCATTACAGGCCAGTCTCAGCTTACTGAAGTGTAGATGTCCAACCTCATCTGTGTACTTACCCTGAGATGTTGATGGATACTGGTTCAGGTCATTACAGGCCAGTCTCAGCTTACTTAAGTGTAGATGTCCAACCTCATCTGTGTACTTACCCTGAGATGTTGATGGATACAGGTTCAGGTCATTACAGGCCAGTCTCAGCTTACTGAAGTATAGATGTCCAACCTCATTTGTGTACTTACCCTGAGATGTTGATGGATACAGGTTCAGGTCATTACAGGCCAGTCTCAGCTTACTGAAGTGTAGATGTCCAACCTCATCTGTTTACTTACCCTGAGATGTTGATGGATACAGGTTCAGGTCATTACAGGCCAGTTTCAACTTACTGAAGTGTAGATGTCCTACCTCATCTGTGTACTTACCCTGAGCTGTTGATGGATACAGGTTCAGGTCATTACAGGCCAGTCTCAGCTTACTGAAGTGTAGATGTCCTACCTCATCTGTGTACTTACCCTGAGCTGTTGATGGATACAGGTTCAGGTCATTACAGACCAGTCTCAGCTTACTGAAGTGTAGATGTCCAACCTCATCTGTTTACTTACCCTGAGATGTTGATGGATACAGGTTCAGGTCATTACAGGCCAGTCTCAGCTTACTGAAGTGTAGATGTCCAACCTCATCTGTGTACTTACCCTGAAATGTTGATGGATACAGGTTCAGGTCATTACAGACCAGTCTCAGCTTACTGAAGTGTAGATGTCCTACCTCATCTGTGTACTTACCCTGAGCTGTTGATGGATACAGGTTCAGGTCATTACAGACCAGTCTCAGCTTACTGAAGTGTAGATGTCCAACCTCATCTGTTTACTTACCCTGAGATGTTGATGGATACAGGTTCAGGTCATTACAGGCCAGTCTCAGCTTACTGAAGTGTAGATGTCCAACCTCATCTGTGTACTTACCCTGAAATGTTGATGGATACAGGTTCAGGTCATTACAGGCCAGTCTCAGCTTACTGAAGTGTAGATGTCCAACCTCATCTGTGTACTTACCCTGAAATGTTGATGGATACAGGTTCAGGTCATTACAGGCCAGTCTCAGCTTACTGAAGTGTAGATGTCCAACCTCATCTGTGTACTTACCCTGAGGTGTTGATGGATACAGGTTCAGGTCATTACAGGCCAGTCTCAGCTTACTGAAGTGTAGATGTCCAACCTCATCTGTGTACTTACCCTGAGGTGTTGATGGATACAGGTTCAGATCATTACAGGCCAGTCTCAGCTTACTGAAGTGTAGATGTCCAACCTCATCTGTGTACTTACCCTGAGATGTTGATGGATACTGGTTCAGGTCATTACAGGCCAGTCTCAGCTTACTTAAGTGTAGATGTCCAACCTCATCTGTGTACTTACCCTGAGATGTTGATGGATACAGGTTCAGGTCATTACAGGCCAGTCTCAGCTTACTGAAGTGTAGATGTCCTACTTCATCTGTGTACTTACCCTGAGATGTTGATGGATACAGGTTCAGATCATTACAGGCCAGTCTCAGCTTACTGAAGTGTAGATGTCCTACCTCATCTGTGTACTTACCCTGAGCTGTTGATGGATACAGGTTCAGGTCATTACAGGCCAGTTTCAACTTACTGAAGTGTAGATGTCCTACCTCATCTGTGTACTTACCCTGAGCTGTTGATGGATACTGGTTCAGGTCATTACAGGCCAGTTTCAACTTACTGAAGTGTAGATGTCCAACCTCATCTGTGTACTTACCCTGAGATGTTGATGGATACAGGTTCAGGTCATTACAGGCCAGTCTCAGCTTACTGAAGTGTAGATGTCCTACTTCATCTGTGTACTTACCCTGAGATGTTGATGGATACAGGTTCAGATCATTACAGGCCAGTCTCAGCTTACTGAAGTGTAGATGTCCTACCTCATCTGTGTACTTACCCTGAGCTGTTGATGGATACAGGTTCAGGTCATTACAGACCAATCTCAGCCTACTGAAGTGTAGATGTCCAACCTCATCTGTGTACTTACCCTGAAATGTTGATGGATACAGGTTCAGGTCATTACAGGCCAGTCTCAGCTTACTGAAGTGTAGATGTCCAACCTCATCTGTGTACTTACCCTGAGGTGTTGATGGATACAGGTTCAGGTCATTACAGGCCAGTCTCAGCTTACTGAAGTGTAGATGTCCAACCTCATCTGTGTACTTACCCTGAGATGTTGATGGATACTGGTTCAGGTCATTACAGACCAATCTCAGCTTACTGAAGTGTAGATGTCCAACCTCATCTGTGTACTTACCCTGAGGTGTTGATGGATACAGGTTCAGGTCATTACAGGCCAGTCTCAGCTTACTGAAGTGTAGATGTCCAACCTCATCTGTGTACTTACCCTGAGATGTTGATGGATACTGGTTCAGGTCATTACAGGCCAGTCTCAGCTTACTTAAGTGTAGATGTCCAACCTCATCTGTGTACTTACCCTGAAATGTTGATGGATACAGGTTCAGGTCATTACAGGCCAGTCTCAGCTTACTGAAGTGTAGATGTCCAACCTCATCTGTGTACTTACCCTGAGATGTTGATGGATACAGGTTCAGATCATTACAGGCCAGTCTCAGCTTACTGAAGTGTAGATGTCCAACCTCATCTGTGTACTTACCCTGAGCTGTTGATGGATACTGGTTCAGGTCATTACAGGCCAGTCTCAGCTTACTGAAGTGTAGATGTCCAACCTCATCTGTGTACTTACCCTGAGATGTTGATGGATACTGGTTCAGGTCATTACAGGCCAGTCTCAGGTTACTTAAGTGTAGATGTCCAACCTCATCTGTGTACTTACCCTGAGATGTTGATGGATACAGGTTCAGGTCATTACAGGCCAGTCTCAGCTTACTGAAGTGTAGATGTCCAACCTCATCTGTGTACTTACTGAACACTTTAAAAAGGTCACTGAAAAAAAAATCATAAAAATTACCAAGTTCATTTATATTAAATGTATCATTGCCAACAAATATATGATCATTCATTTAAATAAGTAACTCTAAGCCAGTAGATGTATAAAGCTGTATTCTTTCACTCAGCTTGCATAATGCGAGTGTCCCAGTACTAATTTTGAAACCTGGTATTTCTGTGTACAAAATTATATTTAAGTCATGTGACCTTTTGCGTTTTTATGACATAGAAATAATAGGTATGCAATATTTTGACTGTGTAAACTTAAATCATTATATTTTTAGACAAGCATCACATAAATAAAATGGTAATTAATGTTGATGTGGTAAGTTTTCAATTATTGAGTTGCAGTTTGATTACATTTCTTATGTATACTGTTTAATCTTGTGCACAGTTTTACATTTAAAAAGGAATGTATGATGTCAGTTAATGAAATACATGAATAAGGCTCATGTCATAATTATTCAAAAGATCACATTAACCAATACTGAATATAATCAGATCTGAAAAATTAAAACGATAAATCAATGACCTCAACATCATGAGTCGAAACTTGCACCTTCATGTGCTAAGCTAACTCTATGGGGATACAGTATCTGGATCTA
Source organism: Panopea generosa (assembly GCA_029582155.1). Lineage (NCBI taxonomy): Eukaryota > Metazoa > Mollusca > Bivalvia > Adapedonta > Hiatellidae > Panopea > Panopea generosa. The sequence continues at coordinate 16,954,590 of CM055905.1, forward strand.
GATGAATATGTTGAAGAGTCTTTCAGGGATAAAAGTGAAAAAGGTACATAAAAAAAAAACAAGCACTTTTTCGCTTTCACCCCTCGACATGTATTTATGTCCTATTTATTTGCATTTAGTCACCCACTGCAGTCTACAACAGTAATAATGTCAGTTTGATATGGCACTTTGCTTACTTTCTTTAAATTTTTAGTAAACTAATATTGCAGTTATTAAACCGGACAAAAAAGAAGATCTTTGTGCCCCGACACAAAACAATCGTTTTCTGGATAACGAGAGATTTTAACCGATACTGACTGGTCAAGCAACACAAAATTCTTACAAGCACGACATCAATGAGGGTATCATGATTGTATTTGACTATGATGGACTCAACCAGATTGTAAGATTGTAGATTTCCCTACAAGAGATTGGTCAATTTTAGACCTCTTTGCCACTAACAGACCTTCACTGGTAACATGCTATAAACCATTACCTGGCATCAGTGATCATGACATTGTACTTATTGAGTCAGATATAAGTGCCAAATACAGACAGCCGGTAAGCAAAAAGATATACCTGTGGAAAAGAGCCAACATTACTCAACTTACAGAAGACCTAGCTTCAGCTCTGACTTAACTTCAGATACAGTATTGACCCTGACATTGACACCATGTGGGATACTTTAGCATCCAATTTGTTGGAAAAAAGTAACAGCCAAATTTTCTATGGCAAAATTTAGCCAACCACGGGTTAATTGTATTGTGAAAAACAGTGCACGTTGGAAGAAGAAGGCTTACAACAGGGCTAGACACTCAAATCAGCCAGAATACTGGATGGCATATCATAATGATGCCAAACCTGTTGAGAGGAATATAAATGCTATGTAGTCATCATGATGGCAGACAATCAGAGAAGCAACCTCAAACAGTTCTAGAGCTTCATCAAGTCCAAACGGAAGGATGCTTCTGGTGTAGCTCCTCTTACAAACAATGGGACATCACATAGTGACAGTTCAAAGAAAGCTAACATCTGCAAGACTCTTCAAGACAACCTCACTGATCTACAGACATTGAAAAACACTTGGAAGAAGTCATTAAATCCTGAGAAATGCGAAGTAATACAAATCACCAATAATCGTAAACCTCTCCAATCTTCATAAAACATACACAACATCGAACAACCTAACAGTCAAAGAAGCAAAATATCTGAGTGTTTCTATCAGCACCAACCTCTCATGGAATAACATCTGCAGGACAACTAATAGCATCCATCCATAAAAACAAATACAGTTATCCATAGCAAGTCAAACAATGTTTCTCTTTTAGTTCGTCCCTCCAGTGAATATACATATTAACTGGTGATTACATGAAGCAAGCAGCATCACCTCAAATACTTTAATAAATTGGGACACATTACAATTCCGATGCATGCAGGCCATGCTTGAAATGATGTACTTAATACTATTAACAACAATGGGCGACAGTGGTTTCGTCAACCTACCAGTTCATCTACCTTAATTTTGTGTTGAAAACAGGTAGTGGTTTCATTAACCTTACTCTAGTATAATGTTACGTTGCATGCCAACTAACCAGGTGTGATAATCCAATATACAGCAAGAAGACTGACAACTATGGATGGGTGAGAACCGGTTATTGTCTGTTGAACAAACTGGGGCTATAAGTAAGTCATTGGAAAGTAACAAGCAATAAAATATTTAATATTATTTTTTTTATTAAAAATTAAAACAATTTTAGGTAAAACACTTATCAGTATCATCAAGATTGCTGATTCAAACAAATTGACCTTTGAATAAAGTTAGCATATCATATGTAAACTCAAACTGCTAATTGACAATGATTGTTTTGATTTTATTGCGGAACTTATTGAATAGTCAACGCATGTAACACAAACTGATAATAAATTAATATATAATGGTTTTGACTAACCAGGTGTGACACTTATAATAATATAGATGGAACTACCTACATCCACCATATAAAATAAGGTAGACGAAACTACTTATAGCTCACTATATAAATTAAGGTAGACGAACCGGTATGTTGGCGAAACCACTATAATTCGACATCAACCTGCACTGCAGGGCATATTATATAGAGATTCATGATCCCACAGTCCACTGTTAAAATTGCTTCTTCACGAATACCATCAGGTTCTGGAACACTCTTCCTGCTGGATTTATGGCAACTACCAGTCTACCATCCTTCAAGATGGGTTTGCTGGATGCCATGAAGTTTTTAATTTGTAAATATGGTTCTCAACACCACATGTAAATTCGAAAATCAGTTAACTGAAGGATGAATTATGCTTGGATGAAGAAAAAAGTAAAACGAAGCAGAAGTTCATCTCTTTCGTACCTCGTTAAGGGGCCCCATTCTTTGGTGGTGCGTTTTTCAGCCATTGTTTGTTATCATGGATCTTTATCTCAAACTGACAACAAAAAAAGAAGTTAAACTATCTGTTTTTTTCATTATCAATTTTTTAATACACCGGATGTTTATGTCCTAGACGGTGAACCGTGCGAATTACAAAGCCGTAAAATTATTGAAATTGCACGACGTAAATATTTTAATTTACATAGCACATGAGTGAGGAGAAATATCGATTCGAGCGAATTAAGATTAGACAAGACGTGAAAGGAGTAAACAAGAGGAAAATAAACAAGACATGACAATACATGCAAACAAGAAATCAAGAGACAAGATAGTATAATACAACATACAGGACACGACATCACAAGACAACCTCTATGAAAATACCAGGGAGTTGCAGCTGCCATCAGAATAACACGAAACCTATGGCATAATAGGGATTTTGGTCATACATCACTGGCATACGCTGTATTACGGCCAAAAACTATTTGGTAAATTGTCATTAAACTAGTCCAGGAAAAGTTTTTAAAAAAAATTCTGTATGAAATGACGAGTGCCAGATTCTAGAAACCTCAACCTATTCTTGAATTAAAAAACTTTTTAAAAATTGACAAAACAGCATAACACAACATACAGGAGATAAGACAATAAGACAACACAAGACATCCTCCCTTCCCCTCCCAATAAAGAATCCAGCTAGTTTCGAATGAATGAATGAATGAATGAATAGGGTTTTACGGCGTACCAACACATTATAGGTTATTCGACGCCAACAGGAAGGAAGATTCCAGGTTCACTCTACATGTACAAAAGCAACAAATTAACATACAGATTAAAAAAAAATACATCAACAAATGAATATGCAGAATGAAACTAGAACCTTGATACATGCAGAACTGCAGAGTTTCAGCAAATTCTATCGTATTACTCAAATTGTCGCTTCATACGACATGCATAAGCCACAGTGATCCTATTCTTGCCATCACTCATGGCTCCCTGGAACCACACAGGGGTTGACAATTTAACCACAATAGTGAACATGACAAAAAATGATAAAATGAACATGACACCCATTCGGAGGATTCCTACCCCTCTGCAGAGATCGACAGTGATTCTATTCTTAACCGGAACCACACGGACTAGCTAGTTTTGAAGAAATGCTTCTGATATCAACATAACCAAAAATTGCTACTGCATTCAACATCGTGTTTGCTAACTCAATCTGATATATATGATCGCATTGTGTTAGTGTGTTAGTAATGCATTTTGTAATCCATTCTCTGTGCAGGGTAGATAGCGTCTTTGTAGTGCTATTCCCACTTGACACAATATATTAAGAGGGTTAATTAAACATCATTTGAGCCAAATGTGTTTTTTAGTCACTGTGATTTTTAGCCATATCAAATATATTTGGACTGGGTTCGACGAGGAATAAAAATTTGGGATACATTTTAAGACTAGATTAGAAATAACACCAAGAGGACTAGAATGGCCATAGGCTGCTCATCAGAATATTTGTATATTGACTGGTAAATGCATTTGAACAACTTTTGATAATTTCAAGGACACAAAACTCAACCATAATTGAACTGACCTTGCTAATATGCAAAATAGACTGGACTATTTTGGTAAAATGCAATCGGACGATGTTATATAAAGACTCAACAATAAGTAAAGCCTCGACAACGTCGAAAACGTTAAAATACATTTTTTTGCTAATTCAAGGGCTGAAACGTTTGTATTTCTTAGCCAATCTGTCCCACTTTAAAAAGAAAAACAAGATTTTGTGGTCATATAAAATATTCCTAAGATTTGGTTAAGACTGCTCAAGACATGTCCATACACATTTTGTATTTTGGCCAAAATTCTACAATTAAAGGGTGTCATAAAAAAGAACTTTACAACCGGTAACATTTTTACAAATATTTGGTTTATTGTTAATGGGTACCCCTTAATTTTGAATTTTAAAGTTTGACCAAACAACATAAACGTATAGATATTCTCCTTTAACACATTAAATATGCACAACAAAATAATGACCTGAGATTTATCCAACCGACCCCACATATATCTGTAGAGGTCAGTAATAAGCTTATAGTGTGTCTGAATTGGTATATATTATGAACACTTTTATTCCTATTCGGATAAAGACAATGTCAATTGTTGAAATGAGTGTTTGCATCGATTTCTTCCGTTGGTGACAATTACCATAATATATTATACGGTCACTGCTATAAATAAAGCCAGCGGCAAAGACATCATAAGATGCTAAAGGAAATAGCTGCAGTTATAGCAACACCTCTATGTATTATATTTAAATGAATGCTACTTTCAAGAAAGTTGGGCATTTGCAAATGCCATGTCATTGTTTAAAATTAAATACTTATTTCTTTATTGAGTTGTGTTGGAAAAGTTTTTAAAAGAGTTGTTTATAAGCACATGTATACTCGGTGACATATCTAAATGTTATTAAGTTACTAGTATAATCATCCAGTAAATAGTAATACTCTCATTTTAAGAACCAATCTGGTTTTCTCTCCGGTCACAGGACAGACTATCAACTCATTGATAATTATAACATAATTTGCCTGGCTTCTGATGCCAAACCGTACAAATGTGTATATGTTTGATTTTTGTGACACAAGGGCTTTCATTTTAAATTAAAATATAATGGTGCCAATGGTAAAGTTTTTTCTTTGTTATCAAGTTATCTAGAAACTAGGTAGGGTTCACCAAATATTAATATTATTGATGATAATATGCTAAGAAAGAACTTACGGTACATAGTTTACCTCTGGCGAGCCCCAACAGCCCGTAAGCTCATATATTGTATCTTTAAACAATACGGGTCATACAATAAAGTGCTTCCTCGCGATCGGGAATGGGTATACAAGTAAATTCGTAACGAAACGCTTCTTTAGTAATCAAACACAAATAAATTATTAATTAAATACTTAATAATTAGTAGTTACTGTAACGTTACCGCTGCTGACGCTAAAATTACCTTTTGTTTTGTTAGTTCGTTCATCCGTACGGACGCCGTTAAAGACTGATAGCAGATGTGATAATTCTGATATGTGTTACACTGGAGTTAGTTGCACCAAATACTTCTTCGTCCACAAGTCTCTCCTCTCATGATACCCGTAACGAACACGCCGATATTTTCCTAAATTATGCTTATGCAATTTCTCTTCAACAGAATTGTGTGGTTTTGCATTTAAAGAAGGGTTCGGTTATATAATACAGCAGTGTTATTTTTTCTTTTAATATGACCATCTTGGAAAGGCCAGTAGTAACATCACTGGGGAGTTGACAGATGGTTATCCCAACCTCACTCTTCCCCCTGTTGTAGCATCATATAAACGATACAGCGTAAATACAGGTAGCCGCGTTGTAGCAGCATATAAACGATACGGCGTAAATACAGGTAGCCGCGTTATAGCATCATATAAACGATACGGCGGAAATACAGGTAGCCGCATTGCAGCATCATATAAACGATACGTCGTAAATACAGGTAGCCACGTTATAGCAGCATATAAACGATACGGCGGAAATACAGGTAGCCGCGTTGTAGCAACATATAAACGATACGGCGTAAATACAGGTAGCCGCGATATAGCAGCATATAAACGATACGGCGTAAATACAGGTAGCCGCGTTATAGCAGCATATAAACGATACGGCGTCAATACAGGTAGCCGCGATATAGCAGCATATAAACGATACGGCGTCAATACAGGTAGCCGCGATATAGCAGCATATAAACGATACGGCGGAAATACAGGTTGCCGCGTTGTAGCAACATATAAACGATACGGCGTAAATACAGGTAGCCGCGATATAGCAGCATATAAACGATACGGCGTAAATACAGGTAGCCGCGTTATAGCAGCATATAAATGATCCGGCGTTAATACAGGTAGCCGCGTTGTAGAGTCATACAAACGATACGGCGTAAATACAGGTAGCCGCGTTGTAGCGTCATACAAACGATACGGCGTAAATACAGGTAGCCGCGTTAAAGCATCATATAAACGATACGGCGGAAATACAGGTAGCCGCATTGCAGCATCATATAAACGATACGGCGTCAATACAGGTAGCCGCGTTGTAGCGTCATACAAACGATACAGCGTAAATACAGGTAGCTGCGGTGTAGCGTCATACAAACGATACGGTGTCAATACAGGTAGCCGCATTGTAGAGTCATACAAACCATACGGCGTAAATACAGGTAGCCGCGTTGTAGCAACATATAAACGATACGGCGTAAATACAGGTAGCTGCGTTGTAGCAGCATATAAACGATACGGCGTAAATACAGGTAGCCACGTTGTAGCAAACTAAAAGAAATGATACGGCATCAATACAGGTAGCCGCATTGTAGCATCATATAAACGATACGGCGTAAATACAGGTAGCCGCGTTGTTGCGCCATACAAATGATCCGGCGTTAATACAGGTAGCCGCATTGTAGCGTCATACAAACGATACGGGGTAAATACAAGTAGCCGTGTTGTACTGTCATACAAACGATACGGTGTAAATACAGGTAGCCGCGATGTAGCGTCATATGAATGATACAGCGTAAATACAGGTAGCCGCGGTGTAGCATCATATAAATGATACGGCGTAAATACAGGTAGCCGCGATGTAGCATCATACAAACGATACGGCGTCAATACAGGTAGTCGCGTTGTAGCGTCATACAAACGATACAGCGTAAATACAGGTAGCTGCAGTGTAGCGTCATACAAACGATACGGCGTCAATACAGGTAGCCGCGTTGTAGAGTCATGCAAATGATATGGCATAAATACAGGTAGCCGCGGTGTAGCATCATACAAACGATACAGCGTAAATACAGATAGCCGCAGTGTAGCATCATATAAACGATAAGGCGTCAATACAGGTAGCTGCGTTGTAGCGTCATACAAACAATACGGTGTAAATACAGATAGCCGCATTGCAGCATCATATAAACGATAAGGCGTAAATACAGGTAGCCGAGTTGTAGCAACATATAAACGAAAACAGCGTCAGTACAGGTAGCCGCGTTGTAGCATAATATAAACGATACGGCGTAAATACAGGTAGCCGCATTATAGCATCATATAAACGATACGGCGTAAATACAGGTAGCCGCGTTGTAGCATCATATAAACGATACGGCGGAAATACAGGTAGCCGCGGTGCAGCATCATATAAACGATACGGCGTAAATATAAGTAGCCGCGCAAGGCTATCCTACTACACATATGGCAATATGCGTGCCATGCGAAAGGTAAATCACAAACATGTTCATTGAACATTGATATAACAATGTGAGGTATTCGATCATATCACATGTTTAATAGGTTGTATCGCAATATTATATATAAAGGGAATATACCAGGATTTTGCAAACTTTTAAAATTGCTTACTACATTTTTTTCACAATATAGCATGCCTATACATACTCATTGACTCCGTATTTTCATAAGGATATCAATTTAAACATGCTAAAACAATGTATTGAAAAGGGATTTCCTAACTTAATTGGGCTACGCGCAATTTTAAGCTAAAATAGATTTCCCGCTTAAAAGTGCAACATAAAAATTTGTGACGTATTAAATGAGTCACGTGATTTAATTTTTTATATCAGTTTGATCCGTTATACAGGTTTACACGTAGTCAAAATTGTTTTATTTTAGAAAGAGTCCAAATGACGTCAAGCGGTATTTAAGTGCTGTCTATTTTTAGAGGGGATTTCGTTTCATTTTGTCACGTTTTGGTAGATTACTAATGCTATTGTGATGCTTTTTAGCAATTTTAAAATGTATTTGATTGCTGAGACGTATTTAGCGTTTTTCTCTGATATAACTAAAACGGCGCTTGATGCATGACTGTTGATAATTTTCGTCGTTATCCTGTATCAGGATAAAACTCTATATATGTCTTAAAAATAAAATAATTATCAAAATGGATAAAAAGCATCTCATAATCATTAATAAGTATATAAACCGAATGGTTTAGTATAGCAAATCCACCAAAACCTGACAAAAATCAATATGTGAATTAGAGTGGTAAACTTGAAACGAAATCCCATTCTAAAAATAGGCAACACTTAAATACTCTTTTATGGCCTTTGCATCGTCATTCTGACTCTCTCAGATGAAACATTGTTTACTATGTGTAAACCTTTATAACAGATCAAACTGAAATCAAAAGTTAGGAAAGCCCTTTTTAATATATTATTTTGGCATGTTTAAATAAATATCGTTTTGGTAATATGAGGTCTGTGAGTATATTATTATAAGCATGGTATATTAGGGGGAAAAATGTTTTTATACAAGTTTAAAATTTTGAAAACCCCCAATATATTCCCTTTAAGCACATTATATATATATATATTAAAATTTAATGGTGGATAATTCAACCAATGGAACACAGTTACTGTTATAAAGAGTTAAGGGTGTCGTATGATAAAGTTACTGTACAGGAAGAAATTATTCCAAATATTGTTAAGAGGGAAGAATGATGCATAGATAATCGCAAAACAGTTGAAGAAATGACCATATAAGGGGTATTTGAAGAGTTTAGTCAGGATTTGGTCATTGCTTGGGGAATTAACTATAAAAGGGGTCTTTGAAGAAGATCAAAGTGAATAACAATGCAATGAGTTTGAAAGTGGATTATGATAAAAAGGTAGGTCAGGATTTGGACATAGCTGCAGAAACATACTATAGAATGAGTCTTTAAACAAGAAATAGTTGATCAGAGTGAACCGCAATCAACTGAATTGAAAGTTGTAGTATCACATAAAGTCATATAAGGCTGTAGAAAGTCATTACTGTAGGAAAGATAGTAGAAAAATGTATCTCAGTCCAGATCCCAATGTATAGCACAAATGCGTCAACTTTATTTAGAACAATATATAAAAACCAAAGTTGTTTCCCTAGTCTCCTTTTATTTTCACTTCAACATTGCTTTTCAAAGGCCCAAGGACCAATGTGTTTTATGTACGGTAAGTTTTCAAAAAGTCTAGAGATTGACAAAATGAAAAAGAATTATGACAGTCATATTAAAAACAATTGAGGTGCTCAAATTAAAAATAAGCAGTATGTTTCAATGCTGTGGTACTCCATTCAAAAAATTCAATTTAGAATCTGTTGAATAAAAATATTTAGGGAAGGGTCACACTCATAATGAAAACGATTGTATTGAAAGAGAAAGTCACCAACTTTGTGTTTACACAACAGTGTAGTTGGCCATTGTTATAAGAACTGCATGTCATAAAATTCCATACCATGCTATGGACTTGCCAAATTCTGTATCAAAAATGCTAAAAAAAAATAACCTGGATTTGATATTGAACAAAGTCCATTGGACAGATGTAAGATCATTCGAAATAGAAATACAGTAGCATTATGTATAGTTACAATGGTTCAGTGCACTACCCAGATCTAGCTCAGTTGTTAAGAAAGTCACACACTGTGATGTATGTGAAAGATACTGTGCTATTTAGATTGCATTAGCAGTGCCCTATGATGACATTTGAGAAAAGATCTCATTTCCTTATGCAGGTCGGGTGTGATCACCCCATTCCCATTACATGTTCTATGCAGTCCTTTCTCATGAGATTCCTAACTATTGAATTGAATTGTTGAATATTTAGTTTCATTTTTATGCCATCGAGGGCAAATAGATGATCAGTTAACCTAACCACTGTTTCCTGGGATCCTGAAATGTTAACCAGTACTCGATCACACCCAATCTCTGCAAGTAACTGATACTTTCTCACTTGAATCAGCGATGAGAGGCGGTGATAATGAGGCACAATGTCGTATATCAATCATCAGGGAGACTTGTCAGGCGGGGATTCGAACTCACGACCCCTGTATTGATAGTCAGACGCGTTACAGACTGAGCTAATCGGGCCCCCGGTAGATTCCTACCTAATTTATAGAACGGTAATATGGAGTGTTGGTTACCATTATGTGCTAAAAGTATCCTACAAACAATTTCTTTGTGTTTTGAATGAAATAAATGATTAGTTTGTGTCATTAATAAGTTAAAAAATAACTATTTAATAGTTTCAGGGCTATTTTATCAAATATTTTATAATAAATGTTAGTCAAGATAGTTTTTCGATGTCAAGTATTTTTGTTTGAATCAGCAAATTTGAATGAAATTTATTCAACTATTGAAAGTTTGAACTTTCATATTATTTCAATTCTATTACTTTAACCTCAAAATAATTTTAAAATTTATTTGGTGACATAAATCTAACTTGACTTAGTACTGGTTTTACATCATTTCTTACATTATTTCATTAATTTTAAGCGCGAAACTATAACTAACTTGACGTAGTTATGGTTTTGCGCCGATTTTTTTAAAAAAAAATCATTGATTTTCAGTGCAAAACTATTGCTAACTCAGATTAATGATTTTAAACTGTTAAGAAAGAGTTTAATATTTACCAGCATACAATGCAGAAACAATACTAACAAAATATCGAAAGGGAAGAAAAGTAGACAGTTTTTTTTCACTCTCTGTAAAATTTCCGAAAATGGAGTAAGCCTAGTATTGCGCTGAGCCATCGATATATTTAGTGTTAGACGTGTGGAAAAAAAAACATTATGTGTAATTATTGCATGTTGGGGATGATAAATATATCAAACATTAAAAGCAACATTGATAGCGGTGGAACTACAATTCATTTATTTTTCTTCAAAGTGTGTGAACCCTACCTCTTATTTGGTTGGTCATGGTAATCGCGGAAACGTTTTATTTCTCGAAAAATTGTATCACACTGTTAAAAGGACTCACTCAAGCGGTAATATCCTTGATTAATTAAAAAAAACAAAAACATATTTCATTTTTTTACTATTTCTTTTGCTGTTCCGCGACAGCGTTTCCCACTAATAATCAGAACTGTATTGTTGGAGTAATATGTAGATGTTCGCAAGTTAGATTTACATATCAGTTACTTATCAATCACATAAATCACGTGTGTTATAGTCACAAAAACAGTAGATAAGTGTGATTGTACTTACCTTGTTGACAAAAATCGATTGGAATTTTAGAAAAAAAAATGTTACTGGTCAGTTGATATTTCGTTGACATTGTGTAAACTGTGCAACGTGCAACTATCAGTATGTTGTTAAGTTTCATTTAGACATTTTAGTTTAACCTCTTGAATGATTAAGGCCCTCACAGGGGTTTTGGAGATCTGGAGAACATGGCCATTTATTTTCAGAGATCCGGGGGAACATTGGCCATTACTTTCAGAGAATCAAGGATCGAAGGCCTAGTTTTACAGATATAGGGATATGCTCCTTAAAGAAAACAAGAAAAAGAAGAATAAATACCTAATTTGATCAATACTTGATCTTAATTTACTTTTAAAATGAGATGTTGACTGCTTGAAAAGGCTGTTGACAGTTTTGGATGTTTCTGGCAACGTATTAGCCTGGGACCCCGCCCAACTTCATTCCGTAATGGAATGAAGTTGGGCTGGATCCCAGACTATGTTGGTTTGTGCTTTTTTGTGAATAGAGCCAAATAAGTCAAATACGAATAATATCAACGTTATTATTGTCCCTGTAACTAGAGCTATATACAAAACTAGACTAGGATAGCCAACAGAACGCTGGTGTTTTGAAATAGACTTCAAAAAACCAAAGGACAGTAAGTTACACTCTGTTTTGCTGCGTTTTAGGAAAGGTTATGGAATCAAAGACAAGTTTGTTGCCCTAGGTATCGACAAGTTTGTGAAAAAATGTCATCTAATATAAAAATACTTCAGGCCAAGTCCACCATAATGACCGATGGGACGAATTTTCGTAATAGATTTGAAGGAGCAATGGGCAATTGTGCTTCCCAAAATCATGAATCAAGAGAGGAAACTAATTGGTTAGTGCACTGGTGAGTCGGAGCAAGAGTTGTACAGGTGGTCAGTCTTTTCCCTGTGCTCCGCTGCTCCATCTTCCTTCCCCTTTTCATTTTCTGCTATGCCGGGCCCGATTAGCTCAGCCGGTTACGCGTCTGACTATCAATCCAGGGGTCGTGAGTTCGAATCTCCCACTGATTCAAGTGAGAAAGTTATCAGTTACTTGCGGAGATGGGGTGTGCTCGAGTACTGGTTAATCCCAGGAAACAGTGGTAAGGTTAACTGATCGTCTGTTAGCCCTCAATGGCATAAAAATGACGCTAAATATTCAATCAATCAATCAATCAATCAATCAATCAATCAATTCATTTTCTGCAAATATAATGACCATTAGAGAACCACTTGAAAAGTTGGTAATTAGCCGGTTCCGTAAGGTGACAATGCATAGGTGCGAAGATTTTTAAGTTCTTATTATAGTTTATTTATGTTGCCATTGCGTGACGCTTCAGTACTACCATGGAACCATGTTTTCAAAGTAAACATGATCATAATATGTACTCGAAATGAATTTTGGATGGTATTTCCGAACACAGATATATTTACAATTTTGATGCTTATACATGTAGTTGTAAACTTTGAATCAGAATAGTGCAGTGGTCATCATCGTGGATTTCGGATCGTAACGACCGGTGTTCAATCCCACCCAGAATCTAACTGTTTTATTATTTATTAGATCGTGTTTACACAATAAAGTCAATTATTTATGTTTATGTCTTGCCTTTTGTAAATTGAGCCGTTCAGCTGTTAAAAAAAAGAAATATTTTTGGTCTCTTCTGTCGATCTCTTTTTTGGCTCTAGTTTCCAAAGGCCAGCAGGGCTTATGTCCTGGTAAAGTGTCCGTCGTCCGTCTGTTAACATTTTTTTTGTAGACGCGATGGCACCTCCACCCTCATTTTTCAACGAATCTTAACAAATTTGCACATCATTTATATAATCACACAATCTCGGACAAATTCTTGAACCGGCGTGATTGAACCACAATTGCCCCCCTGCCACACGGTTTATAAGCATATTTTTAAGGAAACTTAGCCATAGACCTTAGCTATTTTACACGTAGCATTGTTACTATAGAAGTCAGGTTCCCGGGGTCGAATTTTGGCATTTCACCTGAGGATATCCTATGTGACCTCTCTAGTGAAGTCAAACACGATTTCATTGAACTTTATGATGAGGATTACATACATGTTCAAAGAGCCAGTGTCAAGACGTGTGGCGTTCTCACAAACACGGGGGCAAGAGATGTAGAGGATGAGTCTGATCTGTCTGCAAATGAAGGACTTTGTCGAAGGTCAGAAAGGACCAGGAATAGAAGACAGTGTATGGATTTTTGTTATGATGTTGTGTAAATAATAATAAGTGGAGCGGTGGTCCTGTGGTAGAGCACCGAACCCATGATCGGAGGGTCGTGGGTTCGATCCTCCGCTACGGCTATGTGTAGTGTCCTTGAGCAAGACACCTTTTCTGCATAATTTATGCTTTGTACTGGTTCTACCCAGGAAGACATCGAGCGTGATTTGGATAAGTTGTAAGAACTTGTTTCACAATTAAAGTAAAATAAATAAGTTTAAACTAAATAATAATAGAGAAGACTATAGTAGACATTTTACTTATGGGAACACTATTTGGTAATTTCGGGGAACTATGTTTAAAGGCCGGAGTCACAGTATAAAAGCCAGCAGCACTGACAAATGGCCACTTACACTGAATTTTCTGTACTCACTGGAAGCATAGCACCAGTGGTGGGATTTTTAAAATTTCAAGTCATACCAAACGGATTTGGTTGAAACTTGGCAGATCTGTTCTTGTATGTATGATCGTTACGTCATGTGAATTTGGAAATAAGTTGTACTTTATAAGCGACACATTCAAAAAATATTTTTTGAAATCTGTTGCAAAATTCAAATTTTCCTCCAATTGTGATTGACAGCTGATCTGAGTTCATGACCCGACTCTCCAGCCAACTACAGTCCAGCTTCTATGGAGATAAACCGTGCAGTGCATTTCACTCGTTTGACACATGGCGGGGAATTGAAGACTATATTAATTAAATGTTACATACAAAGTGTTTGTACAAAGTTGTGCTATATGAATGTTTTATTGGCAATTGTCATAAGATTGAATGCATGGTATCCAGTATAAATAAAAAAAACAACTTTACATTATTCCCATCAAGGAATATCGTGTTGCTTTGGAAAAAAATCGTTTTGTGTAATTATTTTTAAAACACACGTTTTTAAAATGCCCTTTCTGTGACGTAACTAACTAGACCCAACAACACAGCTAACATTTAGACAGTTTCATTGCGGTTGTAAAGAAAGAAATATAAAAACGTACTGATGAATTAACTTTTTTTGTGGGAATTATACAATGAACATAATTTGAACATACTTCAATATAAAGTTTTAAGGCTTTTTAGTTAATTATTATTAAAAGAAGAAGCAGTTAAATAATTATACATTATTTAAGAAATTAAGATTAACAATGTATTTTTAATCAAACTTGATTTAATCAAAGTGCAATCAGTATGCAGTCATTACAGTCCAAACCACATGTTTATGTTTACAAATGTTAAGATATGAGCAAGAGGCCAGTAGTTTAGCCACACCTTCTCTTCTATATATGCGTAATTGGTTACTGGTTGGTTTTTCGATATAGTGAACCCCGGTCTTTAAAACTTTTGGAGATCTAGGAAACAGTGGGAACACTTTTAAAGATCTGGGGAACATAGACAAACTATATTTGGGGAACTTTGGCAAATGCTTTTGGAGATCTTGGGAACAAATTCAAAGGCAACTACTTTAAGAGATCCAGGGATCAGGGGACCCCACTGGAAGGGCCTCATGATTTGCTAACTACACGATATCGGTATTATAGCTGTCTTCTGAATACGTAATATGTAAATGTTTATAAAATGCATACTTATCACGTACGTCGTATATGCAAATAAACTAGTATCAAAATTAAACAGTGAAGTTTATCATATTATACAAGTATTGGTAGCCAATTCTAGTAGAATGCAGCCATTGAACTGTGTCTAGAAATAGCCGGGGAATATTTTCTCGCTCCCCATCACCAATTAAAAGCGGAAGTCTGCGTGACATACACAAATATAGCTTTTAAGGAGATATTTTGAGTAGCTTGTCATGCCGATACCACTGGTGAGTCTTTAACACGTTGTCTTAAAACAGTTTTTGTATTTCTCTGACATTGGTCATCCTATTAAGCAAAATAAAACACTGCATACAATGCTGTTCCGTTTATCAACCGCACCCACAATGCATCACATTAGCCAGACTTCAGTAGTCTAATTATAATTAATCTGCTTAATTCTGTTTCTGTAAAGATTCATTTGAGAATTTGTTGAATAATATATATTGGGTGAGCAAGGACAAGGTTGCGGGTTGTTAGTTAACCCAGCCGAAGCATTAACGAGACCAAGAGACGACGGCTCCCACCCGTTGCGCCGGCGCCCGTCTAGGTGAAATTGCTAGCCCACAAGACAAGAAGCAAAGAAAAAGGATAGTTTCAATGAACCCGTTCTGCTATTTCAAACATGTTTAAATATATTTTAATAAATTTATGACTTTTTATATTGTTATGTACGTGTGCATAGGGTTGACGGGGCGGGGCGGGGCTTAGCACTGTATACAATGCTGTTACATTTGTCAACCGAACTCACGTTACACCGACCTTTAAGTCAGCGAAGAAAGATATAACGCGTATGTATGTGTTCCCTTTTAAATATGTTTTCAGTTACATGTATAAATGAAAACTATATGTTTCTTACACCAGGGTGATTTTGGTATTGATATGCTATTTGAAAGAGTGGCCGATGGTCGATAATAATTCAGGTCAGGGGCGGAGTTTAGCAAATGGGCGTAGCTTTGTAACTACAGTGTATATATATATACATGTAGTACGTTTTGCATATAATTCACAATAATACTAAGGCCATTTTTTCGTAAAAACGTAGAGGGTGGGAGGATTTTATTTTTTATTTTCATTTTTAAAATTTTTGATGTTTTTTTTAATTTTTTATTTATTTTATTTTTAATAAAAAAAATTATGGCAATAAAAAGGGTCGAGGCGGCATGAAAATTAGGGGTAGGGCGGCAATGATAATCTTGTAATTAATTTATTGTGGCGTAATATCGTGGTCGGACATCTATCATAAGTTCAGTTGGTGTAAACTAAGTATTTAGTAGGATCAGTGTTCTGAACAAACAGGTTACTACTAAATTTAGTTTAAACTTATTTATTTTAATGCTTAAATTATGAATCATTACAATTTAGGAGGCCTACACAAATCATATGCTGGGTGAACCAGCAAATGCAGATAAAGTGTAATGAACAAGAACGCAACACTTGGCGGGACTCGAACCCACTGACCCTTCATCAGAACTATCAATATTTTATCAAATATTAAATGTACACCTAAAACACTTTATGAATTTTATTAATAAGAGACATGGTGTCCAAAGGAATGTATTCACATGGCAATATAGTTAAATATAAACAGGTTGATTATTAACTATAATAGACATTATGTTATGGGCTTCCGTGGATTTTACAATAAGCATTAAACAAGATGTAGTAATTTATCAATTACTTGACAACGAAAGTTTAAAAAGAAATATTTATTAATCTTTATAGTATCATTATAAGTACATATCTGTATTTTGTATTATATTAATAATTAATTTATTCCCGTTAATTTTAATTTAAAACTATCCACCTTGACATTACGCTTGAAGGTTTTGTGCTAACTAGTGTTCGTGAAATTTACGATGAATAGGATCGTATCATGTTATACATATACGTTAGATATGGTTACAAATGAATTTTTTTTTATCACTACAATATTATTCAACTTATATATAAGGTTTCTTTTTTCTAAAATAATATTTCCAGTAATAACTAGAGTTCTATAGTCCGCCGTAACGAAGTCACTGGTCGAAAATACGAATATGTAGTGCATTATAAAATATCGATGATAATTAATTGGGAGACAATAAATAGATACAAAATAATAAATGTGTGTCTCTTATTGACAATTAGATATATCATCCAAACTGATTATGGTTAGGTTAGTGTTAACAACCATAACTAAAAATATACCAATGATTTTTAACTGAATTCCGTTCATACTGCAATTGTTGTACGCTTAATAATAAAAATTCGAGTACATCTTTTGAAAAATCCAAATTATTTTACAAAACATTTTGTTTTCAGATTGATGAACAGGTAGTAGACCTTATTAGGTTATTGGTGAAAGTTGTCGAGACAGTTGGACCACAAACCGTCCTCACACAACTGTGTGATACAAATAGCATTCTACTCAATATCCTCTTATGTATGTATCTTGGAGAACCATTGATCACGGTACCAGAGATCGTAAACAATATACCCGGGATAGAGGTTTCTGTCATGGAAACTTTAGACCGATACAGAGTACAGCCTTGGTTGTTTGAAATGCTTCATGAACGTTTAGTAAGTATTTTACCTACAATCCTGTATTAATGCGCCATGCTTTAATATAACATTATGTATGCACATTTTGATAAGCATTGAACGAACGCGTCTTATATGGGGTGTCGATATACGTATATATGTATGTAAGCGACCAAATAAATGTCATTTATTAAAATAAATCGTTTCGTGTCTCGCATTCGGACAGATGTACAAATTAAAGTGTGTACTTGAGCCATGTATGAAAACGGTGACCTAATTACAGGGACCAACAGACTAATATAAATTCAATATAGATGGTTGAAATTTCGGGTCGCACCATAGTATTTCTTAAGTACATATTTAGTAACTATTGACCAATTCTTTGATGGTTTTGGTACCTGAGTAAAGCTGATAAAATTTTGATCATTCTCAATCATGAATCATTTAATATTTTTATTCTGAATTATATATATAAAGAGTTGGATATTTTACGAAATATTTATTTTTTAACAAAACTGTAGTGTACTAGTTAGAACAAACTGTTTTAACTACACATACTAGAAAAATTAATTCTATATAGAAAGATAAAGACATTTTTCTATTTATTTAATTCCAAAAAGACAAAGTTGACCACCCAAAATTACAATAAATTCCTTTCATTTGACACCAAATTCACAAACATCTGTTTTACTCAGGAGGAGTTGTGTATGTAAAATTTGGAAAACGCCAAATGTGCCACCCGAATTACAGACAAACACCTGCAGTTATTTATCTCTGTTTATGAATCACGAAGAAAACAACGCCAAAACAACAAAATTTAATGTATATGGAATCATTATCGGTTAAAAAGAGAAACTAGTAATTTCCAACAGCTAATATATCCAATTATTTCACAGGATTGCTGTACGAGAGATGTCGTGTATACGACCTCGTTGTTGATCAACGCCATCTTGAACCAGCACCGAAACGAACGTGTCCACGAGCGAATATTGGCTAGAGGGATCAACCGGACTGCCAGACTGATGCTTGAACAATTCCAACAGCATGGGTCATTGCTTAGTCTGGAATGCATGGAGGTTTTCTCGAGAACGTGTTAGGGACTACTGGCCACTGCTGTATCAATAAATTTAACAATTTATATATATTAACGATACTATTTTTTTTAATTATTTGTGTCTGAAGTTGTGAAGAACTCCGAAACAAGCACAGTTTAGTGGTAGCGATATTTACTTTTTATTCATTAAAAACAGCCCATTTCGCCACCAAGGGGTACGCCATCTATTAAGAAATTGTTTGATCATTTCTGTTTTCCTTGAATCAATAGAAATTAAAGTGTAAGGATGGAAAAGAAAAATGAGACCACACTCCGGATGTTATGTGATATCTAGCTGTTGTCGATATGGTGTGAATGAAAATATTTCTGCAACAAATGTGCTATGTTTAATAATTAAATCGTATAATTGTGTTGGATGCGGTGCGTTTTAAAAGTAATATTCGTTTTTTCGAATTATTATTAGATTATATCACATTCTTAACATCGTATTTTAACATTGCATTTTAAGCAATACTACTTTATCACAAAGGTTTTAGAGAAATATTCATATATCGTATTCATAACTATATGGTTGCATTTTTAACATCACAGTTTTAATATAGCAATTTTGCAGTATTCGTTTATTACAAAGAATATTAGAGAAACATTCTTATACTATATTCATATGTCGTTGCATTTTTAACATTACTTTTTAGGCAATAATTCAAATAATATTAGATAAATATTCATAGTTTTATACAGGTACCTCTCATGACAGACATCAAATCGAGTTTCTTTCTGTGCACCAAATGGATCTTATGTTCAAGTTTATACTATATATGTATTGTATTGCTGCCTTGAGTGTCACATATGTCACTTGTGATAGTTTACTATCACTGAGAATTGTATTATTTTTTTAATATAAAAAAAAGTGGCATCCATTAACATGACCACTTTGTTCAACTTTTATTCTCTTGCTCCGTTGCCTCCTCACTACTCACGTACGCACTCGACACCCTCCCACAACACACTATACTCCCGTCCCATGACACACTCTATCCCCTCCCTTAACCCACTCACGCCAGAATCGTTGTCTCCACCTTTGTTCTCCTTATAGCACTCATATTTCTTACTCTTTCTCGGGATCTACAACTCGGCCCATTCTCTTACTACAAACCTTTGACATTTGAAATTGCTGTTCAATCAAATTCATCTTTACTGTTTTCCTCTGATATAGAGTTCCCAGTAAACTGAGTGATTCTCAAATCCTTCTACTCTGGTGCTACAATATGATGAATGTAATATGATAAATGTCAACTGTTACTGTTGAGCTCTTTGCAGTTCAATTTTAATAAAATATTTGTCTATCCATGTCAATGTTGTGTTTTCTGTTAAATGCAGACATCTGACAGATACTAAATGATTAATGAGAACATCCGTATTGAATAATTCTTTATTGAATTTGTTACCAGTTGCTCTTATTTTTAGGCATTAAATGCAAAAGGATACATGGCAATTTTGATATATGTACTTTTTTGATACCGTATGAAATTAGAATACCTCAGTATGTGTGTAGACGCTTAGTTTCGTTGGAGACATACACTGGGTCAATCGGACTTTTTTTTTAGACAAACATGCTTCCATGGGAACTATACCTGTTAATTCATAATATTTTATATCACTATAATATATTAAAAAAACAACACATTAAACGAAATCTAAATCGGGTATGCAGTACCGAAGTTACATTCATTTGAAATAAGTTCAAAGTCCAAAACGCGAAGCGTTTTATATAAGCCGTCTGAAACTTTATTTTCTGAATTGTGTGACGTACACGGGTCGTCAAATGTCTCTAGAGCAACGGTTTACAGATGGTGCAAGGCATTTAAAGATGCAAAGATGATCCTCACACTTATAGCCCCAAATCTGCTGTTATTGATGCAAATATATAAACAGTAAATAACTGCATAAAAAAATGCTAATTACACCTTGCAATATCTTTCTCATATAGTTGACATCTTATCGGCAACTGTTCACGAAATCCTGACTAAACATCTTAAGGTAAAAATAATTTGTGCTAGATGGTACCTCATCTATTAACTAGTTCCCAAAAGTCTTAGAGAAAACAAAACGTCTAAAAACTACATCAGAAGTATAAAATTTGTGTTAAAATAATACTCATATGTGAATAGGTTAATGGTGAGTGAGGAAACATGGGTGTATTATTTCGAGCCCCAACGTCGGTTTGATAATAAATAATGGGAGATAAGAAGCCAAAGAAGACCAATCAATGCTATACGTTCAACGATTGCCAAAAATATAATTTACTCGATATTCTTCAATTCTAGACTTTTCACAAATTCTGTTTTGAAAATATTTATACAGGTATATGAAAAACGAAGACCAGCAGCTGGTTTGCGAGGAATATACATCCTGCATGATAATGCAGTCGAACACAGTCCTTGAGCTAAGTTAAGCGATTTCTGGAAAAAGAAAGGTCTTGCACCAACTATACCTACCGCACTCTCCATGCGTGTCCTTGTTATTTTTCCCATTTCCTCGACTGTAACAAATGTTTCCTTGCCGGCAGAAACGTTATCTTGGGTATCTGCAGAGTATACCATATATAATATGCTGCGAATTGATTTTTCGTTTCGAAAAATGTTTGTCGATCAGTGGATAGTACATTGAAGGGTTGCACTTATAAAAGTTTGCGTTTTGTCTTAAAATTTTCCGATTGCCCATCGAATAAACAATTAGGCCACTGGTTTTGTTTCTATTTTAAGAAGATAGTAATTCTTGCAAATATTGAAACACTTCAAATGTGTCTTATTCGTTGTTACATATAAAGAAAGAAAAATATAACATGTTTTATTTTCATCAGTTTTCCAGAAATATAAATGCAAGTTGCCATACAGTTTATTTAGTTATTCGCTAACCAACAACAAATTCGTCTTTGATTTTTTGTCTAAAAATGTAGGCATTAAAAATATTAATTAACATAAATACATGGATGCTTACACATAATAATGAATGTCATGAAAAGTGTAGTTTTAAGCTTAAATTTAACCGTGAGGGATTTTAAAATAATTCGGCCAAGCAACAATTTATTGCAAATACGAAATAAAATTATATCATTTTTTTAAACATATTTTCAAACCACGCTGTAAAGTGTATGCTTTTCACCAGAATGGGCATCAACGAGCACTTTTTTTAGATTTAGGACAAATTTTATCCATATATTATTTCAAAAATATTTAAAACGGTATCTTTTATATCAAAATTGCATAAAAAAATCATTCGACCGAAGTGATTTACTTTTTCAAAAATCTTCAATGTTGAAAGTCAATCTTTTTCATGACGTTTATTATTACTCATCCTTATATTTATTTTAATAAATTCAATAATATGTGTAAACACTGTAAAATATTGTTTTGTGTATTTTTTATAAAACCATCATTTTCATGACTCATTACAGAGACGGGTATGTTGTTTGTGAGGTAATAACAAAAATAAATTAAAATATAAATTGTCATTTATATTTCTGATATATTCAAAACAAATATTAATCTTAATATATCGCCTAAAATGTTGGGAAAAAATACCAAAAATTTAATTCACAAACATGAATAAAATTCAACATGCGCGCACACATGTGTCGACGTGCCGTAAAGCACCATTCATTAATTCATCCATGCATTCCACATTACCGATGTACATTTAATTGTCACACTCGTGTATTTATACTTGCCACATGAATGAAACATTTTGATAAACATGTGCGTTATAAATGTAACTGACAAATAAATAAATCTCGGGCCAAAATGGAACACCAGGGCCAATATGACCTACAGGCACACCTATACCATACAATAACCTCTAATGACGGTGCAAACTGATCTGTTTGTCCATATTACAAAATTTAGTAGCACCGTATATGATCCGCCCCCTTGAACAGTTCTTCTTATTTATTTCAATATGTATTACTATTTGACATGAAAAGTCTGGTTCCCCTGACCTACTATTGATTGCTAGATCAGGAAACCAAAAACATAATTACTTTGAAGAAGTGTCCTTGACGGGAACGTGTCAAAAGATGTGTTACCGTATTAAGAATTCCGTATATAATTATAAAGTGACTTTCAATAAGTTTTATTATTCAAATATATTAACTTTTAAACGAGTCCAATGAATGATCGTAAAGGACAGTGCATGGTGGTCCGGATCCCCTTACACTCAAACTTAAATAGTAATAAGCAGATATATGGGTCTGTTTCAGTCTACATGTCGAAAATATGTGATATGTACATCACATCTTCTGTTTTCATCCCACCCACCTGGAATTTGCGAACGTCAACCGAGTCTGTGTGTTCTAATCATCGAAAGAAAGTAGGATATTTTTTCAGTGAAAATGACTATAATTGTTATCTCATTAGGAGACATCTAGATATAAAACAAGAAAGTCGACCGAAGCCAGCTAAACCTACAGAAAATAGTACGCACTTCCTCTTTGAAAAACAAGTGTCAGAGCATCTGAATGTGTGAGGAAGTAGTCTGTGTCTTGCAGAGATAAGATATGTCTAGTAGTGGTGAATTTCCTAGCGGATTCCGGGAACAATAATTAGGGGCCTACTTGTAAAATGGGCCTCCTATATGCACTTAAGCAATCCGATATTTGCACCTACCCAGCTTGTGTCATAAGGTTATTATAAATTTACTGCTATTATAATAAATATCGTCAGAACATAAACGTGTTACTTCATTGTATTCAAAATTCCTGAACCAAGGTAAAATGCAGATATCCACAATACACTTTTTAATTTATAACAATTCACTCGTGACTGTGTGTCGAGATCTGGTTACATGTACAATGCTGCATTGCATTTGTCGTTAGTCGTCGGACTATACAGTTGTGTTTATTTATCAGAATACATTTAAACTTTATACCTATATATTTGATATAAATAGTTCTTAATCATTATTAGAGGTTAGTGACATTTTATATATTATTGTCAAATAGTATTGCTATAATTATAAAGTATTAGTTATCTATAGATGCTTGTTATTGTATTACTTGATTCGTGTAGTTGTATGTGTTTGTTATGTAAAATGATGGCATTTGCCGTTGGCCGTCGAACTACACACACGTGTTTATTTATTTTAGAATACATTAAAACGAAATGATTTTATATCTTTGATATAAATAGTTATTAATAATCAATATTACAGCAAGAACGAACAATCACTCTCCGAAAACTGTAAATAGTACTCAAACAAGGTCAACCGCAACACTTCAGATATATTTGTTTATATTTCTTGAAACGTTCCCCACACAGCATAACTCGGCGTAACTCATCGACCGTAACACATGTCAAAAGAGTGTAATATAAAGTGTATGCTTTGGATATTTTGCGCAAACACGTATGTTTAAATATGCCGATACTACTGGTAAGTGCTTATTAACACGTTTGCTTTTCAGCAGTTTTTGTTTCATGAAGAGGAATATTTTTATGTATGAAGTTTGAAACATAAATAACAACAAATATTCACATGTCAGTTATCAACTTATCAGAATATAAATATCATACAATCTATTATTTTTGGTTACATTATTAAGTATGTTATGAAATGTATTAAAATACTGAGGATGAACTTCAAATGTATGGGTCATATACGTAAGTTTTTCTAAATAGCAGAGATCGACAGATCAGATATGAGCTATAAATAGATTGTCTAAAAATTGCTCACATACTCCCCGGATAATATAAAGCAAATAACTGTTTCGATAACCTCATTCAAAGAGAAGAGTAAACAAAACAAAAAAGAAACAAGTGGGAACTAAAACCACAAATACAATAATTCTAACCATTTATTTTTACATGAGGAACACTGAAAACAAACATGTTATTTTTGTTGCACTGATGACGCAACTAACGTGTTTTAAATATCCACATTATAAGCCGGCATATTTTTGTTGCACTGATAACGCAACTAACGTGTTTTAAATATCCACATACAGGCCGGCATATAAGCGGCTGATTCAAATGATTAAACATTGAACAAAAAGGAATCTACACTGTCACAAATAAATATTACAATGTACCATGGACTTGTATATAATTCCTTGCATGTACCATCGAAACATATATTTCTAACATGTTAATAACCTATATAAATTTATTATATTGAAAGACATCTGATTTGAGATAATGATTGTTATTTTAAGATAGTTTAATGCCTATATTTTGTATTTCAAAAGTGTTTTATTTCAGTGTGTTTTTTTTAACAGCGAGCTGAATCTTTATTTTTAGATATGTAAAAAACAACTTTAAAGGCAATCTTAATCATATTATTTTACTTTTATTTTTGTATAAATGCACTTGGATTTTTATAATATATCTTATATACCTATATCAGTCATTACACATCTGGTGTGAGAATAAAATTGTTAGTTTTAGTTATTTTCGAAGGGCGTTCATAGAGTTTTAGTTCAGTACGTACAATTTGTATTTCAGAATAGTTTTATTTTAAAGCGCCAGTCATACTGGTCAACATCTTGTATTATATAGTGAATTTTACAAGTCCTTGATATGGGTCCGAGGTTATACAACTTAGATCCATGCTCAACTCAAGAATCGAATTGGCTTAATATAATAAAACGTAAATGTCTGTATTATTCTACCTCATATTAGCAATAATCCTGTCACTGCAAATTCGAGACCGAGATTGTGTTTACGTTTAGCACTAGCACTGATACTGTCACTACAAATCCGAGACCGAGATTGTGTTTACGTTTAGCACTAGCACTGATACTGTCACTGCAAATTCGAGACCGAGATTATGTTTACGTTTAGCACTAACTGCAGATTATGTTACGTTTTAATTTGTGTTTGCATACGATTCTTGGAAATTGTTTTTGAGTGCGAATTTGAGTTGAGCGTAAAAAACCTCGAGGTCTTGTGAATTTTATCTTTATGAAAGTGAACTGACTATCTTTAATTTTTCGTTAAAATGTTAAAAGCAATCTTACCTATATATTAATCATTATAACGCATCTGATTGTCTTTAATAATTTTAATGCGTTTAAAGATTTTTTTATCTTTCCGTATATTTTATATTTCAAAATTTCTTCATTTTAAAATGTGCTCTCAACTAAATTTCCAATTTGCTCTGAACAAAATTCTCAATTTGCTTTCAACTAAATTCTCAATTTGCTTTCAACTAAATTCTCAGAATGACAGCTGCGTTATCTGTCACTTTGAGAATATTTAATTTACGTTTACCTTTATAAAAGTGCAACGAGTATTTTTTTTCCGAATAACTTTCCGGTAAAAATAGATCAAGACAATATAACCACCTATATTAATTATATTATAACATATCTGATTACCGCTGATTATTCAAGATAGTTTTAAAACTTATATTCATAAAATATATATTTTATATTTCAGATTATTTTATATTTCAAAATTTGCTTTAACTTCAACAATACACAGGTCATACTGGCGAATTTTATTATAGTTTTATAAACGTGCATTGAATTTTTTTTAGAATAAATATTATTTAAATAACATTCTAGCAAGTCTGTTTTGATGATAATTGCAATTTTACGTAATTTTTATAGGTATTTATAGGGGTTATAAATTCGTCGAATATTTTGTATTTCCTGATTTTTTTTATTTTAAATGTGAATTGACTTTATAGATTTAAATTATATTGCCGTTTATAAAAGTTAAAGAGCATAAGTATTGTTTGTATTACAAATTTGTCTTATTTTTAACAATTTGCTTTTTAAATAATTAATATAACGAATATAATGATTTTATTTTTAAATTGCGGTGAATATTTTAAAACAAGCCTTTTTATATATTTTTAAAGGCAGTTATGGTTTGTATTAATGTATTGTTTTACTTTAAAACAACACATCGATGAATATTATTGTTTACTCTTTCTTCATAAATTTGTATTCAATACTATTTTTTAAATAAATATTCGGTAAAAATGTTTCAAATAATCCAGCAAACTATATTAGTTACATACACATCTGATTTGAGACAATACTTTAATATATTTTAAAAGAGTTTATAATCCATGTAGGCTTATCCACTATATATTAAATCATATTATAACACATCTGTTCTTAAAATAATAAATGATAATTGTTATATATAAGATATTTTGAATGCGTTTATAAAAATTATAGAGCATACGTATTGTTTACATTACAAAATTGTTATATTTTAAATGCTTTTTAAATCAACAATACATCGGTTATACGGATTTATTTTTGTAAAGAGTGGTGATTGTTTTAAAAGGAAAAGAATTTAAATAGTTTAAAAAAGCGTTTATATGTGTTATAGATCCATACGTTTATTTTGTATTTCAGATTTGTTTTAATTTAAAATTTGCTTTTAAATAAAATACTCACCTGACATAATGATGAATGTATTTAACTCTTTTTTAAAGTGTGATGAATATTTATCTTTAAACATAAATCAACTTATAACATTTGAGATGTACTTGTTATTTAAAGATATTGTAAATGCGTTTTTGTGTGTTTTAAATCCGTCTACATGACAAACAATATTATTCATAACACAAATGTAATAATTTGATATGATAAGTAGTATTTAAGATATTTTGAGGGCATTTAATTTTTTAATAAAAAAATGTATAATAAAAAGTGCTTAAAGATTACAATGTTTAGTTTAGTCAAAATTAGTCTAGTTTGATATTACCGAAACGCACTTCGACCTTTACCAAATAAAAATAAATTGTTACCTGTGACATGCTGAAGAAAAATTGGGTCGGTAAAACTTTAGACAAATAAAAATCTGACTCGGGGGTTTAATATTGACTCGGTCGGGTCACAGGTAACA
Organism: Panopea generosa; assembly: GCA_029582155.1. Lineage (NCBI taxonomy): Eukaryota > Metazoa > Mollusca > Bivalvia > Adapedonta > Hiatellidae > Panopea > Panopea generosa. Next base: position 16,982,262 of record CM055905.1, read on the forward strand.
AAGCTATTTTTTCATTTGGCCTAAACTTAATGTGTTTCATCATCTGATGAAAACTTTAAAGTTATGCTTACAATTCTGAAAATTCCCTTATCATTTTGTCTTAAGGCCGATGGTGCGGTGGAGGAACTTGTTATGATGATGGTGACACTCATGCAGAGAGTCAGACCACAGAATGTCGTCACACAGTTGGCTGAAACCAACACCGTACTGCTCAACATGCTACTGTGTATGTATTTTGGCTCGGTACCACAGACAGTGCATGACATACCCAGGATAGACATACCAGGGATAGAAGTATCCGTATTAGAAACGTTAAACAACTATGGACTACAGCCATATCTTTTTGATATACTGCATGATCGCTTGGTGAGTTCTGTTTCTCTCTATCAATGTGTTACATAAGTGCTCTAAATATAAAATAGTTAATACATTTTTATTTAATTTGAGCCATTTTATGTTTGTCCTTTTGGAGTTTTTAGCTAAGAGAAGTTGTTGGTGGTGTTTTTGTGTGTTAATATAAATAACGTTCTATTGAATGGCTCTGTTTTTTAAAGTCATTAATCTGAACAAGAAACCGAATGGATCTATATATAATTGATTAGAGAATTAATCTAAATATAATTGATTAGACAATGGATCTATATATAATTGATTCAAGAATGTTCAAATGAAGTCTACGTTTTGAGGTCATTTCAGCTTAAAAGATGAATTAAAAATATTTACCTTTACAAAGTTTCATTTCTTGTAAAATTTAATGTGCATATATAAAAGATATTGGTAAGAATGAGTAACTGTAGGCATTTAATAGTTCAACATCCATTTTGTCAGCAGGATGACTGTACGAGAGATATTGTATACACGACGACATTACTGATCAACGGTATCATGTATCAGCACCGTAGCCGAGGTGTTCACGAGCACACTTTGGTTACGGCGGTCAATGAGACCACCAGGCGTATGCGAGAAGAATTTGAACAGCACGGATCCTTGTTTTGTTTAGAACGCGCTGCCGTGTTCTCGAGAATGTGTTAGGAAAGCACTGACCAAAGGCGAGTTGTATGCGGTTTGATACGTGTCCATTCCCAAACGAAAACTGTTATTCAAACGTGCCATACCTGTGCCTTCTGGCAATATGTTATTGTATTTTAATTTTATACAGAAACTTCCTAATAAAATAAAGTTTTTAAGAATACGCCATGCATAATATAAAAAATGTAGTGTAGTTCTCATCGTATCAAACATTTAAAAGAAAGAAAGTGAAGAGACTGTTAATATAACTTGTGCACCCGTGGTTGAAAAACTTGAAATAAATTACGATGTGGATAGTGGTACTTAGTACAAACGCGGTATAAAGTGTTCCTTACAAATTACACTCAACGACATGTCGTCCAGTAAGAACATGTTTAAGTATGAGTCGTATTTAGACAAACCTGTCTTTTCCTTGAAACAATTTAAATTAAAGGGAACTGGTGAATCAGAAAAGGAAAAGATGAAAAAGAAAAGGGACCACACTCAGGACGTGATGTGATCATGTTTAGTCGATAATTGTGTGTAGTGGTTCAGACAAAATTTATGTTAACTTATGCTATGTGTTATGACAATATGTTATACTTCTGTCGGGCTCTGTACTATTCCTTTATATAATATCAACTTATTCCAGACATTTATATTCGTATCGTTACGTTTAAGAGTTCTATTTCCAACGTTGAATTTATATGCAATATTAATTTTGTCGAGTTTTAGAGTAGTATTAATGGTGTGATATGTTGTTTGTTTCATTGTTGTGTTGCTATGGCAATCTATTTTTATACTGTGATATTTTCAATTCCTCATTATGACAAATCTCATTTTATATGTGATGATTTCAGTTCCTTTGCTAAGACATTCTCATTTGTATTTGTAATAATTTAAAACCGGTGACAGGTGCAATTCATTTTAGAAATATTTTAAAACTGAAATCCATTAAAATGTTATCAATAACTATTATCTGAAACAAATATTTTCTATATTATTTTAATAAAATTTCATTCATGTTACTGTTTTGTTTTCTTTTAAAGTCATACTCCTGACTGATACTAAAATATCAATGTTTAATCCATTTGGCACTAGCAAGCCTTATTTGGTATTTATTGTATAAGCAGTGTGCATAAATTGCATGCTTGTTATTATTTTATATTAAGTGTAAAGTTTTGAACCCTATAACGGCAGCAAAACTTTACACGTCCACTGTCCTACCACGAGCTCTATTAGGTTGTGAACTATGGAATGATAAAACAAAAACTGACTTGGCTCACCTAGAAGCTACTCACCATTTCTGTCTAAAACGCATCCGAACCTACCCCATCTTACTCGCTCAGACATGGTGACCGGCTTCACGTCATTAGAAGCATACATAGACTTACAAAAGTTATCGTTCCTTGGTACGATGTGTAGACTTCAAGCAACAGACGTTACGCTCCAGCTATTCCTTAATAGACTTTACCAATGCAAAAACATGTGTACAAAACGAAACAATGGCTTTATAAACGATATCCTGCAAATACTCAGAAAATACAAACTTGAACAGTATATCGAGCAATTCATGTTATCAACCACATTTCCTGCAAAAAAAACATGGAAAAGTGTTTGTAAAAAAAACAATAATAAACTTCGAAGAGCAGGACTGGTTATTACGAATTAACGCAAACGATGATTGCTTCCGGTTTCGAAGGGTCAACAATAAACTATCTCCTGGAACAGTCTGACTAACTGCATTAGAGAATCCGTCTTCCATCGAGTCCATGACATTCTTAGCCAAATTATGTTGTGCACCAAAATCAAACCAAACAAAGAACTGTTTAACATGCGAGGCACAATATACAGATGAACTGTTTCATAAAGTTTTTGATTGTAGCAGTAATAAACATCTATCCACGAGGCTATCGTACTGGCACTCTCTCAATATTCAGTTTCCAAGTGATTTATGCTCATTTCTACGGAACAGTACCAAAGACATTCAGTTACTATTCTTGATTGGATATGTAGATATACTTTTATCATCACTGTTAACATTAAAGCAAATCTCAGAAGTTATGAACTTTAATGCTGCTTTCCTGAGATCAATATACGCTTGCTAATAAATGCATTTCTATATGATTTACATTTAGAGACTGGTATTAAAATGAATTAAGACCTGAAACAAGATATACACACTTTAAACATTTTCATGTTTCGTTTCGGTGAAACCTAAATGTGCATATAAATCATTCAAACTAGAGTTCTACAACAAGACAACAGATTTAAATAATTTACTTTAATTCTCGAATAAAGACAGTTATTTATATGTACACCGATGATAAAACCATTGACTTTGTAAAATAAATTAACTATCATTTTGTAATTCACAATGTGATCATAGTATTTATATTGTAATATTATTTGTATAAAATCCAAATGTTTGTAAAATCTCCAGAAATGGGGGAATAAAAGTTGATAATAAAAAGTTATTAATAGCTTATATGACATGAGCTAAAATAAATTTAAAATTAAATTGAAACAAAGTTTTATTCAGTAATTGTATATAGTCTCCATAAAATATCTTAAGAATAGTGAACTGAAAACCAATTGTAAAAACAATTCTTTTCTCTGACAAATTAATTTTCTATAGCATTTTTAAACAATTTTTAGAACACCGTTCATGGACCGACATTTCTATCTACACTATAAATGATAATTATAATCAACAAGAACACGTTTAATTGTATGTATATAATATGTGCGTGTGTGAGTATAGTTATACGTGTTTAACCTGTTTATTTTTGAAAGTACATATGTGTCATATATTGTGTAAGTATAAAACATTACTTAGTCAATGTGTCGGTATATAAACATAATTATAATCGCATACAAGAACAAAAAAGATGAATAAATATTTGAATATATAATTATTGTTATATAATAATGAACGTATGCGATAGTTACTTTTATTTAATTTAATTTGTTTACTGAGAAAAAAACAACATTTTCAGATAATACAAACATTTCTAAATATTATGTGTACCATCGTGATCTTTTAGAACATATGTATTTTATCTTTATCGATACAAATTAACATTAAAGTACAAAACATATTTTTGTAGTAAAATAACATACAGCAAGTAAAGTGTTCTTACTTATATATAACGTACATTGACTTTTTTTTTACTTGCTTTAATCTTAATCTCCATTTTAATTAAGTACATATATTCAAACTCTAAATCATACTGTGTGCGATTATTTTTTTATAAAATAATCGTAGATGTAACCATATTATGTGCTCATTGGGCAATTATATTAAATTCGAGGTCACGTGTACGTTGACTCCTCCCCTTCGTTCTGGATATACAAATAAGATATATTATTGATAATATTCGATAGAACGACTAAGGTTATATAGTTATATTTTATTGGTATTTATATTGTATTTATTTATTTATTATTACGGTAATACCGGCTAATGTTGTGGATCCTCACAAAATAATACGATAAACTCGTATACTCATTCTCAAAGCGCGTATTATAGTTTTTCCCACGGTCATCAATTCTTTTTGAAACGGACTCTAGATTGGAGCGAACATTTTACAAATTCCCATATGAATATTCATGAGATTCAAAGGACATCCTCAACTTAATTTTATTACAAAATAAGAAAACAATAGACGTCGTATCATTCAAACGATGCATCCGCCGCCACAGCAGAAATACAAACAATGCACCCACATGTATAAGTAATCATAGGACAAGTTTTATACCGAAATACTGACTTGACGACTAATAAATATTTCTGCATTTTATCTATGAATTACACCGAATCGCCTCACACTTGATTGATTCACACTTTACTATGGAATGTGTAGTAAAAACAAACCAGATCCATTCATTATATTGCGGTATGTTGTAGTAATCTAAAAATAGACTCGACATACTTTGGTTGGCTATAAATACATACACATCGACAATATGGAATATGGCCTAATTAAACAAGTTCAAAAGATAGTTTAAGATTCATGATCATAAATGTTTTGTTAGGTTCGGATGAAAACTAATGGTTCTGTCATGTTAACCGGACCTTGAATTGATTTTCTCAATCTATAAGCACATTTTAAAGGAGATTAAACACCATTTTTCAACGTATATGGCGTAGCCACTTTTATTGTTGGATAAAGACCTCAGAAAGTCTGAGTAAAACCACCGTTCTTCCGCAGATAAAAGGCAAATTTTTAATATTCTAATGCGTTACGGGTTCTATTTGTATAACTGTGATTGAACATTGACCCTATTTACCTGAAAACAATTGACAAGCTTCGTAAATGTCATGAACCCGTACACAAAAACTCATAAGAACTCTAGTCAACGAGTCGAAACCCTTTTCCTGTTTGTGGAGGAAACAGAAACATTGACATGGTTTCATTTACTTCAATTTATTTCCAAGTACACCTATGCACTAAATTTCATCAAAATATATAAAAACGGATTGAGCAAAATCGTGTTTCTAGTTTAGTAACAGTGATCTCGACTGCTACATGTACCCGATTCACCTCCAATCGAGTCCAATGTTGATACCTTTACATCAAATATCAACAAGGAAACTGTAGAGTAGAAACACTAAATTGGTTCTTATTACCACAAAACAACCCCAGTCTTTCTTGTTCATATATATTTGATCAAAATATCAGAAAGAAAAGAAAATCTCAAGTTACTGAGCGAAATTTTCTGTTTTAATAATAGTGGCTTTAACCGGAACCCAGTTGACCTAAAACCAAACACATGTGTCCTTTTCATTGGAACTTATGTAGAACTAAATGGTTCGCATGAATAACTCATGTGGTTAGTTTAAATGTCTGTAAACTGTCTATGTTTGGTCATATTCTAATGGAAATCAAAAGAACAACAATGTTTTTAAGGCAAAATCGTTCTCAAACTGGCAAGAGCCTCCTCTCTGGCTCAAGAACTTGCCCAAACGTTCATGGTCAATAATATTCTAACCAAGTTCCAAGTGGTCACAATCTGATACATTGTATAACATAAAGCTTTCAGAGTGTTTACAAAAAATATATCAATCAATCAAGGGTCATGTTTGGTTTGATACAGCTGATTGATCAACTTGTCTGAGCATTGTGGCAACCCTAAGTGTAACAGAAACCCTTAGTGTAACAATTGTGATGTCAACCCATAGTGAAACAAAAGTTTTGTTACACTAAAAGTTATGGTGCCGACCCTTAGAGTAACAATTGTTACACTATGCGAATGTTTGGTACATGTATTGACATTTGATTATAAAACAGGTTCATTTAGTGTAACCATTTTTTTTACTAGAAATTTATTTATCCCTGCTATGAAATGGGGGTATACTGTGTTACCCATGCCCGTCCGTCTGTCTGTTCTGTTCCGTAGCACTTCCAATATGCTTCCATATCAAATTTACACACAAACTTTGATCTCAATGATATCAAAATATAGAAGAAAAAATGCTGGTGGATTTTTGTGTAATGTTGCAGTTTATATTACATTATATTACATCATTGATACTACAAATAAAATGAGTCTATCTTAGTAATAGCGGTATCTTGAGTTAGGATTATGCTTCATTGTATCACCATCTTTTTAAAGGCATTATTTCGAAAGTATTCTGACATCACAATATATTACTAAATTTACTGGTTTTTTTGTCTTGGACATTTTGTTATAATGGAACATTATCACTTGGTGTAACAATGTTGCAAGGCAAGTACACCCTCATCATCTCTTGTTTTAACCCCGTTAATAAAAAGGAATCTAATATAATATTATGGATCTCCTTTAAATTTTCGTTTTTCCTCTTCATATTTAAATAAAAACTACTTAAAATGGCTAAGAACGTCCAGCATCTCTGACAAAGTTCTTTTGTTACACTAAGGGATGCGATTATCAATAACCGTATGGTTATTGATAATCGCAACCCTAAGTGTAACAAAATGAATTTTATATGGATGTGATTTGGTGAAGAAAATCTTATGCTCTTGTAGAAACAAAAGGTGATAAAGTGTTTAGGAGGCAAAACATCAATATCTTTTCAATCAATTAAGAACCATCTGGGCTTATGTTTGGGTATCAGGGGTGTTTCAGGACATTTGGCAGAGGGATGGGGTTCGCAGTTCTTTATAAAAAGAAAGGATGTTATGTTATAAGTTATGGATTCAGCAAATCCAAAATATACATTTTAGCAAATCCCAGTAGATTGTCACTCAATTCTCGTATAATAAAAGTCCATACTGTATGTATCTAATTTGGAAATATCTGTAATAAATACTATTTTGAACTCTAGTTAAGAGTATTTTGTCTGTAAAGTAAACCATTTAGATGTTAACAGAGATGCTAAAATCAAATTTAAAAATAAAAGTTGCAATATCACAGTATCTACTGTTATGAATAAACCAGTAGAACTACAAAGAGACAAATTTGTTCTCTTTTTTTTTGAAATTTCATAACCATTTTCTTTGGGGGTGGGGGAGGGGTCGCCTTTAACATTAATGAATAAATATCCCCCCACCACCACACACACCCTGACTAAACTAAAAATTGTTACTTACTATAAAAAGAAAATTCTCATCCCATTCATCTCTAAAAAAAAAATGAAGTGCCCTTTCAGGACCCCCATACACCCCTGCTCACTGATTTGTCGGAACTTCAGTTGCCCATTCATTGGAGTTCACTGTGAGCATATCATGCTTTGGGTTTTAAATTGAAGAACATTTTTGTACACATGGATGCGAAAATGAAAGATTTCCGTTTCCCCCATAACATTGCTATGTTAAACTAAAAGTCACGTTACAGAGCCACTATACATCCCAGCTCCTTGAGAAGGAAAGCTTTTGAAATGTCACAATTTACAGTCTTTTAGGATATCTTTGGACCCTATTGAAAATTACATCCTTCTTATTGAATCAAATTCCATTTACTAAGACAAGACAATGCTTCAGATCTTAAACTATCAATTAATATTGAACAAATAGATACAAAATGGCAATTCTTCATTGTCCCTTAGTATTTTTATATACAATTCAAAGCCCCCTTACAAGGTCTGCATATACGCTAGCCCCTTGATAGCCACACAGGCATTACTCATATGAATAATTTATATCAATTATGAACATATTTGACTGTTATGAAATATCCTAATTTTAACCCTATTGGGGCTCCCCAATAGCACCTTATGGAAATTCAAGCTTCTCAATAAACCAAATCTAAGTTTCTGTTACTAGACAATGCTTTAGACTTCCAAATTCAACATGATATTATTTACGCAAATGGGTATTTTCACATACAGCATTTCAATGTAGTACCCAAAGTCCCATTTACATTGCCTCTATATATCCAAGGCCCCTGATTTGTAAAACCCTTACTCATAGGGAAAATTTATATCAAATATGAATCGGCTGTTGAGAATAAGATATTTGAAAATGTTCACTCCTTTTGTGACCCCACCTTGCTCCTCAAAGAAATTCAATCCTGCTTATAGAACCCACTCTTATTTACAAGGACTTTAAGATGCACCAGATCTCAAGCTGAATAATAATTTTGCACAAATGGATGGAAAAATAAGATGTTCTGTTTTCCAAAACTATTTCTATGTATAAATCGAAGTCCCTTTATGGGTTTTCTACAAATATTAGCTCATTGAATCATACAACCTTTAAATCTTTGCTAATAGGAATAATTAATAATATATATATTTGAACAGATTTGACTGACCTGTTGTTTAGAAGATTTTTAAAAGTTTCATTCTTAAACCTTTTGTGACCCCACCTGGACCCTTATGGAAAATCATTCCTCCTTACTGAACCAAATCTTATTTGCTATAATTAGATGATGCTTTAGAACTCAAACTGAATAATGTTTTTGCACAAATGGATGAAAAAATAACAATTTTCCATTTTTTCTATACTATCCCTATGTAAAGTTTTAAGTTCCCTAATAAATATTAGTCCCTTGATTCTTATTCAAATCTCTATTGATAAGCATAGTTTATGCCAAATATAAACACATTTGATTGTATGGTTCTTAAGAAAACGATTTGTGAAATATCCCATTTTTAGTGTTTTTTTCCCTTTTGAGGCCACCCATGACCCAAAAAGACAATGTAACCCAGTCATTCTAACAAATCTGCATCTTGACCAAACAATGCTTCTGTGAAAATAAAGGCAAAATCAGTTCCATTAAAAAATATCAATGTGTATTATAATCACCTGTCCCCTAATAGAGTCCTCAGTACAGTTTTTTAATCCCAGGGATACTATTCTGATTAAAGCTGGAAAGTTATCAGATACTCGGGATGTGTGTGCTCAAGTACTAGCTAACATTCCAGAATCCCAAGACAGAGTGGTTAACTAAATGAATCAAGTTATTACGATGATAAAACATTGCCGGAATCTTTTCCCGTCAAATGGCAATAAATTATCATCAAAATACAATAAAACTGAATGAATGCCCAGGTCGCGACGTTGCAACGATGACATGGCTTTTGGTATGTCTTAAAGTTTCGTAAAGTAATATCCACCGTTTGTAATGTTTTTCTCATGCCCAAATTATTTACAAACTATCAAGTCACACCAATCATTCTCGATTGTTTTTAGCGCCATTCCGAGTTACATAAACTGTCAGTCAAATGACGTTTAACACTAAAGCCGGTTAGTTTCCATTAAATAAGATTTTAACCCTTTGGGTTTCTTAATTGTTAAATTTTTACTTAATGAACACTAACTATTACAAAACGTTTGTGCACACATTTGTTTAAAAATAAACAGTTATTAGAATGATACATACATTGCCAGAATCTTTTCTTGTCAAATGACAATAAATTATCAAACTATAATACAACTGAATGATTTTATATATAATTACATACTACTACCCAGCAGCCCAGGTCATGCAACTTTCAGTATGTATTAAAGTTTCATAAAGTAACATCCATCGTTTGTTTTTCCTTTTCTCATGCCTGCCGACTTATTTTGATAGACGTATGCATGCACAGATGAACAGACAGGGGTAACACTTAACTTCTTCATCAGTGTCTGATTGGCGGGGGGTAAACCTGTAGCACATCTGATTATCAATCCAGGGACAGGAGTTTGAATCCCTACCTGGCCATAGCCTGCATGATGATTGATATATGACACTGCATGTAATTGTCATTCATGTCCAACAACTGTTTAAAGTGAGAAAGTTATCAGCTATTTGTGGAGACGGGCAGGCGGGAGTACTGGTTAACCTTCCAGGATCCCAGGAAAAAGTGCTTAGGTTAACCCAGGGTTTCACTAAACATCAAAAGCTGAATTTTTCATTAACTCAAAAATTCAAATTCCCCAAATGATTACTTGAACATATTACACATTAAATGACCACATCAAAGTCATAACAAATCTTTACTATGTGGTCAATGTTGTTGTTGTTGTATGGTGTTTAGCGTCGCTTTCAACAATTTTTCAGTCATCGCGACAGTGTCTGCTTGAGACAGTATTCTAAGCGCTGTCACACTGGAGTATCGTGCCGCAGACACATGGTATGATACCCCACCCAGTCACATTATACTAACACCGGGCCGACTGGGGATTGAATCCACGACCTTCCGCATGCGAGGCGGACGCTCTACCACTAGACCACGCCGCGGTCTTATGTGGTCAAGGAATACATGCAAAATGATCACTGTAATTGTAGTTATATAGCAATGCAAACATTTGAGTTGAAGAAAGTCTCAAGTTAAGATGTACAATGAAACTGGGGCCAGATCTTCTGTCAATCCTCGATGGAATAAAAATGATACTAAATATTCAAAAAACAAAACAATTGAATAGCGGGCGAATAAAAGAAGAAAATAATAATTTTGAAGTTATTTAATTGCAATATAAAACTATTAAATACTACTACTGTATTAACAGAAAATAAAATGGACATAATAATATTGTTGCTTTTTATAATCCTTAGCTTTAGAAGAAGAATTTTCGAGTTTTAATTCACTGAATTAGGGTAATGACAAATACAAGATTTGGTCGGTCACAAGTCTAAGAAATGATTCCAAATTTTAGGTCCTATAATAGCAACGGCACTTAGGGAGTAACAGAACAAAACCTGAGCTAAACAAAACAGGTTAATTTCAGCATTATCTAGACAGCAACATCTAGATTAAGCAAAACCGTTTAATCCAAGTAGTTTAAGGCCAGTGATTTAACTTATCTTATATGATGATTTTAATTTTGTTCGCTCATCTAAGCAATTTTTAAACATTTGAACCGGTAACCATATGAAGACATAGAGAAAGTGCTACTAATAGACGACAACAGACAATGGAAATAGACGACAGACAACGCATCATTGCATAATACAGTACAGATAAGCACATAAGCCCTATGTACCTTTGAAGGATAGAGGTAACAACTGATGAAAATAAAATATTTATTTCTTTTTCGATCATACATGATCGCAAATATGTCATATATATATATATATTCAACCATTTACATGAATTATACCCTTTCAAATTGTATCAAAATTTAGTTGCTCCAGAAATTTTTTTTATGTTTTCCCTAAATGGAAAAAGTGGTGAAGCATTGGAAGCCATCATACTTGACTCCCAAATTAAAAAAAAACACATAGACAATCACTATGGTAACAATTTAGCAGTTATCTACAGTAAAAACAAATGTGTCGGTGAAATTTGAATTAATCTGACTATTAGTAAGATACTGTCTATCTTTATTGACGAAGCTGTCACTCATCTACTTAACCTATGTCATAATGAGCAAGAGTTATAAATGTCTAATTCAGGTCAAAATTATATCAACTTCCCTACTAGTTAATGTAACGGCTTCTAAAATTGCTAAACAGTAGTGTATACTATAAACATGACTTTCCAGTTTCCAGTCCATTTCTATTACGTTTCCTCATCTGCAGACTGGCCAATACAGATATTACCTCGAGCATAAGTCCACGGCTTAAAATATGGGTTTGACAGCTTTGTGACAAAACAACCATAGCGCAATTCATTATTGTAGATATCTATTTTGTCGCCGGCATGTTTCTGAAAATCAGCTTTATAGTCCATATCTACCATATCAGTTGTTACACCAGAACAGAACAGTTTGTAGTTTAGAACCAGCCAAGTTGCCAGTACTGTGAACAGATTTAAATTTGGTTCTCTTGCATTTCCATGTTCAAGGCTAAACGGTGGACTTTCCAATAGTATATCATGTTTGGCATCATAAAAGAAGAACACAATGTCTTGCTTTGACACTCCGATCACTGGAATGAGACAGTTTTTATATTCAGGATGGCGTTGTTTTTGTATATGAGAAAACACTATTGCCTGTCCAATTAGTTGTTGTCGACCTGCGACATCAGCCTTCACTTTACTTGAATTTAATCCTTCAAGAGAAACAGGTGCAGTGGCAGACACTATGACTGGGTGTGTTGGGCTTGACTCTCTACCCATAAGAATATCAACATGTCCATGCCAAGTGTCTTCATTCCCTGCAGTAAGATGGAAAATTAACACATTATAATACATGTACTCAGCTCCAATGTCATTAACTGTACCTAGTACAACATTTTAGTTAAAACTATACACTAAAATTGATTTATATCCCCACAATGCTGCCTTGTACTACAATGATTGCAGAAATGTAGATGTTACAAACCAAGCAGCAAGTCATTTAGGTACAATTTTGGACACGCACCTCTATTATCTCCCTTGAGTATTCTGGACCATGTCAGTCATTATAATACACACTATATCCGAGTCAGTGGTTATAATACATACTATGCCCGAGTCAGTGGTCATAAAATAGGCTATTCCCTGGTCATTGGTTATAATACAGGCTATGCCCGGGTATGTGGTTATAATACAGGCTTTGTTCAGGCAAGTGATCATAATACACACTATGCCCAAGTCAGTGTTTATAATACACACTATGCCCTGGTCAGTAGTTATAATACACACTATGCCTAGGTCAGAGGATATAATACACACTATGCCTGGGTTAGTGAATATAATACACACTATGCCTAGGTTAGTGATTATAATATACACTATGCCCGGGTCAGTGGTTATAATACACACTATGCCAAGGTCAGTGGTTATAATACAAACTATGCCCTGGTCAGTGATTATAATACACACTATGCCCAGTTCAGTGGTTATTAAACACACTATGCTTAGGTCAGTGGTCATAATACACACTACCTGGATGAGTGATTAAAATACACACTATGCTCAGGTCAGTGGTTATAATACACACTATGCTAGGGTCAGTGGTTACAATACACACTATGCTCGGGTCAGTGGTTACAATACACACTTCCTGGACGAGTGATTATAATACATCCTATGCTCGGGTTAGGGGTTATGATACACACTATGCTAGGGTCAGTGGTTACAATACACACTTCCTGGGCGAGTGATTATAATACATTCTATGCTCGGGTTAGGGGTTATGATACACACTATGCTAGGAACAGTGGTTATAATACACACTGCTCTGGTCAGTGGTTATTATATACACTACCTGGGTCAGCGGTTATAATATACACTATGCTCATGTCAGTGTTTATTATATACACTACCTGGGTTGGTGGTTATTATATACAATATGCTCTGGTCAGTGGTAAAATTAACACTACCCGGCTCAATGACTATAATATACACTATGCCAGATCAGTGGTTATAATAGACACTATGGCTAGGCCAGTAGTGACAATACACACCATGCTCAGCTCAGTGATTACAATACACACCATGCCCAGCTCAGTGATTACAATACACACCATGCCCAGCTCAGTGATATCAATACACACCATGCCCAGCTCAGTGATTATAATACACACTTTGTCCGGGTAAGTGGTTATAATACACACTAGGCGCATGTCAGTGGTTATAATACACACCATGCCCATGTCAGTGGTTATAATACACACTATGCCTGGTCAGTGGTTTTAATACACACTATGCCTTGGTCAGTGGTTATAACACACACCATGCCCGGGTCAGTGGTAATACACACTATGCTCGGGTCAGTGGTTAATACTCACTATGCCCGGGTCAGTGGTTATAACACACACCATGCCTGGGTCAGTGGTTAATACACACTAGGCCCAGTTCAGTGGTTATAATACACACTATGCCCCGGTCAGTGGTTATAATACACACTATGCCCGGGTCAGTGGTTTTAATACACACCATGCCTGGGTCAGTGGTTATAATACACACCATGCCTGTGTCAGTAGTTATAATACACACCATGCCTGGGTCAGCGGTTATAATACACACCATGCCTGTGTCAGCGGTTATAATACACACCATGCCTGGATCAGCGGTTATAATACACACAATGCCTGGTTCAGCGGTTTTAATACACACTATGCCTGGTCAGTGGTTATAATACACACTATGCCCGGGTCAGTGGTTATAATACACACTATGCCCGGGTCAGTGGTTTTAATACACACTATGCCCGGGCCAGTGGTTATAATACACACTATGCCTGGTCAGTGGTTTTAATACACACAATGCCTGGGTCAGTGGTTATAATGCACACCATGACCGGGTCAGTGGTTATAATACACACTATGCCTGGGTCAGTGGTTATAATACACACCATGCCTGGCCAGTGGTTATAATACATACTATGCCTGGTTAGTGGTTTTAATACACACCATGCCCGGGTCAGTGGATATAATACACACCATGCCTGGTTTAGTGGTTATAATACACACCATGCCCTGGTCAGTGATTATAATACACACCATGCCTGGGTCAGTGGTAATAATACACACCATGCCCGGTTTAGTGGATATAATACACACCATGCCCGGGTCAGTGTTTATAATACACACTATGCCTGGGTCAGTGGTTATAATACACACTATGCCTGGGTCAGTGGTTATAATACACACCATGCCTGGTCAGTGGTTTTAATACACACCATGCCCGGGTCAGTGGATATAATACACACCATGCCCGGGTCAGTGGTTATAATACACACCATGCCCGGGTCAGTGGTTATAATACACACCATGCCCGGGTCAGTGGTTATAATACACACCATGCCCGGGTCAGTGGTTATAATACACACCATGCCTGGTCAGTGGTTATAATACACACCATGCCTGGACAGTGGTTTTAATACACACCATGCCCGGGTCAGTGGTTTTAATACACACCATGCCCGGGTCAGTGGTTATAATACACACCATGCCCGGGTCAGTGGTTATAATACACACCATGCCCGGGTCAGTGGTTATAATACACACCATGCCTGGTCAGTGGTTATAATACACACCATGCCTGGACAGTGGTTTTAATACACACCATGCCTGGTCAGTGGTTTTAATACACACCATGCCTGGTCAGTGGATATAATACACACCATGCCTGGTCAGTGTTTAAATACACACCATGCCCGGGTCAGTGATTATAATAAACACTATGCCCGGGTCAGTGGTTATAATACACACTATGCCCGAGTCAGTGGTTATAATACACACCATGCCTGGTCAGTGGTTATAATACACACCATGCCCGGGTCAGTGATTATAATACACACCATGCCCTGGTCAGTGGTTATAATACACACCATGCCCGGCTCAGTGGTTATAATACACACCATGCCGGGGTCAGTGTTTATAATACACACCATGCCCGGGTCAGTGGTTATAATACACACCATGCCCGGGTCAGTGGTTATAATACACACCATGCCCGGGTCAGTGATAATAATACACACCATGCCCGGGTCAGTGGTTATAATACACACCATGCCGTGGTCAGCTCAGTGGTTATAATACACACCATGCCCGGGTCAGTGGTTATAATACACACCATGCCCAGCTCAGTGGTTATAATACACCATGCTCGGGTCAGTGGTTATAATACACACCATGCCCTGGTCAGTGGTTATAATACACACCATGCCTGGTCAGTGGTTATAATACACACCATGCCCAGCTCAGTGGTTATAATACACACCATGCCCATCTCAGTGGTTATAATACACACTATGCCAGGTCAGTGGTTATAATACACACTATGCCCGGGTCAGTGATTATAATACACACTATGCCTGGTCAGTGGTTATAATACACACCCTGGTCAGTGGTTATAATACACACCATGCCAGAGTCAGTGGTTATAATACACACCATGCCCGGGTCAGTGGTTATAATATACATATGCATGGTCAGTGGTTATAATACACACTATGCCCGGGTCAGTGGTTATAATACACACTATGCCTTGTCAGTGGTTATAATACACACTATGCCCGGGTCAGTGATTATAATACACACTATGCCTGGTCAGTGGTTATAATACACACCATGCCCGGGTCAGTGGTTATAATACACACCATGCCCGGGTCAGTGGTTATAAAACACACTATGCCTGGTCAGTGGTTATAATACACACTATGCCCGGGTCAGTGATTATAATACACACTATGCCAGGTCAGTGGTTATAATACACACTATGCCCGGGTCAGTGATTATAATACACACTATGCCCGGGTCAGTGGTTATATTACACAGTATGCCCGGGTCAGTGGTTATAATACACACCATGCCAGGTCAGTGGTTATAATACACACTATGCCCATGTCAGTGATCTTAATACACACCATGCCTGGTCAGTGGTTATAATACACACAATGTCTGGTCAGTGGTTATAATACACACCATGCCCGGGTCAGTGGTTATAATACACACCAAGCCCGGGTCAGTGGTTATAATACACACCATGCCTGGGTCAGTGGTTATAAAACACACCATTCCCGGGTCAGTGTTTATAATACACACTATGCCTGGGTCAGTGGTTATAACACACACCATGCCTGGGTCAGTGGTAATACACACTATGCTCGGGTCAGTGGTTAATACTCACTATGCCCGGGTCAGTGGTTATAACACACACCATGCCTGGGTCAGTGGTTAATACACACTAGACCCAGTTCAGTGGTTATAATACACACTATGCCCCGGTCAGTGGTTATAATACACACTATGCCCGGGTCAGTGGTTTTAATACACACTATGCCCGGGCCAGTGGTTATAATACACACTATGCCTGGTCAGTGGTTTTAATACACACCATGCCTGGGTCAGTGGTTATAATACACACCATGCCTGTGTCAGTAGTTATAATACACACCATGCCTGGGTCAGCGGTTATAATACACACCATGCCTGTGTCAGCGGTTATAATACACACCATGCCTGGATCAGCGGTTATAATACACACAATGCCTGGTTCAGCGGTTTTAATACACACTATGCCTGGTCAGTGGTTATAATACACACTATGCCCGGGTCAGTGGTTATAATACACACTATGCCCGGGTCAGTGGTTTTAATACACACTATGCCCGGGCCAGTGGTTATAATACACACTATGCCTGGTCAGAGGTTTTAATACACACAATGCCTGGGTCAGTGGTTATAATGCACACCATGACCGGGTCAGTGGTTATAATACACATTTGCCTGGGTCAGTGGTTATAATACACACCATGCCTGGCAAGTGGTTATAATACATACTATGCCTGGGTCAGTGGTTATAATACACACTATGCCTGGTCAGTGGTTTTAATACACACCATGCCCGGGTCAGTCGATATAATACACACCATGCCTGGTTTAGTGGTTATAATACACACCATGCCCGGGTCAGTGGTTATAATACACACCATGCCTGGGTCAGTGGTTATAATACACACCATGCCTGGTTTAGTGGATATAATACACACCATGCCCGGGTCAGTGGTTATAATACACACCATGCCCGGGTCAGTGGTTATAATACACACTATGCCTGGGTCAGTGGTTATAATACACACTATGCCTGGTCAGTGGTTTTAATACACACCATGCCCGGGTCAGTGGATATAATACACACCATGCCCTGGTCAGTGGTTTTAAGGTTATAATACTCACCATGCCCAGCTCAGTGGTTATAATACACACCATGCCCAGCTAAGTGGTTTTAATACACACCATGCCCAGCTCAGTGGTTATAATACACACCATGCCCAGCTCAGTGGTTATAATACACACCATGCCAGTGTCAGTGGTTATAATACACACCATGCCCGGGTCAGTGTTTATAATACACACCATGCCCTGGTCAGTGGTTATAATACACACCATGCCCAGCTCAGTGGTTATAATACACACCATGCCCGGGTCAGTGGTTATAATACACACCATGCCCAGCTCAGTGGTTATAATACACACCATGCCCGGGTCAGTGTTTATAATACACACCATGCCCAGCTAAGTGGTTTTAATACACACCATGCCCAGCTCAGTGGTTATAATACACACCATGCCCGGGTCAGTGGTTATAATACACACCATGCCCGGGTCAGTGGTTATTATACACACCATGCCCGGGTCAGTGTTTATATTACACACCATGCCCGGGTCAGTGGTTATAATACACACCATGCCCGGCTCAATGGTTGTAATACACACCATGCCCAGCTCAGTGGTTGTAACACACACCATGCCCGGCTCAGTGGTTTTAATACACACCATGCCCGGCTCAGTGGTTATAATACACACAATGCATGTGTCAGTGGTTATAATACACACTACGCCCGGGTCAGTGATTATTATACACACTATGCCCGGGTTAGTGGTTATAATACACACCATGCCCGGGTCAGTGGTTATAATACACACTATGCCCGGGTCAGTGGTTATGATACACACCATGCCTGTGTCAGTGGTTATGATACACACCATGCCCGGCTCAGTGGTTATGATACACACCATGCCCGGGTCAGTGGTTATGATACACACCATGCTCGGGTCAGTGGTTACAATACACACTATGCCCAGCTCAGTGGTTACAATACACACCATGCCCGTGTCAGTGGTTATAATACACACCATGCCCGGGTCAGTGTTTATAATACACACCATGCCCTGGTCAGTGGTTATAGTACACACCATGCCCGGGTCAGTGGTTGTAATACACACCATGCCCGGGTCAGTGTTTATAATACACACCATGCCCGGGTCAGTGTTTATAATACACACCATGCCCGGGTCAGTGGTTGTAATACACACCATGCCCGGGTCAGTGGTTGTAATACACACCATGCCCGGCTCAGTGGTTGTAATACACACCATGTCCGGCTCAGTGGTTTTAATACACACAATGCCCGGCTCAGTGGTTATAATACACACCATGCCCGGCTCAGTGGTTATAATACACACCATGCCCGGCTCAGTGGTTTTAATACACACCATGCCCGGCTCAGTGGTTATAATACACACCATGCCCGGGTCAGTGGTTATAAACACCATGCCCGGTCAGTGGTTATAATACACACCATGCCCAGCTCAGTGGTTATAATACACACCATGCCCGGGTCAGTGGTTATAATACACACCATGCCCGGGTCAGTGGTTATAATACACACCATGCCCGGCTCAGTGGTTTTAATACACACCATGCCCGGCTCAGTGGTTATAATACACACTATGCTTGGGTCAGTGGTTATAATACACGCTATGCATGTGTCAGTGGTTATAATAAACACTATGCCCGAGTCAGTGATTATAATACACACTATGCCCGGGTCAGTTGTTAATACACACTATGCATGTGTCAGTGGTTATAATACACACTATGCCTGGGTCAGTGGTTATAATACACACTATGCATGTGTCAGTGGTTATAATACACACTATGCCTGGGTCAGTTGTTATAATACACACAATGCATGTGTCAGTGGTTATAATACACACTATGCCCGGGTCAGTGATTATTATACACACTATGCCTGGGTCAGTGGTTATAATACACACTACGCCCGGGTCGGTGATTATTATACACACTATGCCCGGGTCAGTTGTGATAATACACACTACGCCTGGGTCAGTGGTTATAATACACACTATGCATGTGTCGGTGGTTTTAATACACACTATGCCCATGTCAGTGGTTATATACACACTATGCATGTGTCTGTGGTTATAATACACACTATGCCGGGTCAGTGGTTTTAATACATGCTATGCCCATGTTAGTGGTTATAATACACACTATGCCTGGGTCAGTGGTTAATACACACTATGCTGGTGACAGTGGTTATAATATACACTATGCCCAGATCAGTGGTTATAATACACACTTTGCCCAGGTCTGTGATTATAATACACGCTATTCCTTGTAAGTGGTTATAATACACACTATGCCCGGGTCAGTGGTTATAATACACACTATGCCCGGGTCAGTGATTATAATACACACTATGCATGTGTCAGTGGTTATAATACACACTATGCCTGGGTCAGTGGTTATAATACACACCATGCATGTGTCAGTGGTTATAATACACAATATGCCCGGGTCAATGGTTATAATACACGCTATGCCCGATCAGTGGTTAAAATACACACTATGCCGGGGTCAGTGGTTAAAATATATGCTATGCTCGGGTCAGTGGTTATAATACATTATGCCCGGGTCAGTGGTTATAACACACTATGACCGATCAGTGGTTATAACACACGCAGATACATATAAGTTATTATAGCTTTCTTCTGGATCCTTTTCACTTGTAATTAAATTGGTATATTGATGGTATAAATACCATGTTTATTATGACTAAACTAATCTTGATATCTCGAAGTCATTCTTTCCACGGGATATAAAAAAAGAAGGCTGACTGATGGCAAAGATGGCAATTTTTGATAATGCATGGAAATACTTTAGACATTTAAATTTCGTCAGTGGATGAATTATAGATATATAATTAGTGTGTAAGTTTAGTGAATATCAAATGAAAACTTCAGGTGCACACGTAATAAAATATACACAATTTTTTAAGGTTCAAGAGCAATAACTCCAATACTATTAACTGATTTTGCTAGCTCACAAATTTGCCCAAGATATTATGGCTATATAACTACTGCATAAGGCTGGTGAAGATCAAATGAAAACTGCTGGTGCACCTAGAGAGCACATAAGATCAAATAGTGCATTTTTTAGTTTTAAAGTGCCATAACTCGAAATTGAATTATCCAACTTGGCCAGTTCAAGAACTTGTCCAAGATATTTAGGTTATACAGCTTCTGCACACATTTTGAGAGGATCAAATTAAAAATGCGAGTACCAAAGTGCACAGAAGGTTAAATAGTGCAGATTTTTATTTTTCAAGGACTGTAAAGTTCTCTGACATTTATTATTTAATTTAGTAAAGTTCAAAATATGTCCATGATATTATGGTTATATAACTACTGTATTAGTTTGGTGAGGATCTAATAAAAAATGCAGGTTTAGAGTGCTCACAAGATCAAACAGTGACTTTTTTATGTTTCAAGGGTCATAACTCAGAGTTTATTTACCTTATTAGGTTAGTTCAAAAACTTGTCCAGGACTTTATGGTTATATAACTACTGTGTAAGTTTAGAGAGGATCAAATAAAAAATGCAGGTTCTAGAGTACTCACAAGGTCAAACGGTGACTTTTTTTTATGTTTCAATGGCAATAACTCAGAGTTTATTTACCTTATTAGGATAGTTCAAGAACTTGTCCAAGATATTATGGTTATATAGCTACTGTGTGAGTTTGAAGAGGATCAAACAAAATATGTGGGTACTAGAGCATATACAAGGTCAAATAGTGCATTTTTTAGTTTTCAAGTTCCAAATTTAATTATCCAATGTGTCCAGTTCCAAAACTAGTCCAAGATATTATAGTTAGGCCTAAATAAAAATAGTGTTTGTTTCCCCTTGCGCGACCGACCCACGAAAAAAGCACCGACTGAAAAAATTTTATTGGGGAAAATTTCTGAGTTTTTTTTTTAATTTTTGACCGCTCCGGGCTTATCTTAAAAATCGGACAAGCGAGTTTTCACAATACACAGGTCTGCAAATATCTCTATTCTATACAACACATGTGAAACTGTTGCTTATAGACCATAACTAATTAGTAGAAACAATTGACCCCCGCGGTGTTAACTGCATGCCCGATATTGCGACTTCGGAAAACCTCTCATGAATATTCAATTATCTATTTTTACTCCTCTAATGTGATTGGGGGGTAGCTTTGAACATAAATTAATCTATTTTAAATAACGGCTATGATTGGTCGGATATCTACGACCACGGTACACACAGCGTTAATTTCTGGTATTTTAATAAATATTTCGTAGATTTAAAATAATTGGAACTGCATGTACGTAAATTATCTTCTGTGACCAGGGGCTGGCAAAAGCACTCGTCCTGACGACTGATTTTTGTCTGCGGACAAGTGATTTTTGCCAGTAACTAGTCCGTCGGACGAGTAAACCTTTTGGCAGAGATCGAAAAATAAACAATCTGAAAACTGTAAAGAAGGTAATGATCCAAAACCGTTACGGTATTTATTCTTTCTATATTTCATTGCTGTAAATATAATTTGTAAATTTGACATTTAACGATCATCAACGATAACTTATCATGCAATTTCTTGTCAAGTCCCAAGGACATTTTCTTTAGAAACCATTCGGCATAATTTTTTTATAAGGTATCGAGACGCGCATGCGCAGCTTTTTAATACCGGTTTAAAAATCGGACTTTTCGGTCTTCGGAATATTTCCCGGTCTCCGGAATGTTAACAGTCTTTTTGCATTTTACATGTTACGGAGGCTTGAATGCATTTACTTTTTATGTTTACCCCAAGCTGTTTGTATTCGGAACAAAAGCGATATATAAACATCAACAAACTTAATGTTTATTGCATGATCATAACGGTTAAAGCTAGTGGTGTACTTACTGTAAATGAAGTAATAAAACTATTTAAGGTAAGATAAGGTTATCACAACGTGCTTCCAAAATAGACACTATTTTACTATAACTTTTTTGGACAAGTGAGTTTTCCATACGGATGAGTACTTTTTACCAGTCCACTTGCCTGACAGATGAGTGCTTTTAAAAGTTTTTCCCGACTCCTGTTGTGAAAATGTGAACGTTGATATTTAAATCGAGTATACGGTAAAGAAAAATGTGGTAGGGGTATTATAGTAATACATTTATTGCTTTTTGGTTGTGTGGTTTCAGCATATAATTTTCTTTGGCAGTCATGTCATGATTTAAATATAGTATTGAAAACAACAATTAAGATAAATTGTCTTTTTAATATTTGAAATATAGTTTACTAGTTGCACTTTTCTAGATCATAGACTGCCAAGTTCTCTTGGATGAATTGAATAGCTTTGTAGGCTTGACATTTCCATTGTTGTGTGTTATGACATTTAGTAATCATAAGAAAAGAGAAAGATATTTAAAATAATGATTCAAATTAACACCTGCTCCCACATTGCCACAGAGTGACAGAACAGATATGATAGTCAATAAAGAACAAAGACAAAATACAACTTAATAAGTTGGTCATACTTATAGAGACAAAGTCAGTTCTCCCTGAATTTCTCTCACTTCTCCCGGTCTTGTTCAAACTCTAAAACTTGTGATTTACACATGCATAATGTTATAGGGAGCTAACCTTACATAAAAATTATTACATTTAAGTCTATTTATGTTGAATTATTTTATATTTTACCACAAAGTGTATTGGTAATAAAAATCTGGGCAAGTGAATCTTTGATCAGGGCAAGTTAGTACTACTTCTGGTAGTTTATTTTGATAAACAATGTTCAGAAACTGTATTATTATATAGAATGACTAATACTAGAAAATTTGACTGCAGTTACTAAAACTGTTTCATTTAAAAATGCCAATGAACTATATTAAATAATGCCAACAGATTAATACTTATTATTCTATATACAGTTTCATTTTTTGATATAGTTCTGTAAGCATTTTTAAATGCCAACAGTTTAAGTAACTGCTGTCCGATTTACTTATACTAGTCATATTGTATTCAGTTTCATTTGTCAATCAAAATAAACACAGTTCAGTTTATTATATATAAATGTTATACAAATACTATTCATTTTTACAGTTTTTCTTAGTTTTCAATCCTTCACTTTTACGAGCAATGTAGTTAGTATTGAGTACATTTAATACATGTAATATAAATTATGTTGTTGTATTGGAATAGCCATATCAGTTAATAAAATGTTGAGTTTCTCTGTTTATCAATACATGTATGTTTTTTATGGACTTCAAAAAAAAAAAAAAAAAAAAGCCTACCTACCTACCCAGTTCTAAAATCTAGGGTCGGGCAAGGGGAAACAGAGATATTTTTAAGTGTGGCCTTATATAACTTTTTTGTAAGTTTTTAAATAATCAAATGAAAAATGTGGATACTAGAGTGTACACCATTTAAACAGTACAATTTTTTTATGTTTCATGGCCATAACTCAGACATTAATTATCCAATTTCACCAGTTCAAGAATTTGTCCAAGATATTATGGTTATATTACAACTACTATGAAAGTTTGGTGAAGACCCAATGAAAAATGCAGATGCTGGAGTGCACACAACAAAACGTTCACTGACATACACAGGGTGATCAGAATAGCTCACCTTGAGGTTTGCTCATGTGGCAACACTTAATAACAGAGATTAGTTTGCTTAAGGCCTCTGGGTAACACTAACTGCACCCCCATTTATGGAGGGCATGACAAATAGCATAACATGCCATCATGCTTTTTACCTATGCTTGTATTTCCATATTCTCCATGTATGATTTGGTTACATCCACAGGAACATTTCCCAAATTCTCCTTCGAATCTGTAATGATTGTTCAACTGATACTTCGGGTGAGTAGCCAGCTTAGATAAGTAGTGATGGATAACACTGGTACACCATTCTGTTTCTGTCACAGAGCGCTTTTTACCTGAAGCCAATAAACTTTCTGTTTCTGAAAGCACAAAAATGATAAAACATGAGATGTCAGAAAATGTTGCAAAATGATGTTTACGGTACCCTTTAAAAAAGGATAAAGCCATCATTATAAGCTAATAGAAAATCTAGTTTGAAGTAATGTGTTTAGACCAGAACAAAATACATGTGTTTAGGGATACTTGATTAATTATAAGTCATTGTGTGTCAGTGATATGTCACTTGATCAAAAAAATTATGTTCTAGTTCTTTTTCTCTAATTTTTATTTTATGGAGAAAATTTCATAACAATGAATTATTATAAGCAAATTGATTTTAACTTGTTTTTCTGATCTATAAACAATCTAATTATTATAGTAAATCAATAAAGAACAATACAAATACAATTTTGTTGACAGATTAAGCAGACTTTTCCCCGCACTTTTTCATACTTTTATATATATATATATATAAAAAATATTTCAGATGAAAACACCCCGTGTGGTTCCGGCTAAGAATAGAATCACTGTCGATCTCTGCAGAGGGGTAGGAATCCTCCAAATGGGTGTCATGTTCATTTTATCATTTTTAGTCATGTTCACTATATTATCAATCATTAAATTATCAACTGCTGTGTGATTTCAGGGAGCCATATGAGTGATGGCAAGAATAGGACCACTGTGGCTCATACATGTCGTAAGAAGCGACAATATGAGCAATACGATAGAATTTGCTGAAACTCTGCAGTTCTGCAGGTATCAAGGTTCTAGGTTCATTCTGCATATTCATTTGTTGGTGTATTTTTTTATATATGTATGTTAATTTGTTGGTTTTGTACATGTAGACTGAACCTGGAATCTTCCTTCCTGTTGGCGTAGAATAACCTTTAATGTGTTGGTATGCAGTAAAACCCTATTCATTCATTCATTCATTCATTCATTCAGATGAAAACAAAAATGTTACGGTCGGGACTCAATTTTAGGGTTTTTTATCTCGCCTTACATACAGGTAATAATTGTTAGTTTCAGTATGATATCATCACTGCATGAAGTGTCCATGTTTACAATTAAATTTAATTGATATATACAGTAAAAGTACCGCTACAGTTAGTGAAATTATGTTAAACATTCACTGAGTAATTTTTATCAATTATCGAAACCCATAGAACAAAAATGCTTCCATTATAACATATTGCCAGGGCTCAAACTGGGTCTGAATTTTAGGGAGAAGTGACTTCTCCTTCATCCAAAAAAAAGGAGAAGTGGAGAAAAAATAGGGAGAAGTGGTAAATTTCATCATGCGGTTACACGAAAACTTAGTTTCATTAAAATTAATGCTATGTCATTATGTGTTTTTGTTTTATATTGTTTTTATTTTATATCAAATGTGTTGGTTGACTGCCTTCCTGTCTTTTTTTATGATGTTGTAATTAAGGAACTAGTTTTTGTGATATATTCTTACAGAACAGGGAGTTTAACTTTCTGAATAAAGATACAGCTAAGTGAACTTACAATCTACTTTTTCATGGTAGGAGTATTCTTCATGCCACTCATTAGGCCTAAAAAAAAAAAAAGTTTGGTTCCTGTTACATGCCCAAAAAAATATGGGTCGATAGGTAGGGATTTTGTTTTTTTTGTCGTTACCACACTCCTTTATTAAATGGAACATCAAAATGAATGAGTTTGTTAGTTTCTATTACATGATTATATATGTCATTTTGGGGGTAGTGGTGTGAAAGTAATATATCTTTTAAATAGTACTCAATTTCAGATATGAATCTGAAATCTGAAGTAGCTATAATAAACCGAGGAAGATGTTTGATATAGGCTATACTGTCTTCGCAAAAATTATACCTTGCACCGTTTCTGTGAGTCTATATCGTCTAGGCGTATGCAGTGATTATTTTATAATGAGATTACGAGCGTCTAAACGACACAGCGCACCGGTGCGTAAGAATTACTTCGTTGTGAAAATCACCAAAAAGAGCGCGAAATCCGATGCCAATTTTTTGGACATAAAAACTTTTGAGTCGGCAGTTAAAATATAGGGTCGGTCGGGTTACCGGAAACAAACATCTTTTTTTTTTTTAGGCCTTATTATTTTATTTTTTTTTGCAAAGAACATGGAACACTAGTACCTGTTAAAGCAGAAGATAAATTTTTTTATGCTATTTATCTATATAACTTTATCTCCGAAAGAGTAATCAAAAAGATATTTCTCTGTTTACATATAATTTTTTTTTTTTACCAAATAAACACTTTTTTATTAAAATGCAAAACATAATCATAAGTTCATGAAACATACATTAAACACACATTTTTTAAATTTCAGATGCTGTGTTACATGCTATCCCCACTGCAGTCTACACACTGCTTAAACTAACTTTGTTACTTGACCGTTTTAATTCCCATTTATAA
Source organism: Panopea generosa (assembly GCA_029582155.1). Taxonomy (NCBI): domain Eukaryota; kingdom Metazoa; phylum Mollusca; class Bivalvia; order Adapedonta; family Hiatellidae; genus Panopea; species Panopea generosa. The sequence continues at coordinate 17,009,496 of CM055905.1, forward strand.
ATATTTCGTACTTTCTGTTGTTTCCAATATTTCAAGGCTCTTTGGAAGTCAAACTTTGTAGTTATAGGTCGGATCACAAATATTTATAGTAATTAAACCAGCTGATTTAAACAAACAAATTGAGTAACGAAACAATTTTTCTATGTGAATTCTATACATCACTCACGGACACCGAATTAACAGTTGTTATAATCGATTCAGTTCAATTTGTTTATTTCGACTCGAACATATTTATAGACAACAGTTAGCGGCAACACTCTTGTCAATCAGCTATGCATCTCGCAAACACAAAGGATGATTACGTCATACGTGGAAAGTTACTTTGTTCATGGAAAACTTTGATTGATAGTTGAAAAAAATGATCGGTTTCAATTAGACGCTTGATGTTTTAACTCTATGCAAGGGAAACCTTGATCTTGGACAGCCAAACGATTGCTTTGCCTAGCAACCTATACGATGTTGGCACGGGGTGTAAACATATATGCCGAAAATTACCTGGGGATATTTTGGTCAGAAGTAACCGATTATTGCAATTTGCATTCCCACATGGTGACACTTATTCACGGATTGGAGAATATACCAAATATTGGTTATAGTTGTAATTTGCACTTCGCTAGCATCAAGAAAAAAAGCGATGTTGCTAATTTTAAGGCGACTTAAAACTTCGCCGTGACCAAAAAAAAAAGCGAAGTGACGGAGAAAAAAGCGACTTTGTCGCCCACGTCGCCCTCTAGTTTGAGCCCTGTATTGCTTATTTTTTAAATCAAATTAACATTGAGGTTAGTCAAATTTTTGTTTTAATAAAGGAAGGAATTACAGGTTGGGCAAGACTTCATCTACGGACAGATGGATGTCATAGTAAAACCAATATACCCTGCTTACAACTTTGATTTGGAGGGAATACTAACTTGGCCTCACAAGGTTCTTCAGGAAAATGGAAACTCAGGTAAGAATACATTGGTATGTAGACATCAGTTTATTTCGCAATAAATTAAGAGAATCTCTTTAGCACGCCTAAATGCTGTGAATCAGTAGAGTTCTGACAGGCAGGACTGTGTTGGTTTGCCGGAAGCAGCAAACATACAATAAATTGATTTATGCCTTGGTGTAAAAATCTAAAGATTACTCATTAACTCCTGCAGGACTAGTGACCAATAAAACGTTTTTATACTCGCCCAAAAGGAATTGTCACCCACCGTACAAAAACATGACAATTTTGACCATTTTCATTGTTTTATATTTTAAAACTGTTGTGTGTGTGTGTGGGGGGGGGGGGGGGGGGGGGGGGAGTTATCTGTAGTTATTGCATAGTAATTAGCACTGCTTTAACAATTTTTCGGTCATATCCTGGTGGTATTTACTTCCGACAGTATTTTAAGCCCTGTCATCATGGAGTATCATACTGTAGACACACGGCAGATACCCAACCCAGTCACATTACAATGACACCAGACCGACCAGAACTAAAACTATCCTCTTATTGCTGAGCGCCAAGAGAGACCCTGAAGCTTCTAGGAAATCCATCAAATAACATTTTTTTAACTATATTATAATGTGGTAAGCAGCGACAAAGAATAGATGGAATAATAGTTATACCACAGTTTTACTGTCCCTGTTTTATAGGAAACACCAGTCCTATATTTAATAAAAAATGGGCCTGATTAGCTCAGTCGGTAGCGCCTCGGACTATCAACTTTAAACATCTAAGATTATATAAAACTTACAGTTTATGTACAAGAAATCAGTTGCCTGTGAATTATGAATGATTTATTTGCAAGTTATGAATCCTTTGTGAGCTATTTCATCCACATAAAGTCAGGTGATGCAAGTTTCCTATCCTTATATACAAGTCCTTGTCTATGGTAAACCACCTTACTGGTATTGATAATGGTATAATTAATATATTCTGTATTGTTCCGTTGGTATCGATACCATACCATATATACGGTATCAAAACCTATACATGTGCATCCCCCACATGATGATGTTTACAAATTGAACACACATATTTGCTCGAAGTCAATTTTTGAGCCAATAAAGATACGTTTCGATGTAATCGTCTTGTTTTTGCTTTGAAATGACACAATATTTTCATCAAAATCAAGGGGTGACTGGAAAAAACGAAAAAACGCCTGATAACCCAAAGACACCTAGATTTAGCTATTTAAGTTTTAAGGCATTAATGATCAAGTTTTATTATTTTATGTATCAGATATGAATTTAAAATAGTTTTTGCAAAAAACATTTTAAAAAAATATGATTTGATGCGTTTTTACCTAATTTTTGTGTCAATGTGTTTTCAGTTAATATTATGAGTTGCTTCCCTTGATTTCAATTATAACTGAAATATTTTTATCAAATTTACGTGAATATGTGCATATGTGTATTATGGTAGAAAAGACAACTCTTGGAATACTGAAACAAACTTGAATTATATCTATTAGAATAAAAATATACATTAACATTACCCAATAACTTCTAGATTTATATTAATAATATATTTGGTCAACTATAATCATTACTGATGTTTAAATAAAGAAACTTACGTAAATTTGATAAAAATAAGTGTATTTCGGTTATAATCGAAATAATGGAAAGTTATTTTCCATTCACTGTCATCAAGGGTTTTTGCCTTGCGACAGCTATTGCATCCTTACCAGTAACTGTAACAACATCATAGAAATCAATGTGGAAAGTGCTGTGCAGTAGATCTTGTAGAGCATCAAATACAAATCAGGAGTAGGTTCGATCGGTATAGAGTGGTTTCGCCCTAATATACGTTTCGCCCTAGGTGGTTTCGCCCTTATTAGTGAGTGGATTCGCCCTATACTATTTTTATAAAAAATATGTAGTAATTAGTTATCTAATTAGTTAATTGATGTTTATTTCACAGACAACTAATTAGTTTTAGTCAAAACTGTTAAAAATGACAATTAAAGACAAACAAATAGTTTATCGTAAAGAAGTAATTGATACCAATTAATACCAATTATCCATCAACAGATAATTAAAATGGCGGACTTTTTTCAAGGAGATTTGACAATAGATGTTTTACTTACTAATTAGTTTTAGTCAAAACTGTTAAAAATGGCAATTAAAGATGTATATAAGAAGTAACTTTCAAATGGCGTTATCATTCGTGATTTCGCATCTTCATACGTTACTATGGCTGACACTTTGTGTATTTCGTGTAAACAGACAGTAAGACCTCGTCAACATGCAATCTCCTGTGATTCTTGTGACAGATGGCAGCATCGAACATGTCTCTGTTTGGCGAAACGTCCAATGCCAGGGTTTGGTCACCACGTACAGACAGGCCGTGTATCACTACATCAGACAGCTGATGGCTCTACCATTCCTTTCTGCCAGCCACATCAGGGAGACGTTCACAGCCCTTAAACTCCGTGCGAACAATCCACAGCTACAAGCCTTGGTGCGATTGGTCAATATTCAGGAGATCAGTACGGACAAATAATGACGTCGAAGGTATATTTTCGTATAATTAATATACACACACACTCACACATTTGTGTTGCATAAAAGACGATATAATAAAAAAAACATGTCGGATGTCGGACTACTTATAAATGGATCTTATCAACTATTCAGTCTTGTGCATATACTATAATTATTTCTTCTATACTTCAGGTTGGCACAACAGATTGAACACGGCAGTCAAACATGGGGGTTGCCCATTCTATGTTCTAGATCCAGACCTGAAGACAGAATAAATTCCATGACTATATATTTTCTAGTTGTACCATTCATTCCACTATACCATTTTACAGTTCCACTTACACAAAATTCGGGAACATAAAAATAAGGGCGAACCCATCCTATGCGAAATATAAATAGAGCGAAACCACCCAGTGCGAACCAGAAATAGGGCGAAACAACTCATGGGCGAAAAAAAAAAAAAAAAAAAAGGCGAAACCACCCGGATTCGGTTCGATCCCTTGCCACGGCTATATGCATGTGCCCTTCAGCAAGTCTTTGTCCGCATCCTTAGTACTGGTTCTAGCCAGGAAAACATTTAGTGTAATTTGTCTAAGTTGTAAGAACTTGTTTCACGGGGAAAATAAATAAGTTTAAACCATACAATCCAAAAACCTACCATTATAATCCAACAAAAATGTGAGTAATTTGCACAGCGCTGCTTTGGCATCTGTATCAGACGGCTCATATAGTGGATCTTCAATGTACGCACTCAGCAGTTTCCAACCTTTGTGAAAAACACTTTTAAAAGAGAAGAAAATAGTATTTTCCGAGCTGTCATGATCACCTTTGTCACAGTGCCTGTCCGTTTCACAGAAAACGTTTGAAAAAGGCACTGGAGAACTTCCGTTACAATTTCTGATTTTTACCATACACAACGAGCTAGTTTGTACGGAAAGTGCATCCATGGAGTTTTTCAAACGTTCTATCGCATGTAGATTTCGCTTATACAACTCAAGTACACTTGGAATCCTTTCTTCCAACTTTAATCTTTTAGAAGGAGAAACATTATCACTGAATTCCGCCATTTTTACATAATCACACATTACAATCGGAACACCTTGTTGATTGGGTACTACTAAAACCCGGTCAAATTCACTTTTTTTCCGGCCGTAGGGAAACGGCAAATGTGGCGTATATATTAGTGATTATGATGTTAAACTGCCCTAATCCCATTAATATTGTATTGCCCTTGACATATATATCAAGAAAATATATGAAAAAAAAAGAAAAAAAAAGAAAAATAAAGCCTTAAATTTGATCTTGAAGTTTACCATTTTATGACGTTTTTTGACGATTTTTCGCCGTTTTTTACTAATTCCGGCTGCGTTTGAATGGCTATTTTAATCAATTCTTACAAAGATTAAGATATGCTGAATCTATAACAATGAAAATAACAACAATTTATTTATTTATTTATTGATTTTTTTTTTAATTAGTTAATTAATTAATTAATTAATTTGCTACTATAATTGTAAACTAAATATCAATATTTATAAGGGTAAAAACATGTAAAATACGTATGTAGGTACGCCAATTGAAACAAATAATTATATATCAAACAAAGATATACCAACTACACCATCCACACCTATTAACTCATTTTATTAATTGCTTTGAAAGTGGTAAAATGACACCTTTTCCAAAGGAACCCAAGCGTGGAAGAAATTTAAGTCTTTCGTGCTTGGTTTAAACATATTTATTCATTCAAATGTACATATATACACATAAGTTTAGGTATAAATATGGATTAGAACGGAAGATAAAATCTTATTAAGTTCTTTTCCATGACATATATCAATTATGAACAAATTTGGCAGATTATCAACAATTTGATTTATGCTCTTACCATTACAAATATAACATAGTTCAAAATATATTTAATAAAAATGTTTAACATACTTTTAGGAATATTGTTTCTGATATATTTAAGAAACTTAGAAAATGAAGTGAGTAATTAGAAAAAAAGGTGATTAAATTGATTAAAGTAATGGATAATTATGTGAATTCACATAATAATAACGGTTAACATTTTTGGACAAGTTCTGAACGGCATGGATGAAATTGGGAGACGGGCTGACCTCACCACGTAAATAGAAATAGCCTTGTTATTTCTTCAGATTTACTTACATGTTCAAGAGAAACGATTAGTGGATAAAATGTATTTGTGAACTGCTTCAAATTTTTTAACATTATTGTCATAAGAGAGTTGTGGTTCACCAAAAAGAGGCATATTTAAAGAAACTGTACATAACTCACTGACAGATGTCAGGAGTGGTATGCGTTGATGCTGGTAAAGGTGACAATTGAGAAAGAAGTGAGCTGTGCTTTCTATTTGTCCACATGTACACAGGGCGGAGTCTTCAATGTGTATAAGAAATAGATGTTGTTTAAGTGCACTACAACTCGTTCGGAGGAGGGCATGAAATAATTGGCATTTCCTTGTACCTATGTAAAAGAATTTAGGTACTTTTGGTTCGTTACTTTCGAGTTTATGTTTAAAAGCATTCAGAGAAGAGGCTTGTCTTGTTTCAAGTGGGAGAGTGTTCCAGTCACGGACAACGGAAGGAATAAAGGAATTTGAGTACAGAGCTGTTCTTGAAGAAGGAATTTGAATATTATTATTATTTCTTAGGTTGTACGTGGAACTTGCATTTGTAAGAGAAGGAACCAATGAACATAGATATGGTGGGACCATTCCGTGGATCATTTTATAAAAAAGAGTAAGTTTGTGTTTAGTTCGACGCGTTTCAAGACTTTCCCATCCTACTTCAGAATTCAGGTTATTGATAGATATAAGTTTTGTAACCCCAGCTGTTATTCGTGCAGCTTCATACTGTATTTTATCAAGTTCATATTTCTCATATTTTGTACAATTATCCCAAAATACATTGACATACATTGGCATATTACAATAAGGGTCTTATAAATGACATGTAGATTGTTTCTAGTGATTTTCTATCTAACTGAAATTTTAGTTTTTTTCGTGCTTCAACCCCAAGGTTATAAATATCCAATTATGGTGCCACTGCAGAATGCCAGATTTTGTTGACAATCTCATTTTATGTCAGAATTTTAAATGTAAGCAATGGTACCATTATCAATGTGTAAATCAAAATAACTTGACATTCTGGAATTGTTCGTCGTGTTTAAATGAAAATGAAATATAGATATTTTGATAGTTAAACTATTGCATCAGATCATCCGTAAATCCTATATTAATAATCTATCGTGTACTATATATTATATTCCCCTTTCTTTTGTATCATTTTTTGTATATGGATGCTTGTACCTTTTGTTACTACATGCTGTATCGTTAAAATGTATAAATATGATTCGTAAAGGTAAACGTTCTATATACAGCATGGAAGCTGCATGCACACAACATTGTATTCTTTATTCGTTTAACTTTGTTATAAAGTTTTGTTACGTCTTGTAAATATTGTCTAAATCTTAAAACGTTTTGTTACGTCTAGTAAATATTGTCTAAATCTTACAACGTGCGGTAAACACGCCACACCGGTGAAATCGCAAGGTTTTTATAGAAAATATATGTCCGAAATAAACAATTATATGTTATTGATTTTGTTGTTATTTTAATTGTTATAGATTCAGCATATCTTAATCTTTGTAAAAGTTTATTAAAACCATAGTTATTTACAACGAATATACTTTAAATAGCCATTCAATAGTAAAAAAACGGCGAAAAATCGTCAAAAAACGTCATAAAAAGGTAAACTTCAAGACCAAATTTAAGGCATTATTTTATTTTTTTCATATATTTTCTTGATATATATGTCAAGGGCAGTACAATATTAATGGGATTAGGGCTGTTTAACAGCATAATCACTAGTATACACGCCACATTTGCCTTTTCCCCACGGCCGGAAAAGTGACCGGATCGTCCGGAATTTGACCGGGTATTAGTAGTACCCTCGTTGATTTCCCTAAAGCGATTGATGCCGAGTATAGTGCGAAAACCTATTCTTGTATAAGTGGCTATTCCGCCGCCGCCAACCGTGACGGACGTTTATATGCATGTTTTTGTTGTTGTTTATTTGTACTTCAACAATATCTATACGACAAATAAAGCTTCTCCTGTAAAAGTATATATGACGAAAACGATGCTAAACACCATATTTACGTTACCGACCGAGACGGTACTCGCGCTAGCTGTAGGCTACTCGACCGAGTTATCCGGTATTCGACCGAGACGAACTGTCTTTATCAGGGTCGTCACCTGTTTTGATGTACATGGGCGATTTGTCATACTTTAGATATATACCCAAATATTATATAGTTCTATATATGGCACGATGTGAATCGCATAATCCGGTGGTAGAGCATCGAACCCAGGATCGGATGTTCGTGTGTTCGATCGTCCCCTAAGGCTATATGTGTGTTATCCATGAGCAAGATAAGCCTAGCCTACTCTTTCTGCATATGCTTAGTACTGGTTCTGTACAGGAAGACTTCATGTGTGAATAAAATATGTTTAAAGCCTTTCCAAGGTAATTCACATGTAAAACTGAAATAGTGTTATTTTACCTTTTGATAATTTGATAAAAGTGACACTCTGTTCTCCGTCATTATCTTATTTCTTTCTTCAAGTTGAATCTCAGAATTCTTTGAAATTAACATAGCCCTACTCTATTAAGAAAATGATAGTATTAAAATTAATGCTCTTTTTACGTTTTTTGGGGGGTTAAATTAGTTATCATGAACATCACCGTTAAAGAGTGAAATGCTATTTTCTTGTTTTCAACCATAAATTAAAAATAAAATAGATCTAAAATAATAAAAGAAAATCAGTGTTCCCAAGTTTGTCAATTTAATTCACTCATGAACGATGAAATTGTCATGTCCACTATTGGCTTCGTCACTAGTGGTGATACCACTTCTCGCTTGATGAAAGAAAAATTATATATACTGAAATCAGCTTTATTCTCTATTCAGTGCGACAATATGAATACAAAGTACATAATCTGATATTTGATAAAAATAAAGTAAATGGCAATACTTTAAATAATTATAATTAATAAATGCTTCTTGAGCTAGTATTAGAATGTGTTATAACTATGCTAATGCACTGTAATAGAGACTGATACACTCAAATGTGCACATAACTTAACGCGCTTTGCTGAGCATTTCGGATGTAACTGTACAACATTATGATGTTTACGTTTTATATAAGTTTGCTTACAAATAGAAGTATAATTAACTGGGGTAAGAAAATGCAATACACAGACCATACAAATAAATTATTTGTACCACAGAATGCAAATCACTTATCGTGATGTACTTATGTCATTATGAATGCATTCTGAAATACATTTTCGAAGGCATGGCTAAATGAAAAACGACGAAGAATGTGTAAACAATGCTAATAACAGATACTATATATAATGATTGTGCCGGAATAATGTACAAGGTTATGGCAAAAGTCACAATGCAATATCTGATGCTATGTTTGTATGGTTATTAGATATGATAGTATAAGTATTTTTAAATGTATTATGTGTTTAGAAAATGTATTAAATTGACCATTAAAGATTCACACACATTACGCAAAGTCATCTTATTCATCACCAAAAGTAAACAAAAATCAAGGATGCATATCGAATACCGTATCAATCAATGTCGAAAACTGTTCCGTACATTTTCCAATAACGTCAAATACGGTATCATTAAATATATTCCATCGAATATTACACTGTTATTCAAATGTTGTTATTGTTGTTGTTGTTGTTTTGCGAAATACATTTAACATTTTAATTAAATTCATTTATTTGTAAATATCAATATCAAAATAATACATGAAATACTTTTTATTCATAAATTCCTAAAAATAAGAAGATGAACACATTTATTAAATATTTTAATGATTTTTCTTTCATTGCCAACTATATAAACTTGGCATCTACGTCAGAGATTGTTTCCAAAAGTAGATAAATTGATTTAAGCAATTCAATAAGCTTGTACATGGGCGATCTTTGAACAACATGTTTATTTATATACGTCTTGCTAAAATCACTATTGCAAGGAGAGGTGCAATTAAAATGGTAAACATCTTTTAATTCAGTTGATTTACAACACAGACACTATCTCTCATTTCTTGGAACATGATTTCTTGCATAATGACTTGTTTGAATTCTGAGAGTATGTGCCGATAATTTAATTATAGTAACAAACAATCTTAAATCGTTTTTGAGAATATCTAAATATTGTTCATATGCTACTTTGGAAATTTTTATACTCTTCTATAACATAACTACTGTTAACAGAGTCATACCATTCTTGGATAAAACATGTTTTTTTAATATACAAAGAAATGTTTTTTTTATAACAATAGGAAAACAACATAAAACACTACGTATATGTATGTATTTTTACATTATTACGACTAATGCCGTGTTTGATTATGTTTATCTCTTTAACAATCGTACTCTAAAGTCGCGAACCCTGTCAAAATACATCTGAAGAAGACCGTATAACCCGGTCGAAAACTTGAGAGCGAGTATCTTCAAATATTGGTATATTGGGTACAGGACAATTAGTCCCAAGTTTCGAGACAACTCGTCTCATATTTAAATTTAATGTAAATGTTTGTAATTTTCAATGTTTGTAGTTTTTTTAACAAATTCTGCTTGGAAACGTTAATGTGCTGTATGTTATTTCAATATCGTATTTTATTTTATTTGTTGAATGTAAATATTTGCAATTTTCAATATTTGTAATTTTTGTGTTGGTTCAATAAAAATTAATGTGCTTAAAATTTGCTTTGAAAAATGAATTTTGTTAAATATTTTTAAATGAAAATGTGTGCTATTGTTTCAGTCATTTTTTTCAATCAAAATTATTAATATCGTGTTTCTTGAATATCAGGCTTATTCAAAGCATTTGTATTGGCTAAAACAGTTATTTCCCAAGAAATCATGCCTATATATACCTATAGATCGCGCATTGCCAAAAGGATAAATATTTAAACATGCCAACATAATATATTTAAAATATATTGCCTAGCTTAGGCTACGCGCCTAGGTTAGACTAAAATAGTATTTCCGCTAAAAATGCAACATATTTGATGCCGTATTAAATGAGACACGTGATTTCATTCTGGTTTCAATTTGATCCGCCGTACATGTCAACACATTGAACATTTGTCCAAATGACGATGTGAAGGTCGTCAAGTAGTTTTGAAGTGCTGTCTACTTTTAGAGTGGAGATTTCGTTTCAGGTTTATATATCACTCTCGATTTTGTTATGTTTCGGCGGATTTGATATACCAAACTATTTTGATTTAATGCATTTATGAAAATGGTCCTCCGTGTCCTGGTTGTCTAAGGCGCCGTCTCAAGATCACTTACCTCTCACCGCTAAGGTCGTAGAATAGCTCGCTCCAAAATCTTTATGTGAGAAAGTTTGCCGGTTTCTTGCGGAGGGATGGTGGTTCTACTCAGATTCATTCTGAGATCTCCCTCCACCAATAAAACTGGATATGCCATATATAAACAGAAATGTGTTGAAAATGGCGTTAAACCCATTAAATAAAAAAATGATAATGAGATGCTTTTTATCCATTTCAAAAAAACATTTTAATTTTTTAGACATTTTAATCGTTTCTTCCTGATATACTTACATTAACGCAATTTAGATAAACTATCATCATATCTTTAAGTAATATAAATAGTATTAATATTGCATTCATATATATATATATATATATATATATATTACTATAGCATAAAAATATATTCTTGAAGTCTGACAAAATCCATTTGTTATTTCATATTGATTACTTTATTTATCAGTGCACCACTAATACACTTGTCACTTGAGACCAATAATTAATAATAATACACCTCCAATTGTATTTCGAAAAGAAATGAAAAGCTTTAAAAAACGAAACGAAAGTTTTATTCTGAATGCAGCTCCAGTGTCCTTGAAACACCAAAATAACAATATAATGTACAACGATGATATAGATAAACCAATTGACGAGGAGACATTGTTATCTAAATGACACAGTACATGTGCTCCCTATTATTGTTAATTAAAAAGTGGCAAAATTATTTTTTAAGTAACAAAGAATTCGATTAGATCAATGGCAAATTATTCTTAGTTCAATATACATTTTGTATTCAGGCTGACGAACAGATAACAGAACTTGTTAAGTTGACGGTGACTATCACAGAGACAGTCGAGCCACAGAATGTCATCACACAGTTGGCGGAAACCAACGCGATGGTGCTCAACACTCTACTGTGTATGTGTCTTGGGGTACCTTTGATCTCGGTACCGGATTCAGCGCGAAATATACCCGGGATAGACGTATCTGTACTGGAAACGTTAGACCGCTATGGGCTTTATCCTTGGCTGTTTGAAATGCTCCATATATATATATATATATATATATATATATATACACACACACACACACACACACACACACACACACACAATATTGCCTTTTCCCCTATCAATGTGCTATGCACGAGCTTAAAATGGTATTACATTAAATCAACATTAAGACATTGTACATATTTCTGTATTGAATCAACCCAGTTCGGTCAAAATATTTTACGTAAGAAAAGTTGTCAGTTGTTTGTTGAAGGGCGGTGGTTATACTTAGATTTATTCTCAAGTATTCCCCCACCAGTAAAATTGGATACCGTTTATATATATTCTGTAATATGTTGAAAATGGTGCTAAATACATTCGTTATTGAAAATGACATATCTTAAGTTTAAAGTAAACGTTGGTGATATCTAATTTGTCTATTGTCATACTTTTTCTTTTCTTTTACTTCTGATCCGTTATAATGAGAATGGATTGATGTTTTTAGTGACTTAGGAAATACTGATAATGTATTTTACAACCATTTCATGCATACCTGCTGGGTGAAACAAAACATAATATAATAAATGTATTTTTTTCACTTCTGCAACATTTCGTTTTGAAAAAAACTGTAACTGACTATTTCTTTAGTTTTAATTATCAGCAGATATTAACGGAGTTATCTATAAAAAAGCAAATTATTGATAAACAAGAGAAACAGTCAAACACGTCCATTGTTCTACAGGATGACTGTACGAGAGGCATTGTGTACACGATGACATTACTGATCAACGGGATCAAACCTTGGTTACGGCGATCAACGAGACCACCAGGCGTATGCGAGAAGAATTTCAACAGCATGGATCCTTGATTAGTTAAGAAAGCACAGACGTGTTCTCCAGGATATGTCAGGGAAGTGCCGACCAATGACGAATGTTATAATTTTGGTGTTTTGTTTAAAAAACTAAATAACGAACATATCTATTTCCATGGTAACGATTGTTCATAGAAATCGAAATGTGTGTAAATGTGCCATATAGGTGAATATCACTTTCAATTTAGATTTGCATTATAATAAATTATTGTGTGAATCATAAATATTGTATGCATTGAATTGATAGTTGGAAGAAAGAAAGGATGATGTCAACAATGAAAGCGTAAATAAGTGCCACAGAGGAAAACTTTGAACAAACTCAGCTGTGACTAAAACATTGTTCCTCGTAAATACTGCTCAAAGTTACGCCATCAACGAAGAAATCAGATTATGACTAAATGTTGTGTTTCTTTGTTATTGTGTTTTGTTGTTACCCAACTTATGGTTGAGCATATATAATATTACGAATGACATATTGATGAACATTTTGGTAATGCGTAAAAAAAACGCATGTTACATTGATCTAAGTAATACTAAGTTATTCCAAATCTGCATGTTAATGATAATAATTTATCATATATTCTGTAATTTATGTGTTAAGTTTGAGAGTAACACCTTTGTTTTGTTTGAATGCAATATTCGTTAACATATTTATATCCATGTATCATAGTTTCTGTAAGTTGTTTATCAACTGTGTGAATCTCTCTTCTGCTCTTTTAGTATGCATTGATTCGTTAATATGACAATCTTATTTTTTATATGTGATAATTTGCAATTTGTGATATATATATTTGTGGTGTATTTAATATAAATGCGAATATGGTATAAGCACCATATACGAGTACAATGTTTATAGCCATTACACACACGCAACAAGCAGTTAGAACATGCAAAATGGAAAAATAATAGAAATAATTTTCAGGACAGCAACAACATTTCAAACATGTAATTTTTTTCTATGGCAATGAATAGGAAATTAAATAAACTGTCAAAGTGTCTGAATTACAACTCTTTGTTGTGTATATATTTATAGTTTTGGTTCTTGTCAGATACGCTTTATATTATCAATATTTAAACTAGTGTAAATTTTAAACAAAAAATGATTGCTTTAATGTTCAAATCGCTAATTAATATAATAAAAGTAATTTTGACAATGGTTATACATTACTACAACTCATTTATATTGTATTGTTTTCTTTGAAAAGATTTATCATCTAACATGAATATCCACAAGTTTTTGTTTTATTTGTCATAATCATTAATTGTTGAAAAAAATATTTGTTATGTTTTAAAACTTCAGAAATTATATAAATGTATCTATTTTTATAGCGAGGAGACTTAATTGATAGTGTTATAGTTTGTGACCCAACCCATTCGCATATTATAGCAATAAAATAAGTTTGAGCTGAACTATTTTTTATATTTTACTTATTTTGGTGATATATTTACACTAAGCATCAGCGCAATCATATTTTATAAAATTATTTAAAATATTATTTTTTTTAATATCAAATTAGTGATTTTGTATTTTTTATTTCAAATAAGCAATTTTCTTTTCTCTTTTTTAATAAGTAATATTTCAATATCAACATGGTAACCATTTAAATAAAATAATATCATATCATGTTTAACCTTGATTCTATGAATACATTGGTGTCCTTTTGTTTATAATACTTTGTCAGATTTGTAGCCGTAATGATTGTGTATCTTTCGAACATAGATTTTAAACCAATTAGTCAGCAAACATTCCCAGTGCTGACACAGAAGAGCTGAAAGAATATATCTAACCATTTCGGTAACAAATGTACTAAAGTCGTCTTGGATATTGTACATGTTTAATTAAATACTATTGAGACATTTATTCATATAACTTGTGATTATTTTTTATTAAATTTGGTAATCGTATTTTACATAGATTTTATGCAATATTCATTTTAAATGTCTTTAGAATTTATGTTCACGTATCGTATTTTCTGTAAGCTTTGTGTTAAGTTTGATAGTCGTATAATTGCCCAAGTCATTTATATCGTATTGCATACATCATAAAGATTCATCATGACGCAACACACTGATATTTGGCACTAATTGCACCATTTATTATTTATTATAATTAAACGTGGTAAGATACCTCTCATATATCAATATTTTAGAATGTTATGTATTTTTGATGACAGAACTTTTAAAGTGTGCAGCGTCATACATCGGTATTTTAAAAATATTTACCTGTTAATATTATATAGAATGAATTAAAATGTTGAATGTTTACAACCAAATGAATGATAACAGTTTTTCTTACATTTTAAATATATATGATTCTTCACAAGTTGACGCCATGATTCATTCAAATTAACCCGACTACGAACATTATAATGCTTTTTTCTAATAATATATATTCCTGACAAATATTAATAAGCCAGTTAAGAAAAAATAATATTTGATTGTCCTTCAGATATATAGTTAAGCCTTGTCTAAAACATTGTACGTGCTTTAAGTTGCTGTTCATATTAAACACAATTATCATTTATTAAATAAAATATCTTTTAGATAAATATTTCAAAGAAACTATATATTTTGTAAAATCTTGAATATTATTGTAAGTACCTAATCTGTTTTATCTATCATGTAAAATTGTTTACATCACATTTGTATGCTCGCACTCGGATATTAAATAGGTTTTTTCATGAATTGTGTTTATGCTTTATGTTTTGCATTTTATATTTTAAGCATTAAAGAACGTGTAATGAATTTATATGTAATATCGTTTTGCGCGGTGTTTGATTGGCTAATCTATTCTAACTATACTCAATACCACGCCTACTATTACTCCTCACATTAGTTGACGCATCGTATATATGCAACATATAATCGTCATGTTAAACCCCTACCTGTGCATATGTTGGGAACATATAGAGCTGTTATTCATGACTAAATACGTAAGTAACATTAAAGTATGGTAACGTTGCGACAGTTTAAGTGGTGATGCTTTATTCAAAATTCTGTGACGCCCATTTTATTTCTATTTTCCCACGGTCCCGTTTTCATCTCAAATTAAGGTAAACTACATGTTCTATTCTGTTGTAAGTCTAAACGTTCACAGTAAGATATTCAGCGTGATAAATGTAATTCTATAGTCTGTTTATACAAATGATACTCGTATATGGGTCAGATGGATTACTTATTTTACAGTGTCATTTTTTCTGGTACTTTCAATCATATTTCAATTCACAATTAAAAAAGAAAAAATAAGAATTTTTGTTTTTATTGATTCGACTCGTCAAATGCAAATGCATAACAGAATAACATCACATACAGTACGCGCCGTATTCTTTTAATAATAAACCCCGCCTCTTGTTATGTCCCGTTTCTATGTTTACTCATTCCGGCGTCATTCATAAATCTGTTTGTTTTTTTACATATCACGTTATTGTAGTGTTGACGTATCAGAACCGGTGTTATCTTTTTTATCAATTTATTTATTTACACCGTATCGTGTATGATATAGCATTTGTTAACATCAAAATTGCAAGCACGTTTTATACAGGTCTGTCTTGATGAAGGAATGATAGCCTTCATGCGGAATGTTTAACAAACAAAAAATATAACTGTTATCATCTGTTTATGTTATTTTCATGACTAATAATTCCTTGCTTAAACTGCAAACGCAAAAAAATTATAATATGTTTCCTTGCTTAAACATTCATTCATAAAATGATATGATATGATTAAACTGCATTAGATATATAATGGATCTGAATTATTCATTAAAGACATAACCATCCACAAAAGATAGGCACGCAGCAGTCGCTGCAAATCTATTGGTGAAAATATATTATATACTGGTTTAAGCATCATTGAAAGTTGACGTATTTTGCGTAGTATATATTCAATCGATAGAGATATCTTTTCATGAAAAAAATATATACTAGTATATGCAATGAATCATTTTATCATATATTACTGAACATAAATTGCAGTTCTCAAGTTTATAAAATTGTTTTCTTTGACACGATGTCTGATGCCATGGGTGAGCGAGTTGTAACCAGTCTTGTCATCTCATTATAACTTTAACTAACTGTTGTTACACAGGTTGACGAAAAGGTTGCAGAGCTTATGATGTTAATGAAGACAATGTTCATCATATCTGACAAAGTATCACAGCTGGCAGAAACCAACATGTCACTCCTGGCTATGTTCCTCCATGAGCACCCAGCCGACATACCAGAGATCGTTAACACAATAACTGGTATAGATGTAGAAGTCGTGGAACCCTTGACAATTGCGGATTCTCTGGCTTTATCGACGCCCCCGACAATCAAATAGTAAGATTATATTTATTTAGCAGGGACTATCTACACGTGGCAATTTCTACCAGTGTACTACATGTATATACAGGTGTTAAAAATTATTTAGTCTTACTTATTTTTTTCCAACATTGTATTAATAATTGTATTCAATTTAAACATATGTAAAAAGGAGGTCAAACAAAATGTTTTATCCGTAATCATACGTCATCATTTACAGCTAAGGAAGACCTATGTCAACGTTTAGTGTCGTATCATTCCCTTTAAAGTAGTAAATTAAATATTGTAGATACAAGATATCTCTAAAAACGGTAATATAAGATGTGCATATATTGCTTTTACACAGTAAACGTGATCTCGTGATTATTGGTTTTAAGTATATTTAACGAAATATAGATACAATTGTGAAATGGAAAATATGTTTATTTACTATCTATTTAGTTCGATTTGTTTTAGTTGTTACTTCCCTTTAGTTGTTGTGATTTGATACGTGTTACTTCCTTTGAGCATGTGTGTCTTTTGTGTACTTGTGTTTAGGTATTGATAATACTGTTTCATAATTTATGATTGTCTGATGTCAAATAAACTGAAATAGCTTGATATTGTGGTGGATGTGAAATATTTATTGCAAACATTGAAAGATGTGATGAAACACACGGACATTGTATAGCTAGAAAGAAGAGTATCGGTTGAACCAATCATGCTTTTAAAGAACGACTTTTAATATACATTTATATATTTATTTCATACAAAAGGTCATAGGCCCATCAGCATACAATCATCAAATTACATGCAATTTAAACAAGTAATCAATGACAATGCTGTACAGTCTTTATATATATCACGTATAAAGTGAAATTTAAACTTCAATAATTCGAATGTATATTGAGAAAGATTAAACACATTGTAAAAAGTAATTCCATTGAATTTAAACTTTAGCTTGTATAAATGTTCATTCTTATAATACAGTCTTAACACATCTGTCATGAAGAGTGTTAAATCTAGGCTTTTTTTTATTTGTAAACAACAGTATATGTACATAAAAATAAAAGTCTTAAGATAAGTTCTATTTTAAGACATTAACAAATAAAAGTGTTGGGATGAGTTTTATTCTAATACTTTTACTTCATTTATTTTTAAAGCGACCTACAACATGTATTCAGTGCTCACTCGATGAAATGAAGAAAATGTTTCAATGAAACACAGAAATATTGTCAAAAACCGAAATGAAAAACATTTTATAAATAAAAGCGTGCATCATGAATTGATTAAAATTTTACAATACCTTTACCAGGATTAGATACAGTGGCTGAGCTACTTGGACAGAAGGCCACATACAGGTCATCTTCAGTATAACTTGTATCTGTAAAATGAAGACTTAACAACTTTTTTTAACAAAATCAAGCACCTATTATTCGAACAATAATAGGGGTGTAGCATTCGCCTCGCACGCAAACGGTCTTGGGTTCGGACTTCAGCATGGCCATACCAAAGACTTGAAAAATAGTATTAGAAGCTTCCTCGCTCAATGCTCAGAATTTAAATATTAGTTCTTTGTCTGGTCAGCCCAGTGCCAGTATAATGTGTAATGTGACTATGTGGACATCATATCATATGTCTGCGCTATGACAAACAGTGTGGCTTAACTACAAATACTAGAACTGTCTCCATGGATACCATCATGATATGACCCTGAAATTTTGAAAGTCAATACTAAACATAATACAACAATTACTACAGAGAATTGCCTTTGGCACAGATGAGCTAAAACGTGTATTTAGTGCTTGAATGACTGAACATGTACAAAATTTTGTATTGTTTATGTTTAAACAATTCTTTAAAATTAATCTTTAAATTTTTCAGCCTATTTGTTTGATCAGAATAAGTAATTAATTTGTTTGTCTTGTACACCTGGTAAGGATATCATCATTTTCAAAAGGATTACATATTTTTTTCTATTTCAACATTTTGCAGAGATAAAATACATGAGCTGTGATGTATGAAAAATCATAACAGCCCACAGGCGATCTTAATATAAAGCATGTCAAAACTATGTTTAAAATATTAAAATACCTTCACTTTAGTTGGACAAAGTTGCTGAGGCAGTGGCAAATGTGGGCACATAGTGGAAGTCCCTTTTTCAATGAAACCTGTTGTATCTGTAAAATAAATTTCAGACTTGACTTTGTATTCAAAGAAACGAAACACCCCACACTCTTACAAACACAAATATTAGAGCATTTAAAGTTTATATATCTTAATATTCTTCAAACTTGAAAATGTCACATCACTGATATGCATCACTTGACTTCAAGTGGCTATCACCGGCTAGTATAGGGACCATTTACAAATTGAAAAACATATTATTAAAAGCGGGTGTCATGAACATAAAATTCTACAATACCTTTACTAGGGTAAGATACAGTGGCTGAGCCACTTGGACAAGAGGTCACATACAGCTCATCTTCAGTGTAACTTGTATCTGCAAAATGAATATTAAATCCAGATTATTTTTTGAAGAAAATGTTTACACCAACACCCATGTACAATTTGGACATATACATAAACATGAACTCTTAAATATATCATCCAATTGGAACGCCTTAATGACAGAAACTATTACACAGATTTGACCACAGTGTTGATCTAGGGTAGACCATCTGCCTCGCATGTGGAAGGTCATGGGTTTGCACAACGACCGTTTTGTACGAATTACTTGAAAACTAGAACTAGAAGCTTCCTCGCTTTGCGCTCGGCATTTAGACTGCGATTGATGTATGAACCATTGTTGAATTGAAATATAAAAATACTACCCATCTGATTTGACTCTATACTGTATACAACCAAACAGTATATATATATAAAAAATTATGGAGATAACTATTTGAGAATAACCAAATGTTACGATTAAAAGAATAACCTAAACTAAATAAAATTTCCTTTTAAAAGGAACGGCTTGCGTTTTTTAGTAACTTTGCGTCATTACAAGTATTTTGTTAGTAAACGATACTTTAATGGACGTAAGAGCATATAAGTTACTGGAGAGAGGCAACCTGTGTGTGGGTAGTGTGTGTGAAGGGTGTCCCTCTCCCGCTGGTGACGATAATTCTACTGTTCTCCCGCTATTCGCTATTGGGATACAGAGAAGCGCTCCGAAAAATGTTTGATATCTTAAACACTAACTGCTGAATTCTACTCATTTCTTAGAAAATATGGTTGTTATTTATGCCAATGTTTTTTTTATTACTTTTATGCGTAACTATTTTAACACAGGCACACACGAATCTCCAATGATTATCAAACCCAGTACTGCGAGTCAAGACGTAGGGATCAAAGCGTGTATTTTAGTGAGTTTACTGAAGAGAGGGAGATGTGTATGGATATTATTTACTCAAATAGTTTGTGACTTTAAAACGCTTTTATTAAGAAACACACACAAGAAACTTGAGTCTAAACCACAAGAGGTATAAACATATTGAATCAAAATAGAGTTTCACTCTCAGTACTATGAGCCAAAACGTAGCGGAGAGCGTCACCCATTCCTCCTGCAAATGTGATTAGGTGACAGTGGCCTAGCTTTGTCAAAGTTAACCTGCAGGCCTAGTCATTTTGATTGGGGCTATGGGGGTACCACGCCATATATGGCTATAAACTGAAAAGGGCCAATGTTGCATTATCAGTGGTTTTATGTTTATTTTTTCTATGTAAAACATTTATCAATTACTTAGGGATTTTTATATGTCTTGGAAAAGGGCAGACCCTGGTTTGCATTGCCTACGTGTAGCTACGCCGGTGTGCCACTGCCATAAAACTAGCACTGGATTAGCTGCCGCCAGGAATGAATAGTGTGCCATACATAGTGTTTTATGTATCTAGCTACACCGTTAAGATTTTTATCAAAATACATGTTGGGACAACATATATGCTGAACCTCCTCACCTCACTCAACCTGATCATTGTGGTAGGGGGTCCTAACTGACTCTCATGTGTTTATTAACGGTGTGACTGACTTTCATCAGCGGTAAATCTTCATTATAATGAATCGTTTTAATATCGTTCAACGATAACCTATATATACTAAATATCAGTGTATCTTTTAAACGTTATACCAAAAAATGTTATATAATAACCTAGGACCAACTTATCCGGTACCAAATAAATAAAATTGGAGTAACGGTGTCCAACCTATACAAAAATGGACACACCTCATTAATATTTAGTACATTAATTGGCTGTTTGCCGGGAAAATACCAAGACGAGTTCATAAAGGTAGGAGTTTAATTTTTACCAGTCATGGCATATTAAATTGTGTTTTGTAATAAACAACAAAAGTAACGTCGACACCTACAAATCAAACAAAACGACAGATAATACCAGGGTTGCTTATGTCTATTAAAGACCCAACCTGGGTATAAAAGGGAGGTTATGGCGGTGGGAGTGTTTTCCCTTATTTTTCAAAACACATTCAAATCTGGGAGAGTAATTTTCAAATCTAAAATAAATTCATGGATTGAAAAATTTGAAATTTGTCATGCAACATAATCTTAATATTACTCACAGTTCTTGAAAATTTCAGAATAAAATCTGCAATAATTTTTTACTAATTGCTTTCAACAGACAATCAGTTACAGAGAAATATGAATTTTGTGGGAGGAGCAAACGGGTCAATATTTTTCATGTGACCAATGTTTGTAAACCAACAGGCTTGCTGTAGCTCACATGGATGTAAGTTAAATACAAACTACAAATCATGCAAGACTTACCAAACTTTTAAATGACTCCTTTTATTATCCTTTTTTTAAACACCAACAGTTGTATATCACCATATTTAATTGAATTATACAATTGTTCCTCTTCTTTATTAAAAACATTATGGTGCCACATGAATGAGTCATTTTACATGTGTATTATATCACATGAAACAGAAATGATTGTTTTAGATTAAAACTGAAGATAGTGTTTTCACCAGGAATATCATGAATATATATATATAATATATATATATATATATATATATATATATATATATATATATATATATATATATATATATATGTAGCTATATATAAACAGCTTTTGTCAAATGAAAGCTTTTTGAAAGTGACTAAAAATTACCAAATCAAATTCTGGTCTTTATCTTAATTAATTATCAGTAAATTCTTAATTACAACGGATTTGTTCATCATGATTTTTGCTTTAATGAAGTTGAAGTGTTATTTCTCCCTCCCTGTATTGTTATAACAGGAACCAATTTTTTAATAATTGTTTCATTTTTTATTTTGTTTTTGATATGCGCGGCCTTGACATTGTTCATAATCACCACAATTTATAATTTACAGTTAATACACATGCATGATAAAACACCAACATTAATTAAAGTTTATTATTAGCACAGTCTCTATCACTCAACTTTGTATCCAATGTATGATTTGAGGTATTGTGTTGAGAAAGAAACCTTTTGCAATTTTTAATCACATCAACATAAGTTCAAGTCTAATTCCTAATATATTCAACAAAGTGTTGATTATTACTTTTTTTTATCAATAACATCCCAGTATTAATATAATATCCAAGTATGAATATAATTGTAAGTTCCTATTTTCTGTCACTAAAAGTGACGAAAATATCAGCACATAACATGTGACATAGCTATGTATTTTAATTTCCCTCCAAATCATACTTAATGATTCATAATGGGCTATACCAACTTGAATATAGGGATTTGGGCATATCTGTTAGACTGATTATAATGCTTGAATTGTGATTTAAAATTATTAGGCACATATGTTCATATACATTATTACTTCGATATCAATCAACAACATTATCACATCACTTAATAGTGTTGATAAAACACTAATTACCTGATAATGATTAATTAAAGACCCTGTAGTCCCTAATGCTAAAGTGGGATGTGATATTGACCCTAGAGTCAACATTCCTGTATCAGTTACAATGTAAACCTTCAGCATTGTTTTACAAACATTTACAAACTAATTTACATCCGATAGTCTGATCGGATGTTGGGTCATTAACATGAAAGATTATTATACTCACAGAACGTTGGTTACCTGTATATTAAAATAGACTAGTCCGCATATCATTTTAGACTTGATCATCTCCGACACTAGGCGCCCACTGATATCGCTGTAATGTGTAGAGACAGTACAATGGCCTCGTTTAATGGTTTGATAAACTGAGACAAGAAAAGAAATCATAGAAGATGATCAAGACTATATTTTGATGCTACCCTGTGCCATATTGCGTTGTATTGACTTGTTTCATTATCATAATACTAGCGCATTAAATAGAACAGACTATAACCTTTCGGTGTTTTCCGAATGTGTGCGTTACGTTGGACGCATCGAAAAGTGTCATTTAAATTCTAATATATTAAAAACATATTACAGGACTAAATTGATATCGGGAACACTTTTTAAGCAGCAATGGCAATACCGATGGTAAGTAACAGTATCTTTGTTTGCCTATTTCAGTTACTTGTACGTTTGATACACTCATAAGTTGTTGACATATACACGTACAATACTACGAAGATGATATGCTATAATTGCTTATAAACATAGTATATCTTTCTCTTTTTTTAATTGAATTACATTTTATATTTTCAGTATTGCAAATACACAAATAAATTATAAGAATAGATAGTATCAAACCTATCAAAACTGGTGATTGCGTGCAAAAATAAAGTCAGCAATACTGTATTGTACGCACATGCACGAATGTCAACATTGTATTGTACATTATATACACGCTCTAACTATCGTGCAGCAAAATGTGTGGTTTGACATAATTAGGGGATTTCGTTGCCGGTTTATAGATCACCTATAGATTTTGTTATGTTTTGGTGGATTTGATATACCAAACCATTCTGATTTTATTTATTTACGATAATGAGGTGCTTTTCATCCGTTTTAAAAAATATTTAAGTTTTAAAGACATTTATAGCGTTTTTTCTCGATGTACTCACATCAAGGCAATTTAGATACAATATCATCGTATCTATTTAAGTAATAGAAGTAGTATCAATATTGCATTTGTAAATACATATAGTAACGCGATCGCACAGCACAATTGTATAACAATTATAAATCACTTTGTTGGTGATTATATATATATGAACATCATACGGTATTAAAACTTCTCAATTTTATTAAGAAATATGTATCCACCAAATTGCAAATTGCTTAACACAATTTATCAATTTGTAACTGAGCTAAATTATTTTAGTCACTGAGGTTTAACTTTTCATACATTTTGTTTTAAAATATACATCGGACGGTAATTTGCATCAGTACCCTCATACACCCTGGACCAACTTAAGCGTTTTTATGTATAGGTTAGAAATCACGAATATATGGTATATAGAATGTAACTTCTAACAGGCAAAGAATTTGATTTTCTTTTTCGTTCCTTGAGCGGTTTCATTGGCTGAGGAAGTAGGTCAACATCTGCTGATGGTCATGACATTCTATGCAAAATTAAATGTTTATTATGAAAAATCTGAGCGATTTTATTGGTTCAAGAAGTCTGTCAACAATCTACTGGCGGCCATGACATTCTATGTAAAAGTGGAATGTTCTATTTTGAAAAATTTGAGTGATTTTATCGGCTGAGAAAGTATGACAACATCTGATTAGTTTTAGTTAAACGTTTCTTTTTCTAAATATTTTTATTTTCGAGCAACACTAAATAATATCCATGATTCGGAGGGACAGAATATATTCCAAGTCTAAGTACTGGCTAGGGTTAGTTAAAATAATAAAAAAGACAACAGACTAAAACAAGCGCCTGGATTTTATATTTTTCTTCATCCACGAGTAATACTGCATTTTTACATTGCATGAAGGATAAAAACATTAAAATCACAGTCAGAATTGAATGGAGTGTCCTCGAAACAACAAAATAATAATATAATAAACAACGATGATACTGGTACCGCAATTGACGAGGACACTGCGATAACTAAATTACTGAATACATGTGCTCTCCATTATTGTTAATTTAAAAGTGGCAAAATTAATTTTTAGTAACATAGAATTCGATTAGATCAATGGCAAAGTATTCTTGAGTTCAGTGTTAAATTTGTATTCAGACTGACGAACAGACAACAGAACTTTTTGTGTCAATGGTGACTAGCATACAGACCATAATAGAAACAGTCGGACCACAGGACGTCATCACACAGTTGGCTGAAACTAACACAATGTTGCTCAAAACCTTACTGTGTATGTATCTTGGGGTACCATTGATCTCAGTACCGGGGATAGTGCGAAATATACCCGGGATAGACGTATCCGTACTGGAAACGTTGGACCGCTTTGGACTACAGTCTTGTCTGTTTGAAATTGTATTAGCATTAAACACCATATACAATATTTATAGTCATTATAAACACGCAACAAACAGTTAGAACATGCAAAATGGAAAAATAATAGAAAAAAATGCAGGACAGAAGAAACATTTCAAACATATCATTTTTTTCTATGCAAATGAATACGAAATTAGGTAAACTGTAAAAGTATCCGACTTATTATTGTGTATATATTTATACTTATGGTTCTTGTCAGATACGCTTTATATTATCAATATTGTAACTAGTGTAATCTTTAAACAAAAATTGATTGCTAATCACTGATTAATGCAATAAAACTAATTTTGACAATGGTTATGCATAACTGCAACTAATTTTATACTGAATTGTTTTCTTCGTAAAAATGTATCATCTAACATGAATTTCCACACTTTTTAGTATTAATTGTCATAATCATTAACTGATTTTCAAAATATTTGTTATGTTTTAAAACTTTAGAAATTATATATTTGTATCTATTTTTTTTTATATGTTACTTGTTTTGATTAAATATTTACATCATGTATCAGCGTAATGATATTTCATATTATGTTTTACTATCAAAATCATGATGACAGTTTTGTTATATCATATTTCAAGTATAACGTTTTTTAAACGAGCTATTATTTTTATAAATATTATAACAATACCATAATGGTAAGTCTTGAAATAAAATTTTATCATTTGCAACCATGATTCTAGAAATATATATTATCAACCCTACTATGGACAATGTATGGTTTTTCCCTATGATTTCTCTATATAAATACCGATGATTCTGTTACAAAAACTTTGTTTGGAAGTTGATAAGATATTGAAATATTGTGTCCTTTTGTTTATAGTACTTTGTCAGATTTGAAGATGTTATGTTTAGACAATGAGTACCATTCAAACATTGTTTTTAAATCAATTAATCAGCAAACATTCTCCGTGCTGACACAGAAGAGCTGCAATAAGATATCCAACCATTTCTGTAACAAGTTAGCTAAAGTCGTCTTGAATATTGTACATGTTTAGTTAAACACTATTGAGATTTATGTACTCCGTGATTCTTTTTTTAATTTGTAATCGTATTTTACATCGATTTTACGCAATATTCATTTTATTCCAAATATCTTTAAAATCTATGTTCACATATCATGTTTTCTGTAAGTTATGTGTTAAGTTTAATAGTCGCGTAATTGCCCAAGCGATTTATATCGTATTGCTTTCATCATAGAGATCCAGCATGACTTAACGCACTTAGTATTTAGAATTAATTGCCACATTCATTAGGTATTAATTATAATTAAACGTGGTAAGATGCCTCTCATGTATCAATAATTTAGAACGTTTTTTCATGACAGAGCTATAAAAGTTAGCAGCGTAATACATCGGTAGTTTAGAAATATTTACCTGTTAACATTGATAAAATTATTTAAAATGTTGAATGTTTACAACTAAGTGAATGATAAAAGTTTTTATGTGCATCTGTTCACAACTAAGCACTGGTTCTGTGTAACTATGTATGGGGAAAATAGAAAATTTAACTAGTGGTAAGAGAAAACGCAACTTTAGACTGAATGGGCAATTTTAATTTTTGCCAAAAATTCAAACAAAAATAAAAAAAGTCTATATTGAAACGAAAATGGGCAATGTTTATTTTTGCCAAATATTCAAAGAAATGGAATCATGATAAGCTAATTTTCCACATATCTGGGGGAAAAGCACCGCCTGGGCAATTTTAATTTTTACCCCGCCACCAGATATGTTGAACTAAAACATAATGAACTATAACAGAACAATAGTACATATGGAGACAAAATTTATGAGAACAAATAGAAATATAATTAACTATAATAATATAATATGTAATTCTAAGCCAACCAGAGAGTAACGCTTAAAAGGAGAAATATTGGTCTTATAGAAACACAACGAAGAAGCGTGCTTTCACGCTGAATTTTATTTAGAAGAATGATGAAGCCTCACGCCGATTGGTTAAAAGTGGTCATTGAATTTAACCCGACTACGGACATTATATGTTTTTTTTCTACTCATATAAATTCCTAACAAATATTAAACCAGTTAAGAACAAATACATTTGATCGTCATTCGGATATATAGTTTAGCATCGTCTAAAATATCGTACGTACTTTAAGTTGCTATTCATGTTGAACAATATTTATATTTATTAGATAAAACATGTTTCAGTGGAATATTTCTAAGCAACTATATATTTAATAAAATCTTGAATAGTGTTGTAAGTACTTTATCTTATATGCCATGTATGATTGTAGAACTTCCATCACCTTAGTATGCTCGGACTCGAACATTAAATAGTTTTTTTCATGAATTGTATTGATACTTTATGTTAAGATTTTATTTTTTTAAATATTAAAGAACGTTTATTTGATTGGCTAATCAATTTTAACCATACACAGTGCCACGCCTACTATTACTCTTCACATAAGTTGATGTAATTCATCGTATATATGCAGCTATAATCGTCGTAGTAATCCCTACCCGTGTATATGTTGGGTACATAGTATAGCTTTTATTCATGACTAAATACGTATGTTACATTAAACTATGGTAACGATGTGACTTTTTACCTGGTGATACGTCATTCAAAATTATGTTACGCCCATTTTATTTTTATTTTCCCACAGTCCCGTTTTCATTTTTTTAACTGTAACAAGGACTTATATATCTCTATATAATTCCTTGACTGTAAGCGGCGATATTCTGCTAAAATATGTTATTCGTTGTGTTCGTGGATATAGTGAAACATGAACGGTGCCTTAATTATATGTATACAACGAAGGATGAAAGCTATTAATTGCAATTAATTAAGGCATCATGTGTCGTCTCATTTGCCATTCATATTAGGTGCTTCTGTACTTTTGGCTTATAATCTAAATGCCATGAGTTTTCTTCAATCTTAATATTTCTCAGATGTGAGATGACACTTTTAAAAGGATGTCTTACTATTTGATGTGCAGTTAAGTAATCTGAAGAACATTTTCCAATACATTTAATTGTTTATTGTTCATGTGTTTATGTTTTATGTATTAAAATGAACTGTAACGAACAAATTAAGGTAAACTACATGTTCTGTTCTGTTGTAAGTCTAAACGTTCACAGTAAGATTTTCAGCGTGATGAACCATTCAACATTCCTGTTTTGTATTTTAACTATGTAATTCTATAGTCTGTTTATACAAATGATACTCGTATATGGGTCAGATGGAATACTAATTTTACAGTGTCATTTTTCTGGTACTTTCAATCATATTTCAATTCATAATTAAAAAAATAGAACATGTTTATTGTTTTTATTAATTCGATCCGCTAAATGTAAATGTAAAACAGAAAAACAGATAACATACAGTACGCGTCATGTGTTTAATAACAAACTCCGCCTCCTGTTATGTCCCGTTTCTATTTTTATTCGTTCCTGCGTCATTCATAAATCTGGTTTTTTTTTTATAGATTCCGTTAATGTAATGTTGACATAGAAGTATCAGAAACGGTGTTATCTTCGGAAGTGTTTAGTTAAAACTGGTTATACCTACAACTAGAGTTATATGCAGTTTATTTCAGTACACCTTATCGTGTATGATATAGCATGTGTTAACATCAAAACAGATCTCTCATGACTATTATTATAGTTTTCATGTGGAATGTTTAACATGTGCTAAGTTTTAAAGGGACACGCAGCAGCGTTGAAATCGAAATTTATTTATGTTCACACATCACATTTACATACGTCTATTAATGTGGATTCTATAAAGTTTTCATTTCCTTTCGAATTTAATTCTCGCAAACACTTATTTGCCGAAGGATTTTGTCCTAACTAAAATTGTGATTATGACGTGTCCTTACTAAAATTGTGATAATGACGTGCATGGCAGCGTTTTTATTATTTGGATATCTAACGTGCTGTCCATTGGGGAGGTGAAAAATAACAAGCAAATTCGGGGAATTTATGTCCTATATATTTCTAAGTTACTGCACGGAAAAAAACGCCAAAAATACGATTTTTCACGAATTAAAGAGGCATAACTTTGCAGCGACACAAGTGACATCCCATAAACTCGAACATAGACTGTGTTTTGTCATTATAAACAGTGTATTAAAATTTCAAAAGATTTGATTTAGGCATTCATTCTTAAGTTATTGCACGGAAACCAAAATTTGACGGACGGACGGACAGGCGTACAGACCTAAATTAGTGTCTCCCGCTTTGCGAAAATAGACGCACAACATGTCACACTAAACGCTATTATCAAACATTACAACAACAACTATCTTATGTAGGCCAAACCTTGTTATCATCGGTTATTTTATGTCTCAAACTGAAAACGCAAAAATAAACTGCATCATTATTTGCTGGACGTGAATTATAACATAAAAAACTAAGTATATATAAGAATATAAGAATATTAACCCTTTACTTC
The DNA here is from genome assembly GCA_029582155.1 of Panopea generosa. NCBI lineage: Eukaryota > Metazoa > Mollusca > Bivalvia > Adapedonta > Hiatellidae > Panopea > Panopea generosa. The sequence goes on from CM055905.1 coordinate 17,039,312, forward strand.
ATATAGACGCCTTTGGACACCTCTAATATAGACGCATTTGGACACCTAATATAGAAGGCTTTTGAATTATTGGGTAAATTATGTTTATATAAACTGACAGAGTGGAAAACAGTGCAATGTGATTGGTGCGGGGAAAACGCATATCTATGAATGTAAAATGAATACCCAACATTTGGCTTGATCTTATTTATAATAATTGTATCGATCGTAGAACTCGTAATATATAGGGAAGAATATTTACTAGGCATTTTGTGCGTGTGTTAAATTGCTATAATTACGGTGAGTGTTTTATGTTCATAAATACATTTGTAAACAAAATCATGACGCTGGGTCATAATTGGCTCCAAACTGGGCATCGAACTTTTAATTGTAAAACATTTAAATGTCTGGTCAGCGGACACTAGTGAAGATATATTTTTATATACTATATTCTATTTTTGATTAGTCACCTAAAATGTATGTCCAAATAATAACCCTCGGGTCATAGCTATTTTATATGTATCATAGGCGCTTAGTCCCTTACTGATTTTTTTTACAAATAATGACACTTGGGGTATATTTCTCCTCCATCCCAGGCCAATTATTTTTTTTATTTAAAACAAAAAAAATACTCTGATAGTACAAATGCTTTATTTTTTATATGTTGCATACATGTACGTTGAAGTTAAGGTCCCCATTCAATTTTTTTTAAATCATGATCCTGATTGCATATTTGGCTCCACTCTGACCTTAAAAATATTTTTCTCTATAAAAATGTATCTGCAAAATTCACGCGCATATTAACGATACGGATTTTTCTGATTTACATTCCATTTAACAAATACACACTTAGCAGTATATGAATCGGGTTATTTTGATACGCCATCGAGGGTGGGGTGTATATATAAGTAAGTAAATATTTTGTTATAGATCTAGTGACATGGCATGACAAACATGCCAAAGAAGATAAATGGGCCTATAAGTCATCTACAATTAAAAAGTAGTTGTAACGCATCCAAGTATGAGCGTGTTCAAAAAGTTCGCGGAAAATGCTTATAAAATATTTATTTTCATCTGTATGGTGGTTTGAAATTTAATCCAACCCAAGTTCTTTATAATTATATTATTCTCTATTGATTCACAAGATATCAGCACTGTAGTCATACCAGTAGCGTTACTACAGTAACCTTCATCGACCGTCACCGGATCACTTTTCGCAGGTATTTTCGAAAAATTGCTACTAATTTACATATGTATTACTTTTTAATGCGCTAAGGATTTTCATAGAAAATACATTCGTCCATCTGCAGCTCCGGTATTTTCATACTGTGACGTCAGTAGAACATTATGACGTTTATTGTGACGCCAATACGTCTTCATGTTACAAACTGGATATTATCAAGCTGTTTTCACTTCACAGTGTCTTTAGAACAGCGGTACGAAAATTTTGTGTTTTGCAAAAGAAAAACTAAGTCAAAAACTGTGATTGACATTATGAAAACATATACGGTGAAAAAGCTTTGCAGAAAAAACTGCAATTTATGACTGGTACAATAGATTCGGTGAAGCCGTCAATTAACTAAAGGACATTAGATAAGGCGGTCGTCCTGCAACGTAAAAAAAAACACATACTAGAATCATTCATGGGGCCAAAACGTTTCTAGATGGGAAAATACGCATTTATAAGTTAGATATTTAGCAACTTAACTAAGAAGTGCCTATTCTAGTATTACGTATTATTTGAGTATGCGTCGCGTTGCAGCTAAGTTTGGAAAACAACGGCTTTCCTGTCACCAAAGAAGCTCAGCGAAAAAGCAGATTTTTGTCGTTTTCTACGACATGCAAAGTGTCGTCCTGACTCATGCCGTTACCTATAGGAACTACAATCACTTCCAACTACTATTCAAAGGCATGCACAATGCACTCTTTATTATTCATACACATTTTGTTTTCTGTTTGTTTGTTTGTTTGTTTAATCGATTATTTGCGGGTTGTTTTTTAATTGTTATACAATGTGACTTTGAAGTAACGTAATTTGAGAATGACATGGCGTTAATTAATTAAGCGTATTTTTCGTTGATCCGGTCACGCTTGGTGAGCGTTACTAAAATTACTGCAATATTTTCGGTGTTAAGGACACTTTTGTAAAATTTATAGTACACGTTGTCGATATATGTATTAAAACTGAAATGTTAAAAAGTTATAAATACTTTCCGCGAACTTTTTTAAACCACCTCGTATACACAATGTACACATGAATGGGTTGAGTGGTAATAGTTATATAATATGTGGCTATAATTGACTTCATGAAAACATTCTTATATCTTTTATATAGTTGTGTATGAATAAAATGGATTTAAAAGTCAATTGAGCGAATAGCACGAAAAAGAAATGTATCAATATCATGTATCAATGTTTATCAATAAATAATATTTCGTTTAATATTATTAGCGTTGAACATGTATTTTTTATTATAACTTTTCCTGGATATGTTTGCCTCAAGTATGACATTTTTTCATGAACTTGAAGATTTTTATTAGTATTGTCATCAAACGTATCTGCCTGTCTCTATTCTGAGCGGGAGAATACCGCATCAGATTGACTAAGTATTGATCTTTCACATGCTCATGATAATGTAATCTTCATACTTAAAATCAGTTTTGAATAGTTTATACGTTCTCAGCTTTGGACTATTTTGTACATCACGTGACCAAATATTAGCATAATAGTCGTTTAATGACACTTTCACTTCAGTCATGTTAATAACGGACTTGCATTACAACTGTTCATGAGTCCCAATTTGTTCGTGATTTGCTTATGTCACATCACATGACCAATTATTTGCAAAGAGATTATAGTCACGGATAAACACCTTTTTGTAAGTCTGTTATCATCCATATTAACCAGTCTATTCCAGAATCGTATCATCGAGCTTCATCTTCTGTAAACGCTAGGTAACCACCCTGTATCACTCGTCAATGGTCGCGTACAAACCACAGGAGCTTGGGGAGTGGATAATAACGTTTAATGGGATGGAAAGGTTCCCTAGCGTTTATATAGAGACAAGAAAAGAAACAAACGTAGACCCCTCCCCCGATAAAAATTAGAGTTTTTAAGTCAATAGGCCATCAATTTTAACAAACTCGATCTCGTTCTATCGCTGAATGATTTATCTTCAAGATCGTCGCGATATTTGTGCATAAATCGGCCGTTTGAAGAAGATGTCGAACTGGGTTCCCCAAAACGGCGTAATTTTTTATCAACAGGTCTGTCAACGGATATGACGTCATGATCGTACGGAGCAAAGACAGAGCTGTGTTTAATTGGTTAAAATTCTCTGTATTTTTTAAACGCTGTCCGATCAAAGTAATTGGGATGCTTACTTTCCAAAATTTTCCATAAGCGCCTCAGTGACTCGGATCAAACTGGTACCTTTCAGGGCGTGGCCAGTTTGAAAAAAATAAAGCCGATTATATCCGAACATGCTACTTCCGTTGCCACAGATGTTGGTGGACAAAAAGTATGCTGTTAACGCCGAATAATTACCTTTAAACATCGTTTTTGCTTTACTGACCGGATCGATCTTGAAGATAAATCATTCAGCGACAGAACGAGACCGGGTTTGTTAAAATTTATGGCCTATTGACTTAGAAACTCTAATTTTGTTCGGGGAAGGGGTCCACGATTGTTTCTTTCCTTGTCTCTATATATACGCTAGGGGACCTGTCCACCCCCATTAAACGTTATTATCCATTCCCAAGGCTCCTGGGGTAGGAATCTATGTAACAACCATGAAATATCCCATTGCACGGTTTCGAACATTATCTGATGACAGACAGCCGTACTGTATTAAAAATAGAACTAGCTCAAGCTAGATGTAAACAGAGAAGATTATTACTAACACAGCTGTATACCACTGCTTTATAATAAATATATTCTGATGTTTAAAATATATATACCGTTTTATCAATAAGTACTAAACCTAATATGTCCAATTACACAGATTCATTTAAATCATATTATATTTTCTGAGTTTATGCAGATTAAACCACTAGTCGTTCTAATCAAAACATGTCTACACAATTCATCCATAATTATTTTGTCTGTCTTTTATATTTTCATTCTGGGCAATCTAATATCGAGAAAGGTATGATTCATCCATTTGTTTTGAAATTGTTTTAAAGCATTATTAAAACTGTCCACATGAAATGTGTCTATACAATACATGTTTCATCTGAAAGTTGTTCAGTGTTTGATTGGAAATATGACATTTGCTTCTTTCGTAATTAGTATCAGTTTTATATCTTAGTGTTGAATGACAGTGTTGATGATTGTATTTTAAGTGCTCTGTAATGTTCATTAAACTACGTCCAAGACTTTCCGCATTTTCATCGTAATTTTTCATGCACCAGTCTATATATGCGTTTTGATGCTAGCTGTTTCATTAGACTAGCTAAACCTAATATTTCCTGTATTTCCACTTTCAAACTGGAACGTCAATATATCCCTTGTACTAAACATGTTGTTTTATTTTATTTTATCATTTATTCTATTAACTGTTTTGTCTTATGTTATCATATTTTCTCTTCTGACCAGTATTTGCGGATAATTCAATTATAAATATATTGCTAAATTGATTTAGTACATGTAAAATCCATCTGTAACAGACGCAAATTTAGAGAGAGTATGGTAAAACAATGCAGCAACATGGAATACCATTGGCATTGGTACCTATATGGTACATGTCAGTATCACACAGGCATTATCCCATTTTATAATAAGGGACTGCAGGGTCATTCATTTATCTTAATCTGGAAATAACTCCAGGATTATCAACATTTGTACTTGTTTTTGTAATTAAATATGCTGATATTGGCAAACAAATGTATATAAATGAAATGTTAAATTATTAAATTTATTCTATATCATGATTTAAGTATTTAAATTATTTTTTAAACAAGCTACTAAAGGTATACCACCCCTTCTAAAGCAACTGTTTTAACCAATTGGTTTCACCCATACGAGTCATTTTCCGTACTCTGAAGGGAAATAAGAAATATTCAGTTATCACATTAAATAATTAATAAATCGAGTGAACTAAAGATTATTTTGTTACTTTTAGTGACAGATGATAAAAAAAACACTAGCAATTGAAGCTTTTGTAATCATTCAAATTGGGACTCAAAAAATTCAAAATTCAATGAAAATCAACACTTTGATGAGCAGAATGATAGAAATTGGTGATTTGAATGTGGATAAACAACAGGAATAAAATGATACTGATATATCTATTGGTCAGTTGGGTGGATATGTTGTAAATGAGGATGATGATGCTGAAATTGAAGACGAATCAAACTGTGATAGTGACTTTAAAAAATGCTTTTTTTGACCTTGTGTGACAATAAATAAATAATCGCGGTTAATAAATCGGATAATTAATTAACGTTATTTTATATGTTCTACAGCACCCACATTGTCATTGGAAGTATATATATATATATGGACAATGAATCATTTTATTATATATTATTGAACAGAAATTGCAGTTCTCAAGTTTATAAAAAATTTTCTTTGACACGATGTCTGATGCTATGGGTGAGCGAGTTGTAACCAGTCTTGTCATCTCATTAAAACTTTAACTAACTGTTGTTACACAGGTTGACGAAAAGGTTGCAGAGCTTATGATGTTAATGAAGACCATGTTCATTATATCTAACAAAGTATCACAGCTGGCAGAAACCAACCTGTCACTCCTGGTCACCGTCCTGGCCATGTTCCTTCTTGAACATCCAGCCGACATACCTTGGATCGTTAACACAATACCTGGTATAGATGTAGCAGCCGTGGAAACTCTGGACAAATATGGATTCTCTTGCTTTATCGACGCCCTCGACAATCAAATGGTAAGATTATATATATTACAAGTGTACCTCAATGTTTTCTGCAATTGGTCAGTGAAAAACAGTACATAGTACAAAGTACTATATACAGGTGTGACAAATTCCTTAGTCTAAGTTACTCTTTACCAACGTTGTATTAATAATTGTATTCAATTTGAAAATATGTGAAAAGAAGGTGAATTTTTTTTATACGGGTTCTTACTTTATCTTTTGCAGCAAAGAGAAACAGCTTTCAGCGTTTAGTGTCGTATTATTCCCATTAAATAAGTAAATATATATTGTAGATAAAAGAAGACATTGGAAACTGTTCTATAATGTGCATATATTGCTATCATTAACACAGTAAAAATGATCTCGTGATTATTTGTTTTAAGTATATTTAACGAAATATAGAGACAATTGTGAAATGGAAAATATGTTTATTTACTTTCTATTTAGTTCGATTCGTTTAGTTGTTACCTCCCTTGAGTTATTATGATATGATACGTGTTACCTCCTTTTAACATTTGTCTTCTGTGTACTTGTGTTTCATATTTTAAGATTGTTTGATGTCAATAAACTGAAAAAGCTTGATATTGTGGTGGATGTAAAATAGTTATTGCAAACATTAAAATGTGTGATGAAACACACGGACATACAGTGAATAGCCAGGAACAAGAGTAACGATAAAACCGATTGATGCTCCCAAACAAATTCATTATAATAGTAGATGGGGCCTAAAACTGCATTTATTCATAAGTTCTATTTCTAAAGAACGGCTTTTTATATATATATTTATTTCATACAAAAGGCCATAGGCCCATCAGCATACAATCATAAACTCGCATAAGATTTAAACAAGTAATCAATGGCAATGCTGTACAGTCTTTACATATATATCACGTATAAAGTAAAATTTAAACTTTAATAATACAAAAGTATATTGAGACAGATTTAACACATTGTAATGAGTAATACCGTTAAATTAAAACTTTAACTTGTCTAAATTTTCATTTTTATAATACAGTCTTAACAAATATGTCACGAACATTGTTAAATCTAGTCTTTATATCATAGTTAGATATATATGTTATATATACTAAATTTTATTGGTGGAGAGAAATGGCATGAACCTCTATACATGACTTACAAGAGTAATTTTACACTGGTCATTTTCTTAAATGTGTTTGCAGGCAGACTATGAACGTGACATACTTCATACGACGTCACTTTTGATAAACGCCATTTTGTGTCAACACCGTGCCCGAAATATTCACGAGAATGTCCTACACAGAGAGATGGACAGTATCATCCGCCACGTGCGTCAGGGAATCCAACAAGAGAAGATAGTTGGTATAGAACACATGCCTATTTTCTCAAAAATGTTTTAAAGATTATAAACAATTATGGTCAAATACCATACGTGCGGTGTGTCTTTAAGAATACAAAGTGCATTTTTCTATGATGGACAAGTATTATCAAATATATGTGTTTTTTATAAAAATATCTCATAAAAATCATTCAGCTGAAGCACAGAACCCCACCAAAAGAAAGGGACAAATTCGGAGAAAGGATAAAAAATTATTAATATTTAATTTTAACTGTCTATCATAGTATTCGACGCTTGTATTATTTAAAATGAATATTCATTAACATTACTTCAGTGTCTTATAAAACATTCTGTAGTTGATGTATATTTGGGAAAGGTCACGTGACGAATAGTATTTTTTGTATCTAAATTATTATTTTTCTAAACAATAGGCGTCGTATTCATTGATGAGAATATTCTATTCTATAGACTTCAGCTTGAAAATTCAAATTTTTTAACCTTACATATTTAGTTCACCATGACTGATATGCTTGCACATTTGGGTCACAAAAATGGTATCTAAGTCGGATTTTCAAAATCTATTCTTGAGTTCAAGTTCAAGAATATTCTTAATAATTGTTGATGAATACCACTCCTGGGTGGTGTAAGAAAACATTCAAAATAAAAACTCGTATTTCAGCATTATCTAATGAAAATGAGCCAAACAAATTTCTGAAACTGCTTGAGCGCAAGTATTGTTTTAATCATCTTATACATAATCCATGGCTACTAAACGCCAGCTCCACCACCAACAAGTGGTGATAAGAAAATGAGCTATCGACACATCGGCGGTGGAGCTAACGAGTATTTTTATTTGTACACACGTGAGAATGATTTACTTTTTGTCTTATATTTTTATTAATAGATCTCAGTTCGAAAATCGGGCAATGTAGTACCGTGTACGAATACTTCTACTACTGGTTGGCCACCAAATATGCACGAGTCCGAATCAGGAGAAAAGCTCTTGACAACACAATTTACAAAATATTGAAACTAAATGGTGGCCAACCAGTAGTAGAAGTATTCGTACACGGTACTACATTGCCCGATTTTCGAAATGAGATCTATTAATAAAAATATAAGACAAAAAGTAAATCATACTCACGTGTGTACAAATAAAAATACTCGTTAGCTCCACCGCCGATGTGTCGATAGCTCATTTTCTTATCACCACTTGTTGGTGGTGAAGCTGGCGTTTAGTAGCCGTGTAATCTGTGATCGTTTTATACTGTTGTGTCTATATACATGTATATAATGTTGATCATCGGTTTGTCTTTCAAGAACAGGCTTCCGTTCCAGCAGATTTTTCTGGAGATTTATTTATTCTTAAAACTATTAACTAGTTTCTTATTCATTATTTAATCAATGTCAGTCAGCACGTTTACAGTTGCAATGGAACCAGTATAAAATCATATACGTGCGGAGTGCGTGGTCCAGTGGAAAAGCATTGAACCCATGATCGGAGGGTCGTGGTTTCGATCCTCAGCCACGGTTATGTGTGGTGTCCTTGAGCAAGACATTTTTCCGCATAATTCTTAGTACTGGTTCTACCCAGGAAGATTCCGAGCATCATTTGTCTATGTTGTAAGAACTTGTTTCACAATCAAAGTAAAATATATTAGTTTGAACTTAATATACGTCGATATGTTGGTGTGATGGAAGCCTGACTGCTAATGTTAAAGTATTGCTGGTACATGTTTCAAAATCAGCTTATTCATGTTTTTGTTTGTTTTATTTAACACTAAAACCCCATGTTCGTGATATATGCTGTTAAAAAACGTCATAAAATGAATGTGTTGCTAATTGATATACGATTGATATCGTACTTGTATTTCATATAATGAAAAGTATCGTACATACCGTTTGTTTAATAAAACAAGATATATACATCTATAATATATCGATTTTGTCTAGTTTATCTCAAGGACTACCATAAATAAATACAAGACTGACACATCCGTTCCTTTATTAAATGGGAACTATTTCAAGTCAAAACGCCACGTTATATATCTAAAGACTGTCAACTGCACATGTCTATTTTATAAGTTTTTATAAGAAAAAAAACGGACACACATAGTTGAGCATTCTGCTAATATCTTACCAAACTGCAAACATTTCGAATGTGTGTGAATAGTGTATGCACCTTTACATGTGCGAGTACAAAATAATACACATCACGGTAAAGTCATTATCATATTCATTATAAATGAAGCAAATTCTGGAATTTTAAGCTTTCGGCCTAAACCACACACATTCAAACTTAACACTTTTAGTTTGGTTAGTGTATAAGAATTATTTAATAACTACATAAATTTAAACTTAACACTTTTAGTTTGTTTTGTGTATTAAAATTATTTAGTAACTACATACATTTAAACTTAACACTTTTAGTATGTTTGGTGTATAAGAATTATTTAGTAACTCCATACATTTAAACATAACACTTTAATGTGTTTGTTGTATAACAGTTCTAAGAGTTGTTTTTTATGATGAGATTATTTGGAATTTGTGTTTGTCCATGTTCGTGATATATGATATTGAACACACGTCATAAGATACATAGTAATTCCAATCTGACTGGTAAACTATCCAGACAACGAAAAGTATTTTTTTCTCTCCTTTATTCTCTGTATTCCGTAATTAACAGTCCACATTTATATACGAAATACACAATGCACCGGATTTGTTAGGACAAACAATTAATTATCAGAAATAAACATAAGTGTAAATAATCAATCAAATATGTTTTAATGAACAATAAAATATCCAACCAGCAATATATTTTCATATTATAAACTGTTCTAACCACTTAATTATACGATGCTAATAAAGACTATATTGAATATGGGAAAATAGGGTTCAGAAACTGGAAATTATTTTTTTCTATATATGTGTATGTTTTATGTGTATGTTATATGTGTGTGTTATATGTGTATGTTATATGTGCACAGGCATCCAGTCCCATTAGCTAAGTCGGTAGAGCACGAGACTTATAGTCTCTGGATTACAGATTCGATTCCCGGGGCTGCTAAACTATATATATATTGACACTCGTTTAGATAGGAATTTAAACCGAGGGTCAGTGTGACGGTGCTATACACCGAGCACGCTAGCCATGTTGACATTAGCCATTTCATTAATTATATGTATCGTGTATTGTTTGGTAATATGCCGGCAATGAATATAATCGAAATTTATCGTTTTCTATTATCGGTTTAACTTTAATTCATTAATTTAACGAATTTCACGTCTTTCTATTTTGAATATTGGATTGTTGAGGAGAAATTTCAGACCTGATAAGGGAGCAATATCAATCTAAAAAGTACACGTCTTTACTTACAAAATTGTTTACACTTTGAATGCACTTTTAACATAAAAATATCCTAGCAGTTTAAGGTTACAGGTTTGGCTTCTCCCTTATATATAACAAATATACGACACTTTGGGCAAAACGAGGTTTACCCGGAAAGTGATTACATGCATTACACACACAGCAAAATGAGTTTGACCTACACAAGTAAAAATGCCATGCACTTTAAACGTTTAACGTTAATTTAACGTATGTGCCAAAACGTACGTTTCTCGTATAAATAGTACTACGCACGTTTAACATACGTTTCTGGCCATACGTTTAATGTATATTAAACATATGTTTAACGTACGGTCAAAACGTACGTTATTCATAGGAATAGTACCAAGCATATTTAACATATGTTCCAATACGTACATTTTTCATGGAAATAGTACCACGCACGTTTAAATTACGTTTAACATTATGTTTTGTCCAACATATGTTAAACATACGTGGCATTTTACCTGTGTATGGCTACCCGTAAAGATCCTAAACTTTAGGAAATGTACTAATGAACAGCCCTAGTGGTAAGGAAATGAACACTCGGCTATGTACGAAAACAAAGTTGCATTAAGGTTCATGGTTAAGCTCATGTTATGGTATGTAGTTGCAACCTTGCGTGCAAACAAAGAGTTATGAATACCTGCAGATGTTCAATTAAGGAAATCCTTAACCCGGTGTATTTAAGACGTGGCAGAATTTCAGATCATACAAGCAGTGTGTCTGGAAGGTTTTCAATAAGCTGTTTTGTAACTGACTTTAAATAATAAATAATATATGCTAGTGTTCGTTGACCAATATCGTTTCCAGTGCAGCGGATAACCAGTATTTGGGGCGCTAAATTATATGAAAGTAGATAAATAATTTTATCCATAATTTGGGTCATTTTCATGCCTGGCTTGAAATCCCACAAATACGTCCCCTGCTTCAATCCAAGATGCACTCCGTCTGGCCCAAGTGTAGATCTATGAAAGGCATCTCGAATGATTGGTGATCGAATGATCCATACTTTGAATTGTCCTAAAAATAATCTAAACTTTAAATTGCATACGTGTGTATATATTTAATAGATGTGAATTTCTGGAACGTTTAGTCGAATGAAACCGTTGCATGCATTTGATTTCCAACGACCAAATTCTTTAATTTCTTCTTCTGACTTTCCTTGAATATACGTATATGAATGTTGCGCAACCAATTCTAAAACTATGTGAAGTGTAATATAACGTTTCTATACCTAAGAATTTTAATACCTTTTTGAGAACACTATTAAACGGATAAACTGTAACCGGCAGTCCATTGTAATGACAGAGAAATTGACCTCCTACTTTCGGCCTACATATAAAAGATATTCTTTAAAACGTTGTTTTGGTCAGAAAACTGAATGGTTATTATAGCACCACAACCCAACTGGTCAGTTTTTGAACTTCTGATGAAAATACAAATACCATTCTGGTTACTACAACATCTTTAAAACTCCTACAGCAGAGAGTTTATCTGAAAGATCTATTTCACTTACTCTAAATAGAGCAGAGAAAGCCAATGTGTATGCCAAGCCGAACAAATCGGCTTCGTATTGTACAGACATTAATCAAATTTGGTAAAACTTTCCTTAGATTGGCATTTTATTATCTTTTAGTTTTTGAATTCTGTTCATGCCTTGTAACAAGGAAATCAGGTGTATTATCTGCAAGGCAGTTGATTTTGTTACAAAGCTTATATAGAAGCAATATGGCAATTAACCGTCTTATATGCATAATCATTTTGTGACATGAAAGCAATATATTCAACTATATGTCACAATGGAAGAGGCTATGTATTATTGTATAACATGCTTAGTCTAAAATTCTTAAATGAAGCCTTTGGCGCTTGGTATGTTTTCTGCATGTTTATTGTCATGGAAACATCAACCAGCCCAGTCCAGAATCAACTCCCAAAGTCTTGTCTACTGAAAACAGCTTACAACATCACCAATGTTATTCTGATTATCATGAATATGGATAGCTATTATTTGAATATTATGATTCAAAGTTAACTGATGTATTAAGGACATGACTCGTTTATTTTTTGATGACTTTTTATTAATTATTTCAACTATAGACAAGTTGTCTGACCTTATTGTCATCTTTTTACCTTTGAGGTGACGGCACCATGTATCGGATGCTAGCACTATTGGTAGTAATTTTAAATAAGTTATGTCCTTAAATACTTCGTTACTCCAGTATCCAGGCCAATTAAAATATACCCAATTGCCCTAAAAATATGCACTACATCCCAGCTGAGAAGAACCGGCAACTTCCGTAATTTGCTTTATATCGCCATTTGATACCCTTAAAAGGTCAATGGATATACCGACACCATTGAACGACTCTAAGAAATGAAGCCAAACTTTTATACCCTCTGAGATTCTAACTAAATGATGACGTTTTTTTTGCATGTGACATAGCTTCATGAAAACGGCAGTTAAAAGCTCTTCCCGAAGGAACGGCTTTAGAAAAGAAATTCAATAAACCAACTATTGACTGTCATTCTCTCAACTTAATTTTCTTTAGTTGTAAAGCATCTGTAAATAATGTTTTTGCTTTTTCTATTTCATCCTTTATGATTCTAACCGTACCTTCCAAAGTATCAATTTCTAGACCTAGATATTGCATTTTTGTAGTTGGGCCTTCTGATTTCTCTTCATTTATTGGAATACCAATTTCATTACATACATATTCAAAATTGTCCATTAAACACTGACACTCATCACTATTATTTTTTTTTCGGCAAAGAATAAATCGTCCAGATAGTGATCCAATTGTTTTGAAAGTGCTTCTTCAGATACTGCCTATTGTACAAATGTTGCAAATCTTTCAAATATTGAACAAGATATGGATGTTCCTTGTGGTAACATGTTATGAACCCAAAATTAATCATCAAAGCATATGCCCAATCAATCAAAATCCCCTGGATATATAGGGCATTAATTAAAGGCAGATTTTTGCCATTAAAGAGATTTAACAACTGTAATATTCTATCACATTGTCAAGTTTTTGAAAAACTTACAGAGCATAGTTCAGCATCAATAAACTCATTGATACTAAAGCCTGAAGGATGGGACAAAATAGAAATTAAACCCCTTCCTCCGGTATTCCTGGGTATTAAACAAACTGGGTTTATTCTTAAATTTGAAATTTGGCTTCCTATGAAATGTGCCCAATATCTACTTACTTCTTATACAAGCTTTTTTTTTTTAAAATTTCTGGGTCTATTGCAACATTTTTTTTTGTTGAAAATATTGGAATATGTGGACCCGAATACTGGAGACTAAATCCTGATCTAAAACCTTCAAGCAAAAACGAAGCATCGATTCTGTTATCATATTTGTCTTACCATAATTTCAACTTATCGTTTTTGATTGTTGTGTGGCCTAATACCCTTAATATTTTGTTTTCGAGCTACCCAGACCACGTACATGACATATAAGTTGTGTAATGAAACCCAAGTATATTCCAAGGGGTGACATTTGGGCCGAGAAGAAAAGCTATTTTACTAACTTTCATCAAAATCGCCATCCAGCAAGTGCATTGAAAGTGTGCACATCTTCATAAGACTCGTTGACGGTCTTCTACTTGAGCCAGAATTAAAAACTTGGTGTTTTTGAGCCCTCCAAACCATGTACATGACACATGAGTTGTGTAATAAATTCCGAGTAAGTACCAAGGGGTGATAATTTGGCCGGGAATAAAAGCCATTTTACTAAAAACTTGGTGTTTTTGAGCCCTACCAACCACGTTCATGACACATAAAATGTGCAATAAAATCAAAGTATTTTCCAAGGAGTGACATTTGGGCTGGGAATAAAAGCCATTTTACTAACTTTCGTCGAAATCGCGTTGCTGGCTATTTCAGACATCACTTAAACATGACACGTGCTTGTTCTTATGTGTAAGTGTTTCTCATACATCACCGACAACAAAAACCAAATCGAGGCAACCAAAACAAACAAAAAGACGAATTGAGTCATTGCTGTGCGACATTTCTATTTTTAATCACATATTTTGCAAAGGTAATCATAAGAAAACTTGCAAGCGATGGAGCAACAAGGTTCTGGTTGGTTTGTGGGTGTAGAAAACGACAAAGATGCGACTGCCAAGCAAAAAACGCACTTAAAAGCAACAAGATCTTTTGTCAGTGCATTGAAAATGAAATATTGTACAAATCACGAGATAAAGACACCAGGAATTGTCCTCGTTTTTCACGGTCGACCGAAGACGACAGACGAAGCTGAGTTGGGATACTTGAGAAATGTTGTAAGTTATTATATAAAAAAAACTTTTAAAGTTTGAAATAATCACTCTTTCATATTAAATGTTCAGCCACCTTAGGCTAAACATTTCAAACTGAGATTTTTCTCAACTAAAAACCTCAATTTATCTAAATCATTACTATAACTCATAATACGACAATATGGAATTGAAGTTGAAAGACATCTTTACTCATTGAAATCGGATAAAATGTAAATTAATGTAAATGAAGTTGTACCATTTTAAAAATTTGAGTTGAGGAAAGGTGAAATGTTTAGGTGAATCTGGGTCCAGGCCTGTGTAAAAACCAAAGAAAAGTCATTAACACAGCTATGTGGCATCCATTTGAGCAAATTTGTTTTGTTATAATGACGTAAAGTCATATAATTATTAAAATATTTAATTTTTTAAAATCAGTTTCGTTCATAATGTCCAGTGTAACCCCATTGAAGGAAAAAATGTTCAGTTATCATGACCTTTGGAATGCATGAGACTGTTGTGTCTGAACCCTTTGTGAGATTGTTCAATAAATCACTGAGTGAGTAAAAAATAAAGCAAAACATCCAAAGATATTTATACTATTTATTGAAAATTTAAAGGAGCTTGATAGCCACTATTAAACTTAGGCATTATGCCCAGGTAAATATGGCTTTAGTCGCAACTTGTATATCCTTTAGAAATGTGTTATTACACATCAGTCTAGATGTCGCAGGGTCAGCTAACCATGCTAAACAGTTTATATATTTGCGTAATGTTGTATATATATGTTTAATGTAATATTTCTATGTTATCTTCCCTATCCATGTTGTGTATTTTTTCCCTTATTTATTTATAATATCTCGTCATTTATTTTTCATCATTCATTCCATGTATACAGTATTCATGTCATCATATAGTTATGTTGTCTAACTCTAAAACTCTTAAACGTTATTACTAACAACTTTAGTAGAGCCTCAGAGTGTGTCCCTCCGCTTACACTTTTTCACAAATGCGCACTTCAGAAATACAGTCAAACCTGTCTTAAGCAGTCAGTCAAGGGAAGTAGCAAAATTGGCTTTTTAAGACAGGTTGTTGCTTAATACAGGTTAATTTGCTCTGAAGACTTAGAAATGGGAAATAGCAAATGTGGCTGCAGAGTACAGGTGGCTGCTTAATAAAGGTGACAGCTTGCACAGGTTTGACTACATTGTAATGGCGTGAGCCATCATGTTTTATTAGTTCCGGCTATATTCTATTTTCTGTGCCTTGTGTACTTTACAGGTAAATATAATGTGAATTATTGTTATCGTTTGACATATTGCTATAATTGTTTATTACATGTTTATGTATATATGCGCCCTTCAGAATATCACTGTTATGGCGGGAGTCGTCATGTCGTCGTGCCTTGTGTACTTTGCAGACTGACCCAATATATAATCCCATTAGAGCCTCCACAGAACATATACAGACACAACCTTTCACAATGCATTGATAATTAACCTTTATCTAAAGGGACCCCAAAAGTCACACTAGCCACCTATTGTCATGGTTTAGATTGGAATGTGTTCCTTTTTAACACAATAAACTGGTACATCTGGGTTTGGCTGTTCAACAACTACAAATATATCCCTGTCCCACTTATCAGCCAATTTATATTTACCTTTCAACCCCACTGGTCATACTACTATGGGGTCAACGACTTCAACTTTAGCCTTCTTTACTCTGAGGTCATACCGCTGCTTATGTCTACTGGCTTGCTTGTGGGATTCATGACTGGCAACCTTATACGCGAAATCAAGACGTATTTTTAATCACATAGTTGGATCGGTCTTTCCTCACAGTAGTTGCAACTGGTTTGATCCCAATAAATGCATCAATTGCCAGGCGTGGATGTCTCCCAAACATAAGGAAATGTGGAGAGATCTCGGTGCTATCATGCCTTGTACAGTTGTACACTTGTACTAATGTGGGGATATGGGCTTTTCAGTTGGTTTCCTGATTGTCCTCTTAAGTGCCAAGCATATTTAATAAAGTCTGATTGAAACTTTCAATGTTGTCTTGCGGGTGATACGGGGTAGTTCGGGACTTTTCTATACCAGCGATCTTGCAGAGTTCTTTGATAAAAGAGCCATCATAATTTAGTCCCAGGTCACTGTGGAGATGACTAGGAAATCCATTATGACATATAAACTGCTCAAAAAGGATTTTTGCGGTTGTATGTGCCATCTGGTTGCATGTTGGAATGACCTGAGCAAATTGTGTAAAGTGGTCAGTTATAACTAAGATGTTCCATAACCTCCAGATGACATTTGAGGGAAAGTTCTATGGGATATGCCAATTCAACTGGTGCAATCTACGTAGCATGTCTCTCGGGTATCTTTCTTCGGATACATCTGGGGCAGTCTCACACTCGATGTTCAAAATTGTGACTTCAATAAATAAGTAGTTTGATCCCTACCCTGGTGTCCTGCTTTGCTGTGAAGACCAATAAAAGCAATGTAATGGTAAACATCTTGATTACCAGTTGAACAACAGCTTGTCTATTGACATTTCTTTGCAACACACCTTTCTTCAGAAAGAGATTGTTCCATTCTCTGAGAAACTGGCGAACCAGTTCTGGCTCTAGAGCACATTGTGTACTGGTCAATTTATATCCAGGGCTGACTATTTCAACTATCCTCGCAATTGTACGGTCACTTAATTGCTCAGCCTTCCAATTAACAGTACTGAGTTGGGAAACTGTCCCAATAACCCCATTAGAAAATTCATGGAACTTATTATACAGAAAAATTGTATATAAACAGCCGTGACATATACATTAAACATTATTCAAATCTATTTATATACAGAGCTGGAAAATTGTCAAATTCAATAATTATGCTGTATTTGAAATTCTCTGACTCACTATATGTAATCATTTCTATATAGTCTTTCTGGATGGTTCTAAAGCAAGTATTGCATTTTGATTCCTGCATCATACATATTTGGAGCGATTGGTCGTATGACTCATTTGTACAGTAGTTGATGTATGGTGTTTAGCATCGCTTTCAACAATTTTTCAGTCATCGCGATGATGTCTACTTGAGACAGTATTCTGAGTGCTGTCACACTGGAGTATCATGCCGCAGACACATGGTATGATACCCCACCCAGTCACATTATACTGACACCGGGCTGACCAGACCTAGAACTCTACTCTAAATGCTGAGCGTCAAGCGAGGAAGCTTCTAGTACCATTTTTAAAGTCTTTGGTATGACCCGGCCGGAAATCAAACCCACGACCTTCCACATGGGAGGCAGACGCTCTACCACTAGACCACGCAACGGTACTCATTTGTACAGTAAATTGATGGTTCAGCACAACACTATTCTATCTTCATTAAACAAATAAGGAAATAGAGCAGTGTTGCATTTACCCATGGAAATGGAGTGTTACAGGTGACCAAACGTTCTGATTTCAATCTATTACAGCATACTTCACTCAGAAGAACCAGTTCAGTCAGTATTGATACTTTATGGTATATTGTATCATTTTAAACAGAAAACAACTTTTTTATAAAGTCAAATCTTTCCTAAAAGTCCATTTAATGTTTAACATTTGAAGCGGAGCAGTAGTGTAGTTGATAGAGTGTGCAGTCAGTCACAGCAGTAGTGTAGTGACAGAGTGTGCAGTTGGTCACAGTAGTAGTGTAGTGATAGAGTGTGCAGTCAGTCACAGCAGTAGTGTAGTGATAGAGTGTGCAGTTGGTCACAGTAGTAGTGTAGTGATAGAGTGTGCAGTCAGTCACAGCAGTAGTGTAGTGATAGAGTGTGCAGTCAGTCACAATAGTAGTGTAGTGATAGAGTGTGCAGTCAGTCACAGCAGTAGTGTAGTGGATAGAGTGTGCAGTCAGTCACAGCAGTAGTGTAGTGATAGATTGTGCAGTCAGTCACAGCAGTAGTGTAGTGATAGAGTGTGCAGTTGGTCACAGTAGTAGTGTAGTGATAGAGTGTGCAGTCGGTCACAGTAGTAGTGTAGTGATAGAGTGTGCAGTCGGTCACAGCAGTAGTGTAGTGATAGAGTGTGCAGTCGGTCACAGCAGTAGTGTAGTGATACAGTGTGCAGTCGGTCACAGCAGTAGTGTAGTGATAGAGTGTGCAGTCGGTCACAGCAGTAGTGTAGTGGATAGAGTGTGCAGTCGGTCACAGTAGTAGTGTAGTGATAGAGTGTGCAGTCGGTCACAGCAGTAGTATAGTGGATAGAGTGTGCAGTCGGTCACAGTAGTAGTGTAGTGATAGAGTGTACAGTTGGTCACAGCAGTAGTGTTGTGATAGAGTGTGCAGTTGATCACAGCAGTAGTGTAGTGATAGAGTGTGCAGTTGGTCACAGCAGTAGTGTAGTGATAGAGTGTGCAGTTGGTCACAGCAGTAGTGTAGTGATAGAGTGTGCAGTCGGTCACAGCAGTAGTATAGTGGATAGAGTGTGCATTCGGTCACAGCAGTAGTATAGTGGATAGAGTGTGCAGTCGGTCACAGCAGTAGTATAGTGGATAGAGTGTGCAGTCAGTCACAGCAGTAGTGTTGTGGATAGAGTGTGCAGTTGGTCACAGCAGTAGTGTAGTGATAGAGTGTGCAGTTGGTCACAGCAGTAGTGTAGTGATAGAGTGTGCAGTCAGTCACAGTAGTAGTGTAGTGATAGAGTGTGCAGTTGGTCACAGCAGTAGTGTAGTGATAGAGTGTGCAGTTGGTCACAGCAGTAGTATAGTGGATAGAGTGTGCAGTCAGTCTCAGCAGTAGTGTAGTGGATAGAGTGTGCAGTTGGTTGCAGCAGTAGTGTAGTGATAGAGTGTGCAGTCGGTCTCAGCAATAGTGTAGTGGATAGAGTGTGCAGTCAGTCACAGCAGTAGTATAGTGGATAGAGTGTGCAGTCGGTCACAGCAGTAGTATAGTGGATAGAGTGTGCAGTCAGTCACAGCAGTAGTATAGTGGATAGAGTGTGCAGTCGGTCTCAGCAGTAGTGTAGTGGATAGAGTGTGCAGTTGGTCACAGCAGTAGTGTAGTGATAGAGTGTGCAGTCGGTCACAGTTGTAGTGTAGTGATAGAGTATGCAGTGGTCACAGCAGTAGTGTAGTGGATAGAGTGTGCAGTCAGTCTCACCAGTAGTGTAGTGGATAGAGTGTGCAGTCAGTCACAGCAGTAGTGTAGTGGATAGAGTGTGCAGTCGGTCACAGCAGTAGTGTAGTGGATAGAGTGTGCAGTCGGTCACAGCAGTAGTGTAGTGATAGAGTGTGCAGTCAGTCACAGCAGTGTAGTGATAGAGTGTGCAGTCTGTCACAGCAGTAGTATAGTGGATAGAGTGTGCAGTTGGTCACAGCAGTAGTATAGTGGATAGAGTGTGCAGTCGGTCACAGCAGTAGTTTAGTGGATAGAGTGTGCAGTTGGTCACAGCAGTAGTGTAGTGGATAGAGTGTGCAGTTGGTCACAGCAGTAGTATAGTGGATAGAGTGTGCAGTTGGTTACAGTAGTAGTGGTGATAGAGTGTGCAGTCAGTCACAGCTTATACCACTTCAATACTCATACTACTTTAATACTTATACCACTTCATTACTCATACCACTTCAATGCTTATACCACTTCAATAATTGTACCACTTCAATACTAATACCACTTCAGTAATCATACCATAATGCTTGACCATTCTCAATGCACATACCAATCCAATGCTAACTTGATAAAATGAAAATGATATCTCGCTGAAATAAACGATTATTTAGAAATTCATAGCAATTTTTCCTGACACATTTAAAGTAAATCGGATTTTATTTATGATAAATGTTGTTTATATTTACAATTACTATGTATGTAGGTAACCATTTAGACACCTGGAGTGAGATTCTGCCAATCATTACAGAGCTAGATAACCTCAAGTTTCTCAACCTGGCACGCAACAAAATTAGTAACACACAGGTATGTAAACTGTATACGGTTCTAAATTTCACAACATAATTTCTTCACTAACCTACAGGTATATAGAATTTAGTCACGCATTTACCATGAATGCTCACCCATGAACGGCCTTTTTTAGCGTCTGGCATAATTTTGCATTCAAATGGCCATATCAAAAAATGTTACTGACTATGACATCCAAAACGTCATATTTCTAATGTGTCATCATGAAGCAGTTATCTGGTAGTGGTAGAGAGGACTTTTGCTTTTCCATTAATTAACTTTAAAAGCGTCCTACAAGGTCGAGTGGTCTAAGGCTTCATCTCAGTATCAGTATCTCATCGCTAAGGTTATGAGCTTGAGTTGTGCTTGATCCAAACACTTTATGTGAGAAAGTTGGCCAGTTACTTGTGGAAGGATGGTGGTAACATACTCCGGATCATTCTGAGGTGTTATCAACTAATAAAACTGGATATGCATATATAACCTGAAATGTGTTGAAAATGGCGTTAAACCCCTTAAAAAAACAACACTTTAACTTATGAATGTAACACATTGTTAACCAGTATAGTGGTGCCAGATAATGAAAAGTTTTACATAGTGATGTATTCAATCAAGTGCAGTTACAATATAAAAACACACTTTTTATGTGGAATATTCATGAGATGTGAGCTTAAAAAGGCTTCTCTTAGAATATATACATTTTATGTCTATGAAATGATCCAACTGTTTTGCGTTTAGTTGCGTTTAACTTTTTCGTTTAGTTGCGTTTAAGTTTTGGTGTTAGCATCCAATCTCAATCCTTGCATGGGTGGTGAGTTCTATCCCATATGTGAGCTTTGTTGTCTACTGACAACTCTTGTATAATATATATGAAAGCATTTAAATAATCAGTGTCTTATCCTAAAAATACCAGACTTATAGGTGATGCCTCTTTAACAATGTGTGGATCACATGGTCTAGCAGACCTTAGACTGGAGGGTCATGTATTCAATCCGTGTCACAGCTATATGGGGTGTGCTTGAACAAGAAACTTTATCTGCATATGCTTACATATAGTACTAGATCTGCTACCTAAGAAGATTCTGAGAGTGATTTGTTGTATTTGAAAGAAATTGTTTCCCAATCAATATGAAAAAACTTGTTAAAAACATCTCTTTTTAATGATGATGCAGGTTTGCTTACTTTGCAACTGTTGTAATATAGTTTTATAATTACCATGAATGTTTATATCGTGAATACAGTTCATTTCTTTATTATTCAAAATAAAAAAAAGTTTTGAATAGGGTTCAAATGAACATGCTGGATTCTAATGAAGTTTCTCTTGCTATAATGAGCCTCCATACAGTGTACTTCTTAGTGAGGCAGGCCTGGTCAGCTTGGTCGGTACCATATTCAACTAAAAAAACCCACCTCCAAACCATCGTGTATTTAAAGCCTATGCATGTATATACACCCTTATCTCCACATATTTTATCAGTTTGTTTGCTAAAAGTTGGGCCCGGTTAGCTCAGTCAGTAGCAGGTATGAGTATCAATCCAGGGACTGTTAGTTAGAATCCCCATCTGGTAACCAGTCTTGGTGATGATTGATATATGGCATTGGGTTGCATTATCATTCATCTCTCACTGCTGACTCAAGTGGAAAAGTAATCAGTAATTTGCAGAGATGAGCATGCTCGAGTACTGGTTAATTGCCCAGGATCCCAGGAAAGGGTGGTTACTAATTGGTTAACTCACTGGCTCTCAATGGCATAAACATGACATTAAATGTTCAAATCACATCCTTTTATAGATGTTCCGCGCGCACAAAATGACCTATTTATGTGTCGACGTGCCGTAAAACACCATTCATTCATTCATTTATAGATGTTCCAGTGATATATTACATTCATTTATTTGTCCTTTTAAGCTGGGCCCGATTAGCTCAGTCGGTTATGCATCTGACTATCAATCCAGGGTCGTGAGTTTGAATCCCCCACCCGGCAACAGTCTCTGTGATGATTGATATACGACATTGTGTCTCATTATCATTCGTCTCTCACCACTGATTCAAGTGGGAAATTTATCAGTTACTTGCGGAGATGGGGTGTGCTCGAGTACTGGTTAATCCCAGGAAACAGTGGTTAGGTTAACTGATCGTCTGTTAGCCCTCGATGGCATAAAAATGACGCTAAATATTCAATCAATCAATCAATTGTCCTTTTAAGCTTAAAAGGGAATCAACAGTTGTGATTTCTACTATTGATAGTTTAAAGCTGTGATATAAAAACTGCAATATGGCTCTGTGGCAGGTTTTATATAATTCTATACATGATTTAAAGAACCCTTTTTCAAAATTTTGAAGTCACCACTGCACTGTTTTTGTTGTAAATTTGCAAAGTACTAGAATAATGTTAATACAGTCATATAATTGGCAAAAAATATTTTCAAAAAACTGTGTGTTATATTATGCTGTTTGAAAAAAAGTTTGAACTCCAACTGCCAAAAATTTGAAATTTGAGGGAGGAGCTTGTGAATTCATACACTCTCAATTGTAAACAAATACACTAGATATGAGAGGTAGGGAATAAAACTGTTGTGCAAAAGCCACTCCTTTCTGCTAGTCCCTGAGTTGAGGGCCTTTAAAACCTTAAAATTATTTCTTAAAAAAATTTCTTATAAATTAGGGGTGGGTGGGGGGAGGGGGTGTATTTTTTTATTTCATATTTCTAAATATCAACCCTATTGTTCTAAGGTTATCGGATACTTCAGTATATCCAAATATCTAAAGTAAATTTATCTTAGATTTCCAAAACTAATTGTATACTAATTGTATAATTGTATACTGACCTGTGTCCCAGTGCATGAATTTTTGGATTTGTTGCCATTAGAACTATTTTATATCAAACTTTTCCCATAACATCATCATACTATTATTACATAATACCTACCATTGTGAGCATTATTTCCTGTACAAAAATGGTTCAGGGGGAAGTTTATATGTATGTTAAAATTCATAAACAATATAACATTTAGAAATGTATCTCTCTATTCAAACTTCTGGTATTCTCTTGAACTTTATTAATATTTATTTTAATGAAATGTAAAATAGGAGTATTTCTATTAAAATAGTCATGCCTTCTTACTACCCCGCGCTACGATAATTAACCAAAATCGGATAGTGAGGTGTCTAAGCACATAGGTCAATCGAAGCTAGTGACGTCATCTTGGGGTACACATTGATTGGGTGGATCCACGATTTTGGTTTAGTGGGGGTGGTGCACATTTAGGGAGTGCAACACAAAATCTGAACGGGCCCATATGTTTTTAAGTTGCATTGTCCAAGACATGGAAACTTCATTCGATATGATTATATATATATTTATCTCTGTCACTACACAGGGAGAGCTACAGCAGTGGACTGGAACATTACCTGCCATCGAGAATCTGGTGTTGAACATGACAGAGATTCAGTGGTCGGACGTCATCAGTCTGTGCAGGATGCTTGGTCACCTGAAGGAACTTCACATCTGTGGAAATGGTGCTTCATCATTCATTGTCAAAACATATCACACATGTGTTGCATACATTGTCATTTACATATAAATCAGATGTTAGACATATGCCATATGTTATTTCATATGTCACTTGTGTTGTGTAAGTAATTTCTGTCAACTTGATGATGTTCACAACACATAATTATGAAATTAAATGAATATTATTTTATTTCATATGAACTGTTCAAGTTATTAAGTTATCATTTCATATCACCTATGTTGCTCAAGTTTTCATTTATTAGATTAAGTGTTACACAATGTCATATGCCATTGTTGTTCCAAATAACTAATGGTGTGTAAGTCTTCATTTCATATCACCTGTGTTACGTAAGTTGTCATTTACATGTACAGTCAAATCTCAGTTAAGCAACCATTTGTCTTCAAAGAAGCCACATGTGCTATTTCCCATTTTTATGCTGGCAGAGCAAATAAATCAGCGATAGCCTGTCTTAAAAGATCACTTTTGCTTATTCCCTTGACTGGCTGCTTAAGACAGGTTTGATTGTGACATCAGCTGTTACACATCATTTCTGTTTTGTAAGTTATCATTATTTCATTTCTTCCTTTTCACATCATCTAAATTACACACTCCGTATTGTTCCTAATAAACGTACCACCTCTAATAAACGCCTCCTCAATATAAAGAAATAAAATTGAAAGAAAATGGGAAAAAAATAAAAAGAAAACGTAACAAAAGCTATTGGATAGAAACTGTTTATGAAATTGTGAGAATACTTTATTAAACAATCACTACCTACCTTTCTTTCTAAAATGTTTAGCCAAGAGGGTAATTATTAGGGACAATGCTGTACTGTTTCATTTCACATCATCATTCTTTGTTGCATATAATTTTAACTCTTCAGACCAAAGGTCAGTTAGGCTTATGTCATCATCCGTCTGTTTACATTTTTTGTTGTAAACACAATAACACCATAATATTTCATTAGATCTTAACCTAACTTGCACAGCAGTTTTGTAACTTAAAGATTTTAAACAATTTCTTGAACCAGTGTGATTCAATGACAAATGCCTTCTACCTCATGGCTTATAAGCACATATAATGGGAATCTTACCAAAATACGCTCTATGGAAGTTCAGACGTAAGATATTTTACATGAACAAGGGTAGTCTGTGTCGAAATATTCACCGGCATGCAGGATTCACTTTTGGTGGAGTTTAACCTTTTTTTCATAGACATCACAATATTCCTGAGTTTTTAAAACTCCAGTTGAATGCCCTGATTGCTAATTTGATTTCATCACAATCTTGAAAGTGTTGTACTCTCAAGTGAGACGTGAACTTCGGGAAATAGATAAAGTCTTACGGTGCCAAATCTGATAAATACGCTGAATGTTTGGTTTGCTGGATGCTCAGTACATCTATCTCTTACATTGTATGTGTCTCTGTGTTGCCAGGGGCAATATCTTGGTGCAACACTAAGGAAAAATCTGTCCTGCCACTTGTAGATGAATTGTTTTTGATACTCTCCTGTATCTCTCGGTGTTTTGCAGCTTGTTGAATGTCTGTATAGGTGTCATTCCAGATTGTGCATGGAATTCTATAGTGGTTCTACGTGCCGTATCTTCCTTCAACATTGCCTTTCTTTTTAAATTCTGATGGGCAATATTGTACTCCAAACAGTCACTATACAAATTCAAATGACATTAGATATTTGAAATTTGGCATGATGACGTCAATATGAACAACCCTTCTGTTCGTTTGACGTCTTGCTGTAATTTCAACAAGATGTTGGGAGAAACTTTCGTTATATCACAGGCTCACCAATTGCTTCAGCAGCGTGATGTAGGTTGTGCGGTACACACACATGCACACTAAAGTTTAATTTATACAACCGTATACTCTGTGTGGGCTATAAGCTATTGCTAATGTTTGTTGTTCAATGTATCGGGCACAAAAACATTACATTGTATTATACAGTCAACACTGTCTTAATCAGCCAGTCAAGGGAAGGAGCAAAGGTGGCATCTTAAGACAGGTTGTTACTTAATACAGGTTAATCTGCGCTGAAATCATAGAAATGGGAAATAGTAAATGTGGCTGCTTAATACAAGTGGCTGCTTAATAGAGGTGACCACTTACACATGTTTGACTGTATTGTATACTGGCATAAATGTTCTCTACACCCCCTTGTATTGAGCATTTGGCTCTATTCACCCAACAATCATACATGAATTGATAGCTTTATATGAGAAGGATTCATGATGGGCACACTCATCATAGTCTGGTCTCTACATTTATATCTGGTTGGTCACAAATATTTATCTGTATATATATATATCATACATTGTGAATGTGCAACTGAAAAGATCCCAAAAAATCAGAAATTCCATTGTTGTAATTTCAATTATCTCCCTTGATATATATATATATATAATTTTGTTTGGTTTGATGTATTCCTTGATATTGTGTCTATGTTTTGCACTGTAGCTAGGCGTGCTCACTGTTTTTTGTGTGTGTTTAGTGGGGTTTATCACCATTTTCAACACAATTCATGCTTTATATGGCATATCCAGTTTTATTGGTGGAGGAAGACCTCAGAATGAATCTGAGTAGAACCATTGTTCTTCCGCAAGTAACTGGCACACTTTCTCGCCCAAAGATTTTGGACTGAGTGGAACTCGAACCTACAACCTTATCAATGAGAGGTAAATGATCTTGAGACGGCACCTTGGACCACTTGGCTTAATGAAATATATTTGTATTAAACCAACAGTTATATGTACAGTTCTCTATGTATTGATGAGCAGCAATATTCTTATTTCAGGTTATCGAGAATTACCTGAGAAAGGCTGCATAGATCTCGGCAACGTGGAATGCTTGCGACTGAACAATAATAGAATAGAGAGGTAAAGTTATTAAAAATTTACATATCATGGAAAAGTTATTGACGTGATTCACCTAAAATGAATTATAAAGGGTGAGGGGTTAAGTATTATTATAATGGGATTTAACGCCAGTTTCAATAGTATGATGCTTGCTTTTCTAAAAGACAAAGATCTTGACAAGTTGTGCAGAAGAAACATTTGGATTTGGAAGTTAGTCTTGATCATAGGCGACGCTTGCTTTTCTAAAAGACCAAGATCTAATTGGCTGAAACAAATAAACCTCTGCAGTGCTTATGTTATAATAAAATTTAAAAATATTTATTTGAATGGAAATCATGGACAAGATCTTTGTCATATAAAATATCTTATAATATAAAAATAATGAATATAGAAATAAACATCCAACCAATACTTCTTGGAAATACTATGGCAATCTCCGAGGTAGTCGGAAACGTTATTTGATTTTCGCTAGATAAAAAATGATTTTATTCTCAAGCAAAGTTGTCAAAACGTTCAGTCGGGACCCATGAGAACAAAAAAACGTGGATTCACCGAATTACCTGCTCATTTTTGTACAGTAGTTTAACACAAAAAAGTCCCATTAAAGGAGCGCGCGCTTTTTAATTGAAATCTTAGTACCTTATAAAATTCAATATATAGAGATAATGACATAACTAAAGTCCTCGAAATTTTAATTAATGTTTCAAAATATATTGAATACTGATGCAATATATAAATATAACTGATTCAAAGTTCGTTGGGTTTTATATTTGTAACGCCGTCGGACGTTTCGTAATTTTGGCGTTTTCTGAAAATGTAAAATTGGCAAAACTTTAAAAGGCGCAGCAAAAATGGGTATCTTCAAATTTTCTTTAAATTTTCAGAATCTATAGTTTTATACCTTATTTGCCGTTTTTGAAAAAATTAGATACCAGGCAAACGTCGTATTTTCACTGCGCCTTTTGAAAGATGGTACCCGTCCAAGTGTTGTCAACGACAACGAAATGCTGTCAGCTGATTTGACAGTAGCCTCGACACCATGCCAAAAATCCTATAACAAACATATTTCAATAAACAAAAGTTTGGCTGTTTCAATCAAATACGTTAATAAAATAAAAACTATATCAAATTGGTCAAAAATGATTTCGATCGGCAATTTTATATAGCCTTGTATGGAATAACGGGGAACCCCAGTTAGTTGACCTTGGATGACACGCCATTTTTGTTTACATATTTTGACAAGACGGAAGCACCAATATACGAAATTGCTTCGCTGTTTCTGCAGAAAGTTGCTCATGAATGCTTTTGTAATAGATTCTGATGATGGATTATTATAAACAATAGGGTAAGTACATGTTTAATTTGTTTAATTCAATAGAAACATTAATTTTAATGCGGCCATGTGAGCAGTGATTGCCGTCAGATCTGAATTATCGAAATGGCTGCAATAGTCTTCCTTTTTTGGCGGAAAAATCAAATGAAAATACTCGTTTATGGTACATAGATGATTGTACGTAGTTTTTCATGTCCGTTGTGGAAGGCCTACAGTTTAATCCAGTATATGTTAAAGAAATATCGAATAATTCGGCTTCCTGTGATTTGAAGCAAGCCGATTGTGAGAAGCTGTTTCAATTTATGTTTTTTTTAATCAATAGGAAAACGATTTATTTCTAAATCAGTACACGGTGTTTCAATATACAAATGTAGTTGTATTATTCATGCATCATTTCGTACTTAAATATATTGCTAAATGTTATGAATATAAGTGTGTTGATAAAGATAACTTGGTCCGTTGAATTTAGCCAAGCATGGTTTAAAGGGGTTGTCTCAAAAGTAACCGTAAGTCATTTTTTTGGTTTTACTGTTTATTTTTTGAAAAAGTATTGAGTGCAATTAGTTTTCATTCGTTTTTTATATAAATTAAATTCATCATGGTAGTTTTGCAACGTGATTAGATATGATAAAACTACATTTGAATTATTTTTTTTAAATTTGTAGATGAGAAAATAACAAATTAAGTGTGTTTGTGGAAATGAAGTCAATGTTGGCCATATGTAATTTCTTAAGTGTAAAATCTACAATACTTGTCACTAATATTGGTGAAATGTAACATTACAAAAAAATATAACTACAGTATATGTCACTTCAAACCATACAACTTCATTTTAATAACTTAAAGGTGAAAGTGAATTAGTTGTAAAATTCCTGTTCCTGTATCAGTTATGAATTCCCTGAATCTTCTTAATATAAGAGACTTAGCCATATAGGTCTCACTACACAGTTGAATTGTGTTCTATATAAAATAAGGTCTAGGATTTCCATGGTAAAAAAATAATTCCACATAGAATTTTTTTGTCATTTTTTTTTCATTTGCAGGAATGTAAACCACATAAAAATGCACAATAACTGGTAGGTTGACCACATTGGTTTTTTTTTAAAAAAGAGGGTGCAGTGACACCCTGCGCTTTTTTGAAAAAAAGTCCTCAGATGCTCATAAATACATGCATATCATATATGTTGGAAATCTTAAAAAACTCACTTTTTTAACACCTGTGATGTCGTATTCAGTGCAGTATATGCTATACCAACTTTTGCTTTACTCATCTGCAGCAAGAAATCACAGCTACTATGAACCATTTTGAAAAAATTTCAAAACCAAATTAAATAGGCCTTGTTTTCCATGGGAAAAAGTTGTTTTTCATGAAAAAGGGGGCGTTACTTTGTAGTGAGAAGCATTTGGAGCCATATTGTATAATTTTTCTAAATGTCATTAAATTGGTCTTTGATATTTGTCAATGGGAAATAGTATAATGTCTTTGATTTAGCATGATAAAACAAGAAAACAGAAAAAAGAAAGATGTAGAAAATGAGATATTTATTACTACTAGCAAAATTTATATTGGTGTTGATAGAGGTAGCTCAAGCATGTCTTGCAAAGTAACATTTTGAACAATTTGAAGATAAAGAAGTTGAGAATCAGTATAACAAAAATTATGGATAAGAAATTTATAAATTTTTTTTAATGATGCTTCTCCATCTTAAAGGGAGTATATCAGGAAAAAACGCTATAATTGTCTTAAAAAACAGAATTATTTTTAAATTAGATAAAAAGCCTCTCATTATCATAAATAAATAAAATCTGAATGGTTTAGTATATCAAATCCACCAAAACGTGACAAAATCGATGTTTCAATTGCAGTGGTAGACTTGAAACAGTATCCCCATTCCAAAAAATAGACAGCACTTTAATACTTCTTCACATCGTCATTCGTATTTCTTGATGGAACAAATATTATAACGCGTGAACCTGTATGATGGATCAATTTGAAATCAAAATGAAATCACGCGACTCGTTTAATACGTCACAAAATATGTTGCAATTTTAAGCGGGAAATCTATTTTAGTCTAACCTAGACGCATAGCCCAAGTTAGGAAACCCCTTTTCAATATGTTACTTAAGCATGTTTAAATAGATATCCTTTTGGGGTCAATGAGTATAATATTATATAGACATGATCTATTGGAAAAAAATGTTTATTGCATTTTTTATTTTTTTTAAAAATCCTAATAAATTCCCTTTAAGCATTACAAAATAGTACACAATGAGTAATGATATTAAAGTGGTCCCTTTTTCTGATATATTTTCAACGTTTAGTGTACAGAGAACTTTGATATAAAATGCTATTTAATAAATCCAATTAAGAATGTAATTAATTAATACATAAAATATGTTATTTAGTGTTTGATGGAATGTGGGATTCTCAAAATTATACAAATAAATATATAAGTAATATATTCCGTGTTTGGTTATCTCATACAAACAAACAAATACATTTTAAATGTTTTACTTTATCAATGTGTGGGTCAGGGCAGTGTAGTTACTGTGGTTTGAGTTTTGCTGCTCACGCCAGAGGTTGCGGGTTCAATCCCAAGCTCAACCCGATGACTCGAAAAGTAAAACTCAATAATGGTTCTACCCAGAAAGCGGACTCAAGAGAGATTTCATATATAATTAAGCTTTGAACTTTCTTTGCAATCAAGCTAAAAAAAATTAGTATAAATTAAGAGTTCAATGCTTATTAGAAATTCTGTGTGTGTTTGAGCAAGTTATTTGATCAGTATTTGCTTATAACTAGATTTGAGATATTTATTTTGATTTTGCCATGAGAATTTATTTCACAATCAATGTAATTTATAAGTATATATTTTGGAATAATCTTTTCAGTGGTCAGTAATAAAATTATTAACTTAATGATTTATGTGTTACAGTACTGTTACTGTACTGAATTGTGTTCATAAAAACAAAACAGACTCTACCAGAAACAAAATAACTGTCCTCTGAACTTTGAATCATACACATTTTTTGTATTGAATTTGTGTCAAGCTGTATTCAAGATGTTGCAAATACCTATTCTAAACAAAATCCCCTTCCACAATTTTTTTTTATCCTGTTAATTGTATAAAAAAATTAGCCTAATGTCAAAATAGTCAAAAACATGTTTTCCACCATAACATGTCTTTATATACTCATTGACCCTGTATTGTCAAAAGGATATCTATTTGATATTAAACATACCACAATAATATATTGAAAAGGGATTTCCTAACTTGGGCTTCTCGCCTAGGATAGACTAAAATAGATTTCCAGCTTAAAAACATATTTTGGGACATATTAAGTGAGTCGCATGATTTCATTTTGATTTCAATTTGATTTGTAACACAGATTTACATGTTATAATTGTTTATCTTAGAAAGAGTCCGAATGACGATGCGGCAATCGTCAATCAGTGTTTAAGTGTTGTCTATTTTAGAATGTGGTTTTATTTAGTAAATCACTTCAATTTGGATATCAATTTTGCTTGTTTTTGGTGGATTTAACATACAGTGTACTTAACCATTTGTATTTTATTTATTAATGATAATGGGATGCCTTTCAACCATTTTAAAAATGATTTTAGTTTTTTAGAGATTTATAGTGTTTTTTTCAAACATTCCTACTATGCCTTATTCAGTCAGGGTGCTGTAAAAGTATGCCATCATTTGGAATTTGGAGGTAGAGTCAGTCCCATGTGCAGTGCCTGTGAGACCCAGTGCATGCTAAATATCTCGCTGAACTTCAGTTTTAATCAGTGAATCAAATGAACATTGACCTTGTTCAGAAATGAGGCTTCTGCAAGAAATAGTTTTATAATCATTTCAATTGAAACCTGTACACGGAAACAATCTAAAAAGGGTGATTAGTTACTCAGTAATAATATACTTATACACCGTCAACGGTTGTTTAGTAAAATTGCACAATTTAGTTGGGATAACACTTACCAACAGCTTGAATTTGTGTGGGTCAGGTTACAGGTTATGAATAATATGCAAGTTTACATGTTTAATTATGTATTGATCAATTTATTGAATTGGAACTTCTGATTAATCATAATTTTGATTCAAACTGTGCACCAAAACAGATGGTATTGATAATAGTTTCCCTCTTTCGGATAGCAGCAGCTTTCGGATAAAACTTTTGGGTAGCTGCAGTATTGAATGTGTATGTTGGAAGCATGGCAAACATTTTTTTAAAAAAAAACAGTGTGATAAAAAAAAAAATTAGTCGGTGCGCAGTCTCTCATATTTCTTGAAGATTTTAACAGGATTCAAATGTATTTTCAGGTTGCAAGATTCACAGTGCCACATTGAACCATGGTGTATTGCTTCTAAGCATGTATATTGAGATGGTAGTCAGTGCTTATTTTAAGTTCACTTTGAGGTAAGCTAATCTTATTTGGTTGTATGGTGTTTAGCATCACTTTCAAAAAAGTTAAGTTATATCACAACAATGTCTATTGGAGACAGTATTGTACTGTAAATGTTGCCATGCTGGTTTGTTATGCTGCAGACACATGGTATGATTCCCCATCCAGTTACATTATACTGACACTGGGGTGACCAGACCTAGAACTATCCTCTAAATACTAAACTCCAAGTGAGGAAGCTTCAAATACCATTTTCTTACCAGTCTTTTGTATGACTCCGAATTGAACCCATGAAGCCGGGCCCGATTAGCTCAGTCGGTTACGCGTCTGACTATCAATCCAGGGGTCGTGAGTTCGAATCCCCCACCCGGCAACAGTCTCCGTGATGATTGATATACGACATTGTGTCTCATTATCATTCGTCTCTCACCACTGATTCAAGTGGGAAAGTTATCAGTTACTTGCGGAGATGGGGTGTGCTCGAGTACTGGTTAATCCCAGGAAACAGTGGCTAGGTTAACTGATCGTCTGTTAGCCCTCGATGGCATAAAAATTACGCTAAATATTCAACCAACCAACCAATGAACCCATGACCATCTGCATGCAAAGCAGATCATGCTCTACCCCTAGTCTCAACCACCACTGTAGTTTAGCTAAACAAAGATTTACATTCACTCTGACTAACTGGATTGAAGTTGCACATGTACCATTACAAAAAGATTATCATTTAAAGAGAAATAAAGATTTTATAGATGTTTGCCATGCTCCTACCTATTCACTCAAAATTGCAGCTACCCAAATGTTTATATTGACTTTCAAAGCGTTTAATTTTTTTTAAGATTTCTGTCCATTTTTCCTTAAAATGACTATGCAAAATCCAAATTTAGCAAAAAATAAATTACCTACCTACCTACCCACATGAAAAATACTGAGTCAGAGCACAGCAAACAAATATTTTTTGAAGGATGGCCTTAACCTACTGTAAAATAAATGTAAATTTGTATGAATAAATCTTGTACATGTAATGAAGTGATAGTTTAATTTGAATCTTAAAATTAATTTATGCTACAAGCAAAGCTGACCTTCACATTGTCAATATTGATTTTTAGCTCAACTAATCAAAGAATAAAGAGAACAATTCTACTCTTGCATAAATATTATGAAAGTTGTTGCCATTGGTTGACTTCGTAATTCTCGTTAATGTTTTGCATGCAAGTACCGTCAAGTCCATATCGCAACATTTATTACCACTCAATGTATTTGATTGAAACTTTACGTATGGCTTTGCAGATATGAAACCAACTAAATCAAGTGGGATAACTCTTGTGAGATTTTTTTTGCATATTATGGCCATTGTTTGACTTTGAAATTCTACAACTTCGCAGTCTGTACATGTATTGGATTGAAAATTCATACAAGGTGTTGTAGTTATGAGACTTACTCAATTTAACTCTAGCTGTCAGCTCTTGTTTGTACACTCATGACAGTTGTGACTTATTGACATATGCATCTTAATGCGAATGAAGGCCTCACATCTCAATATTTAAGATTTTATTTTTCACAGGTATCTGAAATTATTTTTTTTATTAAATAAATATCATGGGGTAGGTAAATAAACATTTGGTGAATTATAGTCTATAAATGAAAAAAAAATCTATTTGCTAACAATATTTTTTTCAGATTCATGTAACAGTGGAAGAC
Source organism: Panopea generosa (assembly GCA_029582155.1). NCBI lineage: Eukaryota > Metazoa > Mollusca > Bivalvia > Adapedonta > Hiatellidae > Panopea > Panopea generosa. The sequence goes on from CM055905.1 coordinate 17,073,910, forward strand.
TGAATATGATCAATCACAGGATTTAGCAACATTGAGTGTCTAATGAGAGAAACTGGGGTTTCACAAGAAGATGGTAAATTTTTATATGTCTCTGTACTTTTGGTTTTAGATATTATATGCTATTTATTTGTAGTCATTTTGTTTATGTTTCATACAATGAGGGCATTTGGCTTGGCCATTGAGGGATTTTGACATTTTAGTATTAAAAACAATTAAATGATACAACAGACTAAACTAAAAAAATGTAATAAAAACTTTTTAGATCGACAATTCGTAGAATAGGGGGTCTATTGTACTTGCCCTGGCGTCGGCCTTGGGTTTAATAATGTAAAATATCTAAGCAACCATTCATATATATATATAATAATATGATATGAATTAAACTTCACATGTGTGTTCAGCATCATCAATGGAACGCACAGAGACAAGAACCATAACTCTGGGTTGCATTTTGACACAGTAAAAGCCCTTTTGGACTTGATTTTTTCAAGTTAAAGTGTTTTATCAGGTAAGATATCTGCGCAACCACTCATTGGATATGAAAGAAACTTCAGTGTGTGTTCAGCATCATCAAAATTTTGTTTAAGTTTTTGAGCAGTTAAAACTTTAATCAAGTATATATTTCATCAACCTATCATTGGATTTGAATGAAACTTCACATGTGCTTAGCATTATCAATGGATTGTAAAGATACAAGAACCATAACTCTGGGTTGTATGTTGGCAGAATTAAAGCCCTTTCGGACTTGGCAAGTTTAGTTAAAGTTTTTGAGTGAGTTCGAGTTTTTGAGCAGCTACATTCATCAACCTGTCATTTGATTTGGATGAAACTTCAGCGTGTTCAACATCATCTAGAAACTCATAGAAACAAGAACCATAACTCTTGATTGCCCTTTGAAAGAATTATATCCCTTTTAGATTTAGAATATTTAGTTTAAGTTTTTAGATGTTTGACAAATAGGATCAGCTTGTGATCCTCTCTCTAATTTGTTCACCTGTTAACCTTTTTCTTCTAGACGCGATAGCACCTTCATTTTTCATTAAATCTTAACCAAACTTGCACAATAGTTATATAACCATAGATCTCGGATGAGTTCTTGAACCAGCGTCATTCGACCACAAATGCCCCGCCACAGGGCTTATAAGCACATTTTCGGGGGAAAAAACACATTTTCTCTAAAAGTTCAAGGCCTAGACATTAGATACGTTACATATAGCATTGCATGGAGGTCCCCTAATAGACTTGTCATGTCTGGTCTCTGAGGTCAAATTTGCGGCCACCACAAGGGTCACTGTTTTACATAAAGTTATATAGGGAAAATGTTGTAGACGCGATAGTACTTTCATTATTCATTGAATCTTAACCAAACATGCACAACAGTTATGTAATATGAGTTCTTGAACCAGTGTCATTCAACCGCAAATGCCCACGCCACATGGCTTATAAGCACATTTTAAGCAAAATTTTAAAAACATTTTATCTGAAAGTTCAAGGCCTAGATCTTAGATATATTACATGTAGCATTGCATGGCGGTCTCCTAAAAGATTTGTTGAAGTCAAAACTCTGGGGTCAAATTTGGGGCCACCACAGGGGTCACTGTTTTACAGAGTTGTATAGGGGAAATGTTGTAGATGGGATTGCACTATCATTTTTCATTGAATCTAAATCAAACTTGCACGACAGTTATATAACCATTATATCTCGGACGAGTTCTTGAACCAGTGTCATTTGACTACAAATGCCACCGCCACAGGGCCTATAAGCACAAAAAAACGGTGACATTTTAGGCAAAATTTTAAAAAAACATTTTCCCTGAAAGTTTAAGGCCTAGACCTTAAATATTTTACATGTAGCATCTGTTGCAAGTAGAGTGTTCAGATCCTCTTGGGCCTCTTGTTCTATATTTAGATATAAAGTAAATATATAGGAGTTTTGTGTACATACAATCAAACTTGCTTACTTATTGTGCTGGTAGAACTTGAGTTTCAAGTTACATTCCCAATATAATTACCTTATTATTTTCAGGTCTGGTCAATTTCCAGAAGGAAGATCTAGCTGATTACATGATAAATGCGCTGCTGACTTTATTTTGTCACTTGGAAATAGTCAAAACAATAAAGATAAATTATGCTTACTTACTGTTTCCTTTTAATTGAAGTCTTTGTTCTATGTGACAAATTAATACAACTTATTAGATAAGTAAATGTTAGGATTGTACCGTCTTCTCAGGGAAAAAAAAGAGAGAAATATGTTACTTTCTGTTAGATGACAGAAATATTGTTAAGAAAAGGCATATAAAAATTTGTTCAAACGACCAAATTAAAGAGCAACTCAAATGATAGTATTAAACGAAAATGGTCCGAACCCTAGATTCTATTAGCTTTCTTGGCCAAAGGTCACGAGGGCTTATGCGATGAGGTGCAAGTTGTTGAAATCAATAGAGGGGTCTGTGGCCGAGAAGTCTAAGGCGCCATCTCGAGATCAATTGCCACTCACCGCTTAGTTTCGAGTAGTGCTCGCTTAAAAAAACTTTTATGTGACTCACTGAGAATGCTGAAGGACAGTAGTTCTACTCAGATTCATTCTGTGGTCTTTTTCCGCCAATAAACCGGGATATGCCATAATTATAAAACCTGAAATGTGTTAAAAATGGCATTAAACCTCTTTCAAAAAAAAATTGGAAACCAATACACCTGTTGTACTAAAATTTACATGTATGCTACTTGTGAATGTGAGAATATAAAGAGGATTATTTCCAATTCAAAATTTGTGCTGTTTAATACTAGAAATAGTGAAAAAAGAACTTGCAGATCATGTAGGGGTAATATATGATTATAATTATGCTTAAATAACAATGAATTTTTGCTAGCCTGAGCTGAAGGCTCATTATGGTGAGCTTTTGTGATCACCCTGTGTCTATCGTTAGTTGTTAACTTTTGCTTCAGATGATTTTTTCTCTAAAACCATTTCACATATTTTCACCAAATTTATTGCAAGGCTCCCTACATTTTTTTTTCAAATCCTGACTGTGGGTTCAGTTTGGCCTCTTTAGCTTACTTGAGCAAAGCCCTGTGTCTGTTGTTAACTTTCGCTTGAAACGACAAAGAATTGTTACATGAAGCTCTAAAGTTTGTTCAAATGATGACTCTTGGGTCAAACTTGACCCCGCCTAAGGGTCTAATCAGTTGTTATTTTCAAAATTTCAAAAATCATCTCAGAAAGTGCAAGGGACTTCCAGTTTAATATAGGAAAATTTTTAACAGTAATTGAAAATCTTTTTCTCAAGAACCGACTAGCCAAATTTGTTTATATTTGGTTTTAATGATCCCTATGAGTACCGGTAGAGGTTTCAAGCTTGTTCAAATAAACAAGTTAGGGTCCATTGGGTCCCAGTAAGGGGACTGATTTTTACATAGGAATTGTATAGGAAATCAGGAAATTATGTTTTTTTCTTCCATTTTTTAGTATTATTCCAATCATAATGGTGTCTGAAGCATTGTTTAGTCAACAGTTGAGACTGAGTGCTTTAAAGGGGATTTAATAGCCATAAGGGGCCCAAAAAGGTATAAATTGGTTTTCCAGGTTAAAGTTTTTGTGTGTTCAGCATCATCAATGGAACACACAGACACAAGAAACATAAATCTGGGTTGCATTTTGGCAGAGTTATGGCCCTTTATGGACTTAATTTTTCAGGTTAAAGTTTTTTATCAGGTAAAATATCTATGCAACCACTCATACAATATGAATGAAGTTTCACATGTGTGTTCAGTATCATCAATGGAATGCACAGAATTAAGAACCATAACTCTTGGCTGCATATTTACAAAGTTATGGCCCTTTTGGACTTGGAAACTTTGGTTAGTGATTTTTAAAGGTTTAAGTTTTTGATTTGGTACTTATTTCATCATCCTATCATTGGACATGAATGGAACTTCTCATGTGTGTTCAAAATCCTTTAGGAAACTCATAGAGATAAGAACCATAACTCTTGATTGCATTTTTGCAGAATTATATCCCTTTTAGACTTAGAAATTTTGTTTTTAGCAGGTTAAAGTTTGTAGTACAAGGCCTTGATCTTAGATGTTTGAAAAATAGTGTCTGTTTGTGGTAATCTCTCAAATTTGTTAAAAACTATGACCCTGTGGGCAAAATATATTTTTTTGTCCGCTCTGAGTGGTAAAAAAAACCTCTTCTTTACTCTAAAATTTAATCCTTTTTTTTCTCTTTTTTTTCTTTATTTTGATGAAAAGGTATCCAACTGTGATAAACTATGCATGCTGGTACAAGATTATTTCAACTTTAGATCCATTTTCATGAACTGGTACCGGTATTTGTCCTCTGCGGTGAAGTTGGTGCATAGGCCTATATGTCATCCATTCCCTTTGTTGTTTTCAAAAAAAAAAATGTTGATAATGAAAATGAATAGTGTTGGTGAATTATTTTGCTCATTTATTTTTAACAGATAAGCAATAATTATAGTTCAATTTCTCCATCCCTGAGTTTTACTTGTCTTCTATTTGGTACTTATTTCCTGAAAAAGCTGTTATTTTAGAACAGCATCGAAATAGTCAAGTGCGCTGTCCCTCTGGCAGCTCTTGCTAACATCTTTTGTAGGAATTGTTTTATGTATACATTTTTAGATGTTGTCAGTAAAATGAAACCAAATTGTAGTGTTTCAATTGCTTGTGAAACAATTATCAAACACAATATTGTTTGTAAATCTCTTAAAAAATAATTTTAATTTTTTTTATCCCCCTTTTGAATTCAATGGGGCCACACAGTGCCTTTTTCTGGAGTATACAATACTAAGAGGCCAGTAGAAACCCAATACTGGTTAAAATTGTGAATTTTAATAAAATGTTATTATTTTGTCATGGAATGCTAAAATATCTTTAGAAATAAAATCAAGCTCTCAGTGAAGTTTCATGCACAGGAAAAAAGTTATATCAGTTATACTGATGCATTGGGCTGCTTGTTCACGAAATAAATCCTATTGGTGAAAATTAAAAAAAAATGTTTTTAAGACAATGAAAAAATAAGCCTAAATAAAACAATGATATCAATATACTAATTGTTCTTGTGAGTGTTCAGTGTGTATATTTATACATTTAATAAAGAAAAGAAAAATGCACAGGCAAGGATCATTTGGATATTGAAATTATTGTTTCATAAATTAGGCCAATTTGTTCATCATCTTAAACCAAAGACATAAAGAGTGTAATTAAGTTACTGTTAAAACTCAGTTGTACATGCATATTTAAAATGATATTTTTCTTTTCATTATTTACACTTAATAGCAATTCAGTGTTTAGTGCACTTACTGATTCAATGCAACATCATAGATCAGACATTTTGATGTTAATACAGATTTTTAAAAAAAAAAAAAAAAAAATACTGTTAAATTTTTTTTTTAAATTCTAGATGGTGAGTACAAAACAGTATACAGTTTTAATTATTCTATTAATTGTTTCATAAACAAACCTGACCTATCAAACACATTATTAGACTCTATATATCTTTATGCTAGTTGCAACTATAGTCTACCAGATAAATGAAGCTATTGTCATGAAAACCTATAAAAATGAAATATTTGAAAACGGACGTAATTTATTTTATAAAAACTCGTACAATAAAGTGCCTCTGGTAGGCTATGGGTGATAGCTTTGGTTGACAGAAAAAAGGAAGGAACAAGTAACAATGTTGCCTTCCGTTTACTTTTGAGACGACCCTCATATAGAATAGATCTGCGTGAACTCGCCACTTTCACCACCGCAAAAATCGAGCAAGTGGTATTAAAAAAACTAGTATTGTGCATGTTTTTCGTATTTATAAATAATAGTTTAAATGTGACAGACTTACTTAAAGCTCTGATTTTATAGCACATGTATAAAAAAAGAAAAAAACAGATTCTTATAATAGCCTAAACGTGAATCGAAAATGAGCGATTTTCAAGAACGGCGAAACAGTGGAGCATAAAAAGTGGCCTTTGTGCGGGTTAAAATCGATATTTTGACCAAACAAAGCAAGTATTCTACATTTTTAAAGTATTCCAGCATTTCTTTTATTATTATAAATTTTTCCGAATCGAACATCAAGCTGAAATCGTGGTATTGAGACCACAATTTCAATTTCCCCCCGTAATTTACCCCAAAAAATGGCGACCAAAATAGCTTGCGATGCTGGAACTGGACTATTTTCACCGTTGCTATGCTGTCGTTAAGTGAGCAGGGTTGCGTACTAAAATGACCGTGTGGGTCCTGACTGGTTTGTCTTTTAGAAAAGCAAGGGTCACGTATGATCAAGACTACAGTTTCAACACATTACAGGTATTATACCATATACCCTCACAACACATTACAGGTATTATGCCATATACCCTCACAACACATTACAGGTATTATACCATATACCCTCACAACACATTACAGGTATTATACCATATACTACAGGTATTATACCACATACCCTCACAACACATTACAGGTATTATACCATATACCCTCACAACACATTACAGGTATTATACCACATACCCTCACAACACATTACAAGTTTTATACCATATACCCTCACAACACATTACAGGTATTATACCATATACCCTCACAACACATTACAGGTATTATACCATATACCCTCACAACACATTACAGGTATTATACCATATACCCTCACAACACATTACAAGTTTAATGCCATATACTCTCACAACACATTACAGGTATTATACCATATATCCTCAAAATAAACACTCCCCTTAGAGAGTATAGCAGAATTGTAAAAAATTTTAAAATTGGCTGAAAATATTTTTTCCAGTATGTCATGTCCATTTCGTACTCACTGACCCCATATTGACAAAAGGATATCTATCTAAACCTGCTAAAATATTGTATTGAAACTGGATTTCCTAACTTGGGCTACACATCTAGGTTAGGCAAAAATAGATTTTCTGATTAAACTTGCAAACTATTTTGTGACTTATTAACTCTTTACTTCATATAGACGCCTACTGACACCCAATATAGAAGGCTTTTGAATTATTGGGTGAATTATGTTTATATTAACTGACAGAGTGGAAAACAGTGCAGGAAGCGTTCAGATTGCTCATTACGCGCAATCTGAACTCTTCCTTCACTGTTTTCAAAGGCCTTCTGTGATTGGTGCAGGAAAACACGTATCTATGGAGTAAAGGGTTAAATGAGTCGTATGATTTCATTTTGACTTCAGTTTGATCTGTCACACATGTTTATGCGTTAAACAATTGTTTTATATAAGAAAGAAACAAAAATGATGATGTGATGGTCATCAAGCAGTTTTTAAGTGCTGTCTATTTTTATAATAGGGATTACGTTTCAAATTTATTACTCCCGTTGAAATAATGATTTTGTCACGCTTGTGTGAATTTGATATACCAAACCATTCGATTGTATTTATTTATGTAAATGAGAATGATAATGAAATATTTTTTAAGACATTTTGAGCATTTTTCCTGATATACTCCCTTTTATAAACCATTTTTAAGGAAACTAAAATTACTTGACACTCTGAAAGTTTTTAATCATGTACATTATAAGACTATAAGTCTCACTACACAGTTGAGCTTGGTGCATGGGTATTCCAAAATGAAACAACAGACATAATTTAATTATATATACTTCTAGAACATTTTTTATCCTACAATACTTCAATATAATATTTCAGCTCTTAAAGAGAGAACTTAAATAAGCTGAAATTGTTTGAGGCCTCTTGTTAACCCTCAACAATACTTTCACACATGCACACACACACACATTAGTTCTATAATACAAGTACTCATACCAAATATTTACTACACTTGTGTTTTAATTGGATTCAGACGAGTATTTGAATGGGGTCATCACCATTGTCAACACATTACAGGCTATAATTATGTAGTATCCAGTTATATTGGTTGAGGAAGACCTCAGAATGAATTTGAGTTGAATCACAGTAACGGGCAAACATTCTCACATGAACATGGGTCTTCAAAAAGAAACAGTTTACATGGTTGTATAATATATATTTTCTAGAACTTGATATTATTAAGAATATAATACAGATACTTTTTTTTTTCAGCTGGAAAGAGATTTGGAAGCTCCGTCACCTCTCCAGTTTGAAGTCGATGATTCTGTCTGGTAACCCACTGCTTGATGTGTTTTTCATTGACAATGATGACCTTGACCTTGACCCTCAGTGTGACTGTTGCTGCCATGACGACAACAATGGCAATAGTGATATCACTGATGACAATATTGACAAAGATTGTCAAATTATACTGCAGTATCTGATTGAAAAAGTCTCAACACATGAAACAGCGGATTTAGAAAATCCAGGACCTGAAGAAGGCAAAACAAATGATTTTGACGATGGGTATTGCGATCAAAACACGCATAGCAACAAGAGTACTTTGTTATATGAAATCTCCAGCAATAGCAATGAAAAAACAGGGTTGGAAAAAGAGCAAAGCAACTGCAATAGAAGATCAGATGTTGAATATACCGATATGGTTCTGAAGTCTGCTGATAACATCCGAAATACAGAGAATGATCGTCAGGTGCAAGATAGTGTGGACAACACCAACCACGACATAGTAGATGTGATTTATGATACAGATATGATCAAGAATGAAGGGAGTCCAGCAGAGGCTGTTGAAGCCTGGTATGAGCAGATCGTTAGTGATGTTGTGCACAATTTAGAGATTAAGGCATCCCGTCCACTTTGTAATAACAATTTTGAAAACAGTTCAAACCACTTAAAGTGTAATGAGAGAAATGACAACAGTTTTAAGAAAGAGCACACTGGAAAATACCAAAGTTATGACAGTCAGATGAAAACGGAGTTGGGAGATCTTGAAGAATTGCCCAAGGGAGAAAACTCTGAGGTGACATGCACATGCTACTGTGGCAGGGATGAACCTGTGAGAAAACCTTTTAATATGTTGGAGACGTTGTGTGTGAGCGAGACAAAAATTGGCAAGTGGAAACACTTGAGTTCACTGAGTTCTTTCCCTTCATTAAAGACACTTCGGATCAAGGTAAAATTAAATTGTAAAATTTATTAAGATTAGTTTTATTTCAGCAACATTGTATTTTTGTGTTACAAGCTTAAAGGATGATTTTATACTCCAAAATTGATATGTTTATATCAATACTGCAAAGTAGATTTCATAAGTTCCAAATCAATATTCATACTCCAAAATGGTGTCTGATAGGCCAGAAATTGTTTGACTGTTATAACAATTTGCATTGTGATTCTGCAGGATATCAAACTGGGATGCAAGCTGAATCAGGAGGACCGCAGAAAACTGTTTCTGGCAAGGTTAGTAATAGTGCGTACCTGAGTTAAACCAAACTGTATTTGTCTTCTATCCACTGCTGCTATCATACATTTGGGTCCTCCATGGTAAAGTGGTCTAAGGCACTGATGTCCAACGACCAAAAACCACTCACCACTGACATCCAAGGACCACTCACCTCTCACCACTGACATCCAAGGACCACTTATCTCTCACCACTGACATCCAAGGACCACTTTCCTCTCACCATTGACATCCAAGGACCACTTACCTCTCACCACTGACATCCAAGGACCAATTACCTTTCACCACTGACATCCAAGGACCACTAACCTCTCACCACTGACATCCAAGGACCACTTACTTCTCACCACTGACATCCAAGGACCACACACCTCTCACCACTGACATCCAAGGACCAATTACCTCTCACCACTGACATCCAAGGACCACACACCTCTCACCACTGACATCCAAGGACCAATTACCTTTCACCACTGACATCTAAGGACCAATTACCTCTCACCACTGACATCTAAGGACCAATTACCTCTCACCACTGACATCCAAGGACCAATTACCTCTCACCACTGACATCCAAGGACCACACACTTCTCACCACTGACATCCAAGGACCACACACCTCTCACCACTGACATCCAAGGACCACTTACCTCTCACCAATGAAATCCAAGGACCACTTACCTCTCACCACTGGATATGTTATGTATAAACTGTCAGTGATACGTCTAGTTAATTTCTAGAGAGGCCATCAGATTACACTTAGATCTTTTCCAGGACCTATGCCATGAGCAGGAAACGCCCATTCCACTCAAATACAGTAAAGTTTATTGAAAGTGTTTAGTGTATACTAATTTGTTTGATCTTGATTGCGGTGAAAGCTCAGAGCTTATATGAATACTCTAGAGTCTGCTTCCTGGGTAGAACCAGTATTGAGTGTTGTTTTATGAGAGGCATCGTTTTTTAGCTGGGGATCAAACCCAAAACCTGTAGCATGAGTGGCCAACACTCTTTCCATTACATTACCTCCCCGCACAAAAGTGTTTATCAGAAAAAACACTATACAAATGTCAGAAAAATTAGTACAAAGCATCTTAAAATTATAAATAAATAAAATCTGAATGGTTTTGGTTTATCAAGTTCATCAAATCATGACAAAAACAATATTTATTTAGTGGTAAACTTGAAACAAAATCCCCATTTTAAAAATAGTCAAACTGCTTTATGACCTTAACATCTTCATTTAGACTTTTTGATATTGAAACAGTTACTGATATTGAAACAGTGATTGATATTGAAACAGAGATTGGTATTGATCAGTGATTAATATTGAAACAGTGATTGAAACAGTGATTTATATTGAAACAGAGATTGGTATTGATCAGTGATTAATATTGAAACAGTGATTGAAACCAAGATTAATATTGAAACAGAGATTGGTATTGATCAGTGATTAATATTGAAACAGTGATTGAAACAGAGGTTAATATTGAAACAGAGATTGGTATTGATCAGTGATTAATATTGAAACAGTGATTGAAACCGAGATTAATATTGAAACAGAGATTGGTATTGATAAGTGATTAATATTGAAACAGTGATTGAAACAGAGATTAATATTGAAACAGAAATTGGTATTGATCAGTGATTAATATTGAAACAGTGATTGAAACCGAGATTAATATTGAAACAGAGATTGGTATTGATCAGTGATTAATATTGAAACAGTGATTGAAACCGAGATTAATATTGAAACAGAGATTGGTATTGATCAGTGATTAATATTGAAACAGTGATTGAAACAGAGATTAATATTGAAACAGAAATTGGTATTGATCAGTGATTAATATTGAAACAGTGATTGAAACCGAGATTAATATTGAAACAGAGATTGGTATTGATCAGTGATTAATATTGAAACAGTGATTAATATTGAAACAGAGATTGGTATTGATCAGTGATTAATATTGAAACAGTGATTGAAACCGAGATTAATATTGAAACAGAGATTGGTATTGATCAGTGATTAATATTGAAACAGTGATTAATATTGAAACAGAGATTGATATTGATCAGTGATTTTATTTTTAAATCAATCAGTTTTACTGACCACAGCAGTGGTAAAGTGGTCGCCTTGCTTGTGGAAGGTTGTGGGTTTAATCCCGGGCCAAGTTATACCAAAGACCAAAAAAAAAAATGGTACAAGAAACTTCCTCAGCATTTAGAGGATAATTCAAGGTTACGTTGGCTCGGTGTCGATATAATATCTGTGGCATGATATATCAGTGTAGCAGCACTTAGAACACTGTCTCAAGTAGTCACCATCATGATATGACTGAAAACATATTGGAAGCAATGCTTAACACCATACAGCAACAACAATTTGACTGAAATATTTACATCATGAGGTCATCTTTATTGCAGTTTACCGAACATTAAGATTTTGAACGGTAGTGAAGTCACGTTGACAGAGAGAGATAAGTCAGAGCGCCACCTGGTGAGGTATTTCATGGACAAGAACAAGAAGCCTTCAATTTACCACTCACTTGAGAAAAAACATGGTAACTTGTTTACTTCACATCACTTATGAAACAAGTTCTTAAATCTCGCTCGCTGTCTTTCTGGTAGAACCAGTATTCAACAGCATATGCAGAAAATGTGTCTTGCTCCAGGACACAAGACAGTGTCATGGTCTGACTATATTTTCCAAACTGTACCTTCCATTACTGTAGTCGCACAGAATGTTTCAAATGTTATGTACACTCTTCATGCTGACCGATATATCAATATAAGAGGACTAGATGACCTTTAGGTCTCGACGATTACCTCCCCTTAGTGGCAATGCAAGATTCTTGTGTCCAAGGAATTAGAGATGTGAAAGTTGTTTGGGCATTATTTTGGTTAAAAATGCTTAAAATGGTCCTAGTTCTTTGTACATATGAGAACATTGGAACATATTCATGAGTTCTGCCAAGTTTGGATGACACTGGGTACTGTTTAATGAAGATATAACAGTTTAAAGATGCGCAGTGACACACTGCAACAAATGGGCAGAATTGTATAAAAATGAAAGGGGTGTCATCAAACCATCAAAATTGTGAAAAAGGAGTCTGGTCAACCCAATGTTTTTTTCCTGCATATTTGGTCCATCAGATTATCTATGGAAACAAGACACTTTTAGAACCCATGGCAATGTGTTCAGTGTTCAAGAAGTGTATTTCTCTATATGTAGAACAGTACAAAATTAATTGGTGTATGAGCCATTTACTTTTATATTAATACCAGGATAAGGTCATACTGACATAGTTGGTGACCTTGATGACCTGCTTGCAAATAGATACCTGATGTTCTGTAACAGTTTTTCTTCAAAATCACAAGTACCAATTTCCTCTACATGATAGAGACATCCGCAGGGTCAACCTCATATCTAAGGTCATGCCTGAGTCCATTTCATACTTGATGTAAATTGCTTTAAGTTAATTTCTCCATTTACAGGTAACTCTCTCCCTAGTTGACGTAGCAGAAGCTACTGTTGGTGATTGACCTTGACCTTTGTGTACATGTACCAGGGTCAGGTGATGCTCAAACAGTGTTAACGTAACCTATATTCTATAACAATTTTTTTTTTTTATCATAGGTACACTCTCCCCCCTGGTTGATATAGACATTAGCAGAGGTTACAAGGAGTGGGTGACCTTGACCTTTGTATTCCAAGGTGAGGTCGTGCTCACACAGAAGGTCTGTGTAAGGGAACCAGTCGGTAGACTGCGGCTAATCATTGCAGAAAAATTGTGTCTGTATGCTAGGTATGGTTTTCTTTTTAATTATTGAAATAATGATAATATTCAAATTACTAAAATAATGAATGGATGTATGAACAGAAAGTTCATGACATATATTAGAATATACTATTATAAGATGTGGATTAGGGTCAAAAGGTGGAGTGTTATTCTTAAGGTTAAAAGGGTACATTTATTACTTGTATTACTCTATATCAGCCTACTGGGCCCTACGTTCAGTGGGAATGTTTGTCAGTCACCTGCGAAAGGAAGACTCAATATTCAGTGTGAGATCTGCCTCCTCTAACAAAACTGGTTATCATATATAACATGTAAGGTGTAGAAAATGGCATTTAACAGCATTCTCAACTGATAAAAATAGAATGGGGTACTGGATTTTACTTAGGTAAATTTTATGTTAATTTTATATCGAGAAGAAATTTTACTTTGATTTTATCTCAAGAAGATGACTTTTTTTAAGTTTGTGCACAACTTGTTTCATTACTTTTATGTACTAGTTAGTAAGTTTGTGCACAACTTGTTTCATTACTTTTATGTACTAGTTAGTAAGTTTGTGCACAACTTGTTTCATTACTTTTATATACTAGTTAGTAAGTTTGTGCACAACTTGTTTCATTACTTTTATATACTAGTTAGTAAGTTTGTGCACAACTTGTTTCATTACTTTTATGTACTAGTTAGTAAGTTTGTGCACAACTTGTTTCATTACTTTTATGTACTAGTTAGTAAGTTTGTGCACAACTTGTTTCATAACTTTTATATACTAGTTAGTAAGTTTGTGCACAACTTGTTTCATTACTTTTATATACTAGTTAGTAAGTTTGTGCACAACTTGTTTCATTACTTTTATATACTAGTTAGTAAGTTTGTGCACAACTTGTTTCATTACTTTTATATACTAGTTAGTAAGTTTGTGCACAACTTGTTTCATTACCTTTATGTACTAGTTAGTAAGTTTGTGCACAACTTGTTTCATTACCTTTATGTACTAGTTAGTAAGTTTGTGCACAACTTGTTTCATAACTTTTATGTACTAGTTAGTAAGTTTGTGCACAACTTGTTTCATTACTTTTATATACTAGTTAGTAAGTTTGTGCACAACTTGTTTCATTACTTTTATATACTAGTTAGTAAGTTTGTGCACAACTTGTTTCATTACTTTTATATACTAGTTAGTAAGTTTGTGCACAACTTGTTTCATTACTTTTATATACTAGTTAGTAAGTTTGTGCACAACTTGTTTCATTACTTTTATGTACTAGTTAGTAAGTTTGTGCACAACTTGTTTCATTACTTTTATATACTAGTTAGTAAGTTTGTGCACAACTTGGTTCATTACTTTTATGTACTAGTTAGTAAGTTTGTGCACAACTTGTTTCATTACTTTTATGTACTAGTTAGTAAGTTTGTGCACAACTTGTTTCATTACTTTTATATACTAGTTAGTAAGTTTGTGCACAACTTGTTTCATTACTTTTATATATTAGTTAGTAAGTTTGTGCACAACTTGTTTCATTACTTTTATGTATTAGTTAGTAAGTTTGTGCACAACTTGTTTCATTACTTTTATGTACTAGTTAGTAAGTTTGTGCACAACTTGTTTCATTACTTTTATGTACTAGTTAGTAAGTTTGTGCACAACTTGTTTCATTACTTTTATGTACTAGTTAGTAAGTTTGTGCACAACTTGTTTCATTACTTTTATGTACTAGTTAGTAAGTTTGTGCACAACTTGTTTCATTACTTTTATGTACTAGTTAGTAAGTTTGTGCACAACTTGTTTCATTACTTTTATGTACTAGTTAGTAAGTTTGTGCACAACTTGTTTCATTACTTTTATGTACTAGTTAGTAAGTTTGTGCACAACTTGTTTCATTACTTTTATGTACTAGTTAGTAAGTTTGTGCACAACTTGTTTCATTACTTTTATGTACTAGTTAGTAAGTTTGTGCACAACTTGTTTCATTACTTTTATGTACTAGTTAGTAAGTTTGTGCACAACTTGTTTCATTACTTTTATGTACTAGTTAGTAAGTTTGTGCACAACTTGTTTCATTACCTTTATGTACTAGTTAGTAAGTTTGTGCACAACTTGTTTCATTACCTTTATGTACTAGTTAGTAAGTTTGTGCACAACTTGTTTCATTACTTTTATGTACTAGTTAGTAAGTTTGTGCACAACTTGTTTCATTACTTTTATGTACTAGTTAGTAAGTTTGTGCACAACTTGTTTCATTACTTTTATGTACTAGTTAGTAAGTTTGTGCACAACTTGTTTCATTACTTTTATGTACTAGTTAGTAAGTTTGTGCACAACTTGTTTCATTACTTTTATGTACTAGTTAGTAAGTTTGTGCACAACTTGTTTCATTACTTTTATGTACTAGTTAGTAAGTTTGTGCACAACTTGTTTCATTACTTTTATATACTAGTTAGTAAGTTTGTGCACAACTTGTTTCATTACTTTTATGTACTAGTTAGTAAGTTTGTGCACAACTTGTTTCATTACCTTTATATACTAGTTAGTAAGTTTGTGCACAGCTTGTTTCATTACCTTTATGTACTAGTTAGTAAGTTTGTGCACAACTTGTTTCATTACTTTTATGTACTAGTTAGTAAGTTTGTGCACAACTTGTTTCATAACTTTTATATACTAGTAAGTAAGTTTGTGCACAACTTGTTTCATTACTTTTATGTACTAGTTAGTAAGTTTGTGCACAACTTGTTTCATTACTTTTATATACTAGTTAGTAAGTTTGTGCACAACTTGTTTCATTACTTTTATGTACTAGTTAGTAAGTTTGTGCACAACTTGTTTCATTACTTTTATGTACTAGTTAGTAAGTTTGTGCACAACTTGTTTCATTACTTTTATATACTAGTTAGTAAGTTTGTGCACAACTTGTTTCATTACTTTTATATACTAGTTAGTAAGTTTGTGCACAACTTGGTTCATTACTTTTATGTACTAGTTAGTAAGTTTGTGCACAACTTGTTTCATTACTTTTATGTACTAGTTAGTAAGTTTGTGCACAACTTGTTTCATTACTTTTATATACTAGTTAGTAAGTTTGTGCACAACTTGTTTCATTACTTTTATATACTAGTTAGTAAGTTTGTGCACAACTTGTTTCATTACTTTTATGTACTAGTTAGTAAGTTTGTGCACAACTTGTTTCATTACTTTTATGTACTAGTTAGTAAGTTTGTGCATAACTTGTTTCATTACTTTTATATACTAGTTAGTAAGTTTGTGCACAACTTGTTTCATTACTTTTATATACTAGTAAGTAAGTTTGTGCACAACTTGTTTCCCTGCCTTTATATACTAGTAAGTAAGTTTGTGCACAACTTGGTTCATTACTTTTATATACTAGTAAGTAAGTTTGTGCACAACTTGTTTCATTACTTTTATATACTAGTAAGTAAGTTTGTGCACAACTTGTTTCCCTGCCTTTATATACTAGTAAGTAAGTTTGTGCACAACTTGGTTCATTACTTTTATATACTAGTAAGTAAGTTTGTGCACAACTTGTTTCACTGCCTTTATGTACTAGTAAGTAAGTTTGCCAGTTACTTGCAGAAAGACATTGGTTTTACTGAGAATTATTGTGTGGTCTTATTCCACCAATAAAACTGTTATAAGACCTATTAATAAATGAAATCTGATTGGCCAGAATGATCCCTTACTGAACAAAATACTATATGATATTTAACAGTTTTTACTTAGGATATACCATGGTTACTAAAAATATTCGGAATGCAGCGTTGATTTCAAATGACTTTCAACAAGAGATTTGTGTCCGATTCCAGCAAAATTATCAATAATAAAAATACTGATAGGACAAAAAGGCAACTGTTCAATCAGTTAATATATGTCGCCATTATTTACGAGAGAAACAATTGAATAATTAGTTTAAATATAAAAATACCAAAACTTTTACCAAGATGTGTCCCTGGCTGATTGGTTAAGATGTTGAACGGAGATGGTGATTGAGGTCAACATTACTATTCTGCTACATGGCATGTCATATTTCATCATATATACTGAAAAGTCCATAATTACCATATATAACCTGTCATGAGTTTAAAATGGCATTAAGCTGCATTCTCATTCTAAAGTTGACTGGCTGTTAGTGGGGGAAAAATTGTTTTCATTAAGATATGCATAACAATATGTTCTAACAATAAAAATATTGGGTTCTCTGCAGGGATGTTGTTTATAATCAGATTCATGCATATAACAAGCATCTCGTGCATCTGGAGTGTTTTTCATTTTTAATTGCTTATTTTAAAAAAACTTCTAAAAAAACTTATGGAGGGAAGCCAAAAATGAATGAACACAACACATCTGATGTGTAAATAGCAGATGGATATCTTCACATTATATTAAGATAAAGTTGGAGGGTCCTTCATGGCCAAGTGTTCTAAGGTGCCGTTTCAAGATCCCTTACCTTTCACTAATGAGGTCATGGGTTTGAGTCTCCCTTACTCCAAACAAAATTTATGAGAAAGTTTGCCAGTTATTTGCGGAAAGATGGCTCTACTCGGATTCATTCTGAGGTTTTCTTCCACCAATAAAACTTGATATGCCATAGTTAACCTGAAATGTATTGAAAGTGGCGTAAAATCCCACTCAAAACTAAAAAAAGCTGACTTTTATCAAACTGATTTATATTAATTGTTATATTTTTATGGTCCTGTAAGTTACATTTAAACCTAAATAATGCATTAGTAAACACCTTTTCATAATAATAAAAAGGGAATTTGATGTTTTATCATGTCAATGTATTCATTTCTGTTACGAAACTGCTTGTCTGATAAACATAGATTTATCATGTCAGTGAAAGTTTATCAGGCATATGACATTATTATGTATAACTATACATGTTGACGGAAACTCTACAGGATGTAACCAAAGTTTGATGCTGACTTTCAATTTCATAAAGTATATGAATTAGAAAGATTGATATGATAAACTGAATACTATGTTAGTGTCTGATATTATTAACATCATCAGGTTTGGCACAAAAAAAAACAAGGACTTTGCAGAGCCACATCTTGTTTGTTTTTTTAAGCCTCACCTGATAAAGTTGATAATATGCGACACTAACATGGTATTTTCTATTTATTGGACCTAGTGTGATTACATGTATAAAAAATGAAGAACTTACGACAAAACAATATAATTTTATTATATTGCAGCATGAAGAACATTCAACTTTATCACAAATACTGCAGTCCATGTCACCAAGACAACGGCGAGGATGGGCCACAGTTTGAACAACTCATCCTGGATACTCTCCCTATGAGCAGATTCGACATCATGGATGGAGACGAGATACACATTGATGTCTGCGACAGTTTTAAGAAAGGCTCCATGAACTATTTGTATGTGAGAAACTACCTGCCAAAATTCTCCACGGACATGCCATAGATTGTCTAGATTTTGGGTGGCTATTTTTGCCATTTTCAAAATTTTGCATGCACAACTCCTACTGAACCAATTTAACAGATTTCTGTGATTTTGGTATCTTGTAAAAAAGTGCTCGATTGTAATTATTGCTGGTAAAATTTTCTTGTTTTTAATAATTGTATTTAATATATTCTCGTTTTTAGCTCTTTTTAAAAATAAGAAATATAGATAACAATGTAAAGTTTTGGTCCTACATGGATATTTACTTTTTCATATTTCTACATAAAATTTATTCATCTATGATATGTATGTAGTAAAAATGTTTTTGATCAAACTAGTACACTACCCTTTCTGTTAAAAAATAAATAAAAATTACAATATATTTCATCTTTAACCATTAATACATGTAGTTTTAATTCAGAAGGAAAATATTAAATAATAGATGTTCTGCTTGCTTTGTCAGCTAGCTTTGGTTCCAAAATTATTCAATGTGGTCAAAGATTTAAAGATTTTTTAAAGAAATACTTAAGGTGCCACTCAAAATTTCAGCGATGTACAGTTACATTGATTAATGTTAGCTGGCCAATCTCTGTAATGAAGTCACTGGTGACTCGGGTCCACCAACCTGTTTGGCTAATAGTTAGTTTATTTAGTCAATGTAATGAACATATTTTGTCAACATCCTATTTGTTATGTTGACATATTTCATCTTACTCATAAATAATTTACTTCAATGGTTATGGTGACATCAATACGTGTTTAACTTTTAAATGCGACATTACTAAGTTTAGGTTAGATGTTGTATGGAATTTTCTAAGCTGGTAGAAAATTCCATGTAAAATGACAGTTACATGTACAATGACAGTTACATGTACAATGACAGTTACATGTACAATTACTCACTGAAATAAATATACAGTCAAACCTGTCTTAAGCCGGCAGTCATGGGAATGAGCAAAAATGGCCTTTTAAAGGTAATTCATCAGGATTTTTTTTAAACTTTGAAAATTGGCTAAAAACATATTTTTCCAATGTATCGTACCTATATATACTCACTCATACCATATTGCCAAAAGGATAAACATGCCAAAATAATATGTTAAAAAGGTATTTCCACATTTGGGCTTCATGTCTGCGAGGGAATAAAATAGATTTCCCGCTTAAGTGCAACATATGTTGTGAAAATTTTTTTTAAAGAGCAGATCTGCCATTTACTTGCACCTAGTAAAAATTGTTTCATCTTAGAAAGAGACTGATGGTGTCAAGTAATATTTAAATGCTGTTTATTTTTAGAATGGGTATTTCGGTTCACGTTTGCTGCTCCGATTTAAATATCAAATTTGTCACATTTTAGTTGGAATGACATTCCAAACCATTCGGATTTAATGATAATGAGATACTTTTATCCATTTTAATAATTATTTTTTTTTTTTTTAAACATTGATAGCGTTTTTACGTGATATATTCCCTTTAAGACATATTGTTGCTTAATACAGGTTGATTTTCTCTGAAAGCATAAAAGCATAAAAATTGGAAATAGCAAATGTGGCTGCTTAAGAAAATGACTGCTTAATAGAGGTGGCAGCTTACACAGGTTTGACTGTATACAAAATAATATTTATAGAATATTATAAAAACATTTTTCTGAGTTATGTGATTAAAAATAATCTAACATTTGTGCTCATTTATTATGAAAATTATTAAACGAGTTTACAAAACTATATTATGCAAGCCTCTGTAAGATTCTCTTTACACTTGTTCAATATCTGAGAGAAAAATAAGCATAATTATAATATTGTGGTGTATATACAGGGTAAACACGTGTGAGTGGGTTGAGGGGAACTAAAAGGCGATGTTGTCACAAATTCAATTTATCTTATATTTTTATTGTTAAATGAGAAAATAAAAAAAACTATATGTTGCAGATAAGGGAATCCAACCCTCAGGTCTATATTAAATTGTATCCTCATTCTATTCATGCATCTTTGAACCTCAGGTATTGACCAATTGATGACATTTTGATCTGATGTGGATTGTCAATCAAACTAAGTCAATAAATCAATCAGTGATTAATATTGTTTCCAATCCCCCATTTTCCTTAGATAAGCGAATGATCTCTTAAGTAAACAATACATTGTATTTACTTGGACAAACAATGCCACGAGGCCAGTGGGCAAAGCAGTAGTCACTCTTGATCTCTTAAGTAAACAATACATTGTATTTACTTGGACAAACAATGCCACGTGGCCAGTGGTTGAAGCAATTGTTGCTCTCGCTTCATATCAGTTGCTGACACACTTATTAGACATAATTGTAAGGATTTCTATTTTAAAGTGCTAAATTAGCCACCCCACCCCCTGCCCCAGGGACAAAATCTTAAACTCAGAGGACAGAACCTTTGCATGGGGCCAGACTGCAATAAATTTTCATAGGGATATTTTGTCTTGTATGCTCAAATCATTGAGGGTTTTATGTCAAGACAGGCCAAAAAGTGCAGGAGGTTTTCCTAGGTGGCAGATATTTGTTTTTGTTCACAGAACATCAAAACTATTGTTTGCATTATGTAGTATTATAATAAAATAATTAACTTAAATTTTGTGATGGCTTAAACACATATTTTACAAGTGTTTCCTTGCCAGATTGTGAAATAGATTCAATATGATATTTTTTTACTCTATTTTGTATATAATTTTTAAAACCAATACTAAATTATATTGTGATTTATATAATGTTGTGTGCACCTACTATTATATCCAAATGCTGTGATAAATGTTAGTTTATTGTGATTTATATCATGTGTTGTGTACACTTTTACATCCACATTTTTTCAGTGGTTCTGTAAAACATGATCTCTCTTTTTCTTTACTAATTTATGTATTGTTTTTATGCCTCTGTCATTCAAAGAACAGAGAAGGGCATTTAGTGTTATCCCTGTCCATCAGTTCATATGTCTGTCTGTACACAGGGATGGGTAGTTAACCCTTTACTCAATAGATACGCATTTTCCCGCACCAATCACAGAAGGCCTTTGAAAACAGTGCAGGAAGAGTTCAGATTGCTGATAACGAGCAAACTGAACACTTCCTGCACTGTTTTCCGCTCTGTCAGTTATTATAAACATAATTCACCCATTGCTGATACGTGGTGAATTAATGCTTTCAATTTGGAAGAGTCCAGGTTCAATATTTTTCAACATTGGTTACAGGAGCTTTTACCCCTTGCCAACCTATTTTCGGTAAATTCATTTAAAAAAATGATGTCTGATCAATAGTGGGGACATTCATGTTGACAGACACATTTTCAACTTTATTGTTATGTCGGATACTAATTAACACAATAATTAATTGACAATAAATTGACAATTGTCCGAGAAGACAAGCAAAGTGCATCATCAAGGCTCACGATCGGAGAAAAAGCATGAGCTATGATAAGATACAGAGAATAATTGTTGCATTCAGTTGGTTGTCAGTTTGTGCCATCAAGTGAATGGCGAAGTCACGAGTGAGCGTAGCAATGTCATTGTTTACAGTTGATGTTTCACTGAAATTTACAATTTCATTTTTTTTTTAAATAGTAAAATTACCAATATAATTCACTGAGAAACCTCTGTAATTCACCAAAAAGGATGAAATAAAAACATATACAATACAATTGACAATTATTAATACATGAAAAGTATATGTATTTACTATGGCAATCATTCATGTGTTTCTACTGGATTGAAACTTTGCAATGTTATTTAGTGGTCACATTATTGATTTTGTTTTGAATACATATCTTTCTATCATGTATATTAATACAAATACATGTATTTAATGTACGGTGACTTTTTTTTTAACTTGTGTATTGTATTTGAATGTAAACACCAGTGACTAATATGAATACTCACTCACTCACTCACTCACTCACTCACTCACTCACTCACTCACTCACTCACTCACTCACTCACTCACTCACTCACTCACTCACTCACTCACTCACTCACTCACTCACTCACTCACTCACTCACTCACTCACTCACTCACTCACTCACTCACTCACTCACTCACTCACTCACTCACTCACTCACTCACTCACTCACTCACTCACTCACTGACTCACTCACTCACTCACTCACTCACTCACTCACTCACTCACTCACTCACTCACTCACTCACTCACTCATTCACTAAAACTAAGTTTAAATATACTTACAGCTTAAACTTACTTATTTCACATCGATTGTGAAACAATTCCTTACAAATTTAAGACAAATCTTGCTGGAGGTTTTCTTTGGTAGCACAAGTTCTAAGTATATTCAAATAAAGTGTCTTGCTCAAGGCTAAGGGCATGGCCGATGTATGTGAATTCAAACAATTTGTTGATGTGGATTTTAACTACTGATGTATGTCAATTAAAACTATTTATATATCATATGAATTTGAACTACTTTTGTAATACTAAGCAAATTCAAACTATTCATGTACGTGAATTCAAATTATTTATATATATGTGAATTTAAATTATGTTAATGTGTGTGAATTCAAGTTGTTTATGTATGTGAATTTAATTTATTTATATGTATGTGAATTCAACCTATTTATGTATGTGAATTCAAACTGTTTATTATAAATATGTATGTGAATTCAAACTACATGTATTTATGTGTATGTGAATTCAGACTATTTATAGATCATTATCAACTGTAGAATCTGATGTTGTTGTTGTTGTTACTGTTATTGTTGTAATTTTACAGTGAATACTCTATGAAAATTAAAATGTTTTTGTACAGAAAATTTGTTTTCGCCATTACCTTGTTTCCATGTAGCCCAAGAACTTAATTACATTTCATAAGAGGTAGTGCAAAATATTGCACGTCCCAAAGAAGCCTTTTAAAGATTTTTTATTTTTTCGTCTCCCCAGATGTTATGGACAACAAATCAGATTTCCAAATAATAAAAAAAGCTGTCCATCCATGGCTTATTTAATCAGGCTACATAAGAGGCAATAATATTGGATAGAAATTGCCCAAACTCCACAGTTCTGCAGGTTTTCATTCTGCTGCTGACGGCATAAAAATGACACTAAATATTCAAACAAAAATAAAATAAAACTATAAGGTACACACAACAATGTTGAAATTGATATTTTACAATGTCATTGCATTCATTTCTGTTGATAAACTACCTGCCTGATAAAGATAGGTTTATCACATCAATGCAAGTTTATCAGGCAATGACATCATTATGTTTTTACACATTTTGATCTGGACAGAACTACATTTTAGAAATATATACATGATAAATAGAATACCATGTAAATGTCTATTATCAACTTTATCAAGGTTCCGCACAAAAAAGTCTCACCTGATAAAGTTGCATTCGGACCAGATTTACATTCATTTGAAATTTGGTCATACAATACACAGACTATATTTTACCATGAAATGAAATCAGGATTGAAGCTTGAAACTAGGAGTTAAATAAAAACTTGAACTATTTTTTATTAATTATGCCAGGTCCATGGGCCCTCAAAGATTACGAGGGCCACAGTTTACAGGTCGCCCCTGGCCTCGCTAACATCAATCCTAACCCCTTCTTATAGAAAATCCTGAATCTGTTTCTGATTCATTGGATAAGGTTGCTCAAGATTTACATTGACAAAAGCATCTACAGTAAAGTAAGATGCCTGTAACAGTTACTTCCCTTTACTTAGAATAAGAAATGCTCTTATATTACATGCTTTTCCATATCATGATTTCAATTGCTACTTAGATACTGAGAACTAAACATCTTAGAGCACACTTTTTGTGTTGTTTATTTAATGTCCATTAGTTCAGTAGTATTACATGATCCTGTGTAGACCACAAACACAACACCTGTTTAAAAAACTGCCATAATATATGCCTTTAGAGCCTTGATTCCTATATCAATGCACGTTCCAATTTTCACCATTTCAATAAATACTTTGTATATTGTGATTATTTAAAACTTCACATAACATGTATGCATATTTATACTGGCACAAAACATTTAAGATTGAATAAAGGAGTACATGTACATAGAAGAAAAACAATGAGGAGAATAAGAAGGAGGAGGTGGAGGAGGAGATAAGAATGAGGATAAAAAGATGGAGGAGGAGGAGAGAAGAATCAGAATAAAAAGATGGAGGAAGTGAGAAGAATGAGGAAAAAAAGATGGAGGAGGAGGAGAGATGAATCAGAATAAAAAGATGGAGGAAGTGAGAAGAATGCAGAGAAAGAGATAAAGGAGAAGAGAAGAATGAGGATAAAAAGATGGAGGAGGAGGAGGAGGAGGAGGACAGAAGAATGATGATTAAAAAGATGGAGGAGGAGGAGAAAAGAATAAGGATAAAAATATGGAGGAGGAGGAGAGAATAATGAGGGTAAAAGATGGAGGAGGAGAGGAGTATAAGGATAAAAAGATGGAGGAGGAGGAGGAGAGAAGAATGAGGAGAAAATATTGAGGAGGAGAGTAGAATGAGGAAAAAAGATGAAGGAGTAGGATTGAAGAATGGGGAAAAAGATTGAGGAGGAGAGTAGAATGAGGAGTAAATGTGGAAAAGGAGAGTAGAATGGGGATAAAAAGATGGATAAGATAATAGTGAGGATAAAAAGATGGAGGAGAAGGAAAAGGAGAGAAGTATGAGGAGAAAAAGATGGAGGAGGTGAGAAGAATTGGGGAAAAGGTGGAGGAGAAGGAGGAGAGAAGGATGGGGATAAAAAGATGGAGGAGGAAAGAAGAAGGAGGAAAAATATGGAAGAGGAGAGTAGAATGAGGATAAAAATATGGAAGAGGAGAAAAGAATGGGAAAAAGTGGAGGAGATTAAGAGAAGAATGGGGATAAAAGATTCAGGAGGAGGAGGAGAGAAGAATGAGGAAAAATATGAAAGAGGAGAGTTGAATGAGTATAAAAAGGTGGAGGAGATAATAATGAGGATAAAAATATGGAGGATAAGAGAAGGATGGGGAAGAAGATTGAGGAGAAGGAGAGAAGAATGAGGAAAATATGGAAGAGGAGAGGATAGTGAGGATTAAAAGATAGAGGTGGAGAGAAGAATGGGGGAAAAGGGGGAGAAGGAGGAGAGAAGGATGGGGATAAAAAGATGGAGGAGGAGAGAAGAATGATGATAAAAAGATGGAGGAGAAGGAGAGAAGAATGGGAAAAAAAAGATGGAAGAGGAGAGAAGAATGGGAAAAAAGTGGAGGAGGAGGAGAGAAGAATGAGGAAAAAATATGGAGGAGGAGATAATAATGAGGATAAAAAGATGGAGGAGGAGGTAAAAAAAATTGGAGACTTATATCTTTATTAAATTGTTCATATAAATTAACCTCTGCATGTATTGCTTAACGTTGTAAATTAGTTTTATCAAAAGTTATTAATGAAGACAAAACTGGTTTTCTTGCTGGACGATACATTGGTGAAAATACACATACAATTTATGATTTATTCCATTATGCAGAAACATATGATGTACCAGGTTTACTAGTTATCATTGATGTCGAAAAAGCTTTTGAAACACTCTCGTGGTCTTTTATTGATGAGGTTTTAATGTTTTTTAATTTTGGAAAATGTATAAGAAATTGGATTAAATTATTTTATACGGAAATTAAATCTTGCATATCAATAAATGGTCATCTATCAGAATGGTTCTATATTTTCCGAGGCTGTTGACAAGGCGATCCATTATCACCATACATTTTTATTTTATGTGTAGAATATTAGCTGTATTGGTCAGGACAAATAAAAATATTAAAGGAATCAAAGTAGGCGATACCGAATATATAATCTCACAATATGCTGATGACACTTCCCTTATGTTAGATGGTACAGAAAAATCACTTAAACATACTCTTCTAGTTTTAAAATTCTATGCAGATATTTCTGGTCTTAATGTTAATGTTGAAAAAAACAGAGTTAATAATTTGGGGAAAAAAAGGTTCAAATACAAAACTGCACAGAAACACAATTAAATTGGGATCAGGGAGAATTTACTGTACTTGGCATTACTATGTCAACTTATATGAATAATATGATTACATTGAATTATAACAAGAAAATAAATGAAATTAAAACACTGCTACTCTCATGGTCAAAAAGAATTCTAATCCCTTTTGGAAAAATCACAGTCTAAAAAAATGTTTAGCTTTACCAAAATTTAAACCACCGGTTTTCATCATTACCTAACCCATCAGAAGATCAAATTAAATTGTTACAAACTATGTGTTTTAGCTTTCTCTGGAATAATCATCCAGATAAACTAAAAAGAAATATTGTAATACAAGATTATAAGAATGGAGGACTCCGAATGATTGACAATAAACAGTTTGCATATGTTTTAAAACTTACTTGGATAAGAAGACTTTTGTCTGATGGGAAAAAATGTATAGAAATTCATAATTTTATGTATCCTAACACATCAGAAATATTAATTTTTTGGTAAAGAATATGTGAAAAAGGACCTTTTCAAAATATGTAATCCATTTTAGAAAGATGTGTACATAAGTCTGGAAGTATTAATAACTGCCTTAGTACCAATGTCTTGGAAAGATTTTTTAAACCAACCTTTATGGTTTAACAATAACATTAAGATAGGAAGATCGAGTGTATTTTATAAAAGATGGTATGACAAAGGTGTAAAATTTATTAGTGACTTGATTGATGAACATGGTAATCTTCTTACATTTAGGTTATTTGTGGATAAGTTTTCTGTAAATACTAATTTTATTGAATATGAAGATATACTTGGTACATTACGTGGTTACCTTCAAACACTAATGTGCTCACCTTGCAACGAAATTAGACAATTCAATATGCCCATTATCAGTGTCTTGCATAAACAGCACTAAAAAAGGTTGTTGTGCAATATATGATGTTCTTTTTAGGTCAAATGTGTCACCAACTTCTATTACTAAATGGGGACAGTATGGATTAAATATTGAAAGAGAATGGAAAAATTTATTTCAATTACCTTTTAATTGTACAAAAGATACTAGAATACAATGGTTTCAGGTTAAAATGAACCACAGAATAACAGCTACAAATTCTCTTTTGACAAAAATGAAGATAAAAAATGATGATACATGTTCCTATTGCAAAGCACATGTAGAAAACATTACACACTTATTCTGGGAATGCAAGTATGTAGAAACATTCTGGGATAGTTTTATAACAACATGCAATGACAAAAACATAATACTTCAACTTCAATGAAATGTGAAAGATATTATCTTCGGATCAGTAAAACATGATAATATTTTAAATAAATTAAATTTTCATTCAAAATACTTTTTTATAAGTAAAAGTTAGATGATAGGTTACCATTCTTCATCAATTTTAAGCAACAAATAAAGTGTGTGTACCAAACTGAAAAAATAAATGCAATTAAAAATTGTACAATTGAAAAGTTTGAAACATCATGGTTGGTGTATAAATCACTTCTTTGAATATTACTTGTTTTGTATATATTATTTTTTTCTCATATGAAGTGTTAAAGTAAAACACGTCTAGATAAAATACAATGCATACCTTAAATCTATAAAAAGTAGCTGTCACATTTTGTTTGTTCTCTGCTGTTCCTATTTGGAAATGAAAACCACATCTCCAAAGAAATACCCTGTCTTTTTTGTATTGAACTTTTTCTTTTATTATGCTGTTCAATTTATAACTTCCATTATAATTATGTTTTGACATTTGAGAAAAAAAATCCAATGGATTAAAAGAAAGAAGTTTTATACAGGTTTTGCAGTTAAACTATTCTAAATATGTATCCATTCTCATACAGTAGACTTTACTCTGTCTTTTTTGTATTGAACTTTTTCTTTTATAAAGATGTTCAATTGATAATTTTCATTATAACTATAGTTTGACATGTGAAAAAAAAAAATCTAGTGGATTAGAAAAAGAAGTTTTATACTGGTTTTGTAGTTAAACTGTCCAAAATATTTATATAATCACATACAGTAGACTTTATTCTTTCAATCTATTATTTTCATATATTTATTATTATTATGAAAAATGCAAATTTTTAGTATTTAGAACACCAATTTTCAACCTGATCTTAAAAATCCCATATAATTTGTTTTAAAATTTATAAAAATGATTATATTAACTGAGACATTAAATTTAAACATAGAATATCGACTAAAAATGAGTAACTTACGATTATAATCGTAACTTATAACACTATAGCTATGTGATAATGGATTATTAAACTTTCTAAATGATATATATTTAAAACATACCATGGGTACTTTTTTGTTACAAATATTTCTCTATAAGGGATGGCATCCCTTATGGGGAGATGTCTGTAACCAAAAAAACTACTTATTTACAATTGTCATTAAAAGAATCACACTTGTGTAAATGCTATATGTTCTGTAAATTGAAATTGTAATATTGTAATATATTGTCATCTATTGGAATACAAAATAAAAAAAATTACAAAAAAAGATGGAGGAGGAAAGAAGGATGGGAAAAGATTGAGGAAGAGGAGAGAAGAATGGGGGAAAATATGGAAGAGGAGAGTAGAATGGGGATAAAAAAGATAGAGGAAGAGGTGGAGGAGAGAAGAATGAAGAGAATAAGATGTAGGAGGAGAGAAGAATGGGAAAAAGGTGGAGGAGGAGGAGAGATGGATGGGGATAAAAAGATGGAGGAGGAGAAGAGAAGAATGATGATAAAAAGATGGAAGAGAAGGAGAGAAGAATGAGGAAAAAAATATGGAGGAGGAGGAGGAGGAGGAGGAGGAGGAGGAGGAGGAGGAGGAGGAGGAGAGAAGAATGAGGAAAAATATGGAGTAGGAAAAGAGAGGAATGAGGGAAAAAGATGGAGGAGGAGAGAAGAATGAGGAAAAAATTGAGGAGGAGGAGGAGGAGGAGGAGGAGGAGAGAAGAATGTTGGAAAAAGGTGGAGAAGGAAAAGGAGAGAACAATGTGAAAAAAGTGGAGGAGGAGGAGGAGAGAAGAATGAGAAAAAAAGATGGAGGGGGGGAGAAGAATATGAAAAAGGTGGTGGAGGAGGAGGAGAGAATAACGGGGAAATGTGGAGGAGGAGGTGAGAATAATGAGGAAAAAAGATGGAGGGGGAGAGAAGAATGTGAAAAAGGTGGTGGTTGAGGAGGAGGAGAAAATAATAGGGAAAATGTTGAGGAGGAGTAGGATGAATGAAGAATGAAAAGTAAAAGGAGGAGGAGAAAGAGAAAATAATGAGGAGAAAAATATGAAGGAGGAGAAGAGAAGAATATGGAGAAAAAGATGGAGGAGGAGAGAAGAACGAGGAAAAAAGGTGGAGGAGGGGAGAAGAATGGAAGGAAGAGGAGGATGAGAAAAAGGCGGAGAACAATATGGAGGAGGAGGAGGAGGAGGAGGAGGAGGAGGAGGAGGAGGAGGAGGAGGAGGAGGAGAAAAAAGAAGAAGAAAAGTTAGGAGAAAGAGTGTATGAAGAAGAAAAGGAGAAAAATGCAGAGGAAAAGAAGAATGGGGAGAAAAAAGGAGAAGAAAAAATAAAGTTATTTTGTAGATATATCATATTTATTTAAATATTTTACTTCAATAATCATGAATGATTATTCAGCATTTTAAATGGAATTTATCAGGATTTTAAAATTGGTGATTCCCCCCCATCCCCCTAATATATCATGTGTATATAATATACTCACCGTATTGCTAAAAGGATATCTATTGAGATATGCCAAAATAATTATATTGGGATCTGCCTAAGTTAGACTAAAATAGATTTCCTGTTTAAATCATATTTTGTGACATATTAAATGGCTCACTTGATTTTTTATTTGGATTTTAATTTGATCCAATTTACAGGTTTACACGTTATAAAAAATTGTTTCATCTTAGAAAAAGTTTAAATGACGACATGAAGGTATGAAACAGTATTTTAGTGCTGTCTGTTTTTAGAATTGGGATTTCGTTGAAAGTTTACCATTCCAAGATAAATATCGATTTTTGTCATGGTTTTGTGGATTTGACATAACAAACCATTTGGATTTTATTTATTAATGATTATGAGATGCTTTTTATCCAATTTAAAAATAATTTTATTTAAAAAGACATTTAATAGTATAGCTTAATTTCCTGATATATAGTTACTCCCTTTAAGTTGCTCAAAAATTCAACTCATTTTGAAGTTATTAGCAGTTAAGAATCCTGATTTTATTTTCCTAGGATGCATTTAAACTAAATCAGAAAATTATAAATTATGCTTGCAAACTGCGCGTTTATCGTTTGAGAGAATTACGGACGTACACTTTTCACGCTGCGCCGTCAAACCAACAGGAAGCTAACGGTTTCCAATGTAAATAGCGAGGAATCTGAATTAGTGTACGTTTGATTACATTCATGGTTATCTACTAACCCTACTACTTACATCGAGAAGAAGCATCATATATCATCTCCTTAATGTATCTACGGTTTCCTTGAGAATCGTTACATTACATTCACTAAGCTGTGTCTTATATGGATATGTTATTGATTGGTGATTGGAAAATCCAATCGGAACCGTGAAGAATATTTAAACAATGATAAAAGTTCAAGAAATATTTGCCAAAGTTTTACTGTTTGATAATGGATACAGATAAAAGTATTTGTTTGAAAGCAATAAACCCTGATAAAAGTGACGATAAATCAAGATAATCCAGGGACTATAACAGTAGCACAAGGAATATTTGTATTTTATTTGGGAGAACGAGGAAAGATCTTCAAGAAAAGCTTAAACACATTAGTGTGTGTGCAAATCTGTTGACCTCTTGTCATATCTGAAGCCTTGCTGAAATTTAGTAAAGGTTGTTGTTCACCAAGCTTGTTTCGATCTGGAGGACAAGAAGTGCACATACATCAATAATATTGATTTATCATTGGAAATGTTTTACTGTTTTTTAAGGTTGTATCAGGTTTGTTTCGAATATATGCTCTGAGGAAAAAGACAGTTATGTTTAGAGGACCAAAGGATTACTCAAAATTAGATTTAAAGAGGTTTGGCGGCCATAAGGATGAGGTGAGTAAATAAAACTGTGTAGGGTTGGAGGTTCGAGTCTCACTCGATCCAAAAACTTTATGTAAGATAGTTTCCAGTTACTTGTGGAACGGAGGTGGTTCTACTCAGTCTAAACCCCATTCAAATTTAAAAAAAAAAAAAAACTGTGTTAGTGTTGTGATTAAATGTAATTTTTTATTGACAAAGGTAACTGGGTCTTAAATAGACAAATGTTCAACACCAAGTACTCTGTACATAGTTTAGTCTATTTCAAATTTTGGCTGAGTATTATTATAATAACATAGAAATAGCCTGTAAATACAAGCATACATTTTAATTTTAGAAATGTAAAAAGACGATTATTTGAAACCACACAAGTTCATGCATCTCATTAAGTTCAAATTACTACCCATATTTCACAGTACTAATAATAATAATAATAGTACAAATCTCTTAACATAGATAGATAGAATCTTTATTTCCTCCATCATTGGAGAGCATATAATAACATATATATACAAATTGCAGTAAATAATTACATATAAATGAACAAAATACAATGAGTTACAAGTGAAAAATGAACATATGATATGCCTAATATGATGACATATTGTAAGAGTATTCATAACATGATGGATTCGTTAAAATAACTAAATAAATTATGATTTTATTAAAATCAGTATAGCTTTTTAACTGTCATATATAGTATACCTTACACTAATATAAGTGAAATAATAACATTGTCCATCTATTATGAATCTTACCGAAATAAAATGCAAGACCCAGTGATAGACTAATGACAACGATGAACCTTGGGCCTTGGCAGATGAAAGTCCAGTAGTGTTTTGGTGAAACTAAGTGCAAGACTAAAACATATTGCATATTTGTCAGGGTAATTGCATAGAATTATTTAAGTAATTTGAATGAGCAGATCTAACTAACATGCATGCATTCAAACAATCCCTTGCATACCAATACTTCAGCTGATCCATTCACTTCCAGACTCAAGTGTCACAGCAGTTGCGGTGATCTATAAGCATGCTTGCTCCAAGATCAGAGGCCCCGGATTGATTCCTGGTGAGGTTTCATCCGCTTTTTTTTAAACACACTCCTGCAGTGCCTTATTCGGGCAAGGTACTGTGAAAGCATGCAATCTTTCAGAGAGGATTTAAAGTAGTTGGCTCTTGTAGAGGGAGAGTCATACCTAGAAATAATATTACTACCTTTGACTCGATACCCTCTCGTCACGTTAAATGGGAATGTGCGTTTCTGTATTGAAACTAAGTCATACCCAGTGCACATAAAATATCTCAGAGAACTTCTATGTTAATCAGTGATGCAAATGCCCATAGACCTGCCTCACAAATGTGGCTTCCCATAATAATCAGAATTGATTGCGGGAAGTAACGGAAGAAGAAGATACGCTATTAAAACAAGCTAAATTGGAAACACCTTCATATGTTACATTACATCCCTTATAACCAAGTCGTCATCCAACCTGAAAATTATCATTTTTGTTCTTAAATATAAAAGGCATCTCTTTATCATGATAAATAAAATCCGAATGGTTTATTATGCAAAATCCACCAGAATATGACAAAATCAATATTTAAATCGGAATGGTACACTTGAAACAAAATTCCTATTCTAAAAATAGACAGCACTGAAATACTGCTTGATGACCTTTGCATCATCATTTAGACTCTTTCTCTGATAAAACAATTTTTACTATGTGTAAACCTGTAACATTCACGAGTCATTTAATATGCAACAAAATATGCTGCACTATTAAGCGGAAAATCTAATTTAGTCTAACCTAGGCCCGCAGCATAAGTTAGGAAATCCCTTATATTGGCATGTTTAAATAGATATCCTTTAAATAGCAATACAGGGTCAGTGAGTATATAAATTATAGGCATGATGTATTGAAAAAAAAATGTTTTTAGCCAATTTTAAAATGTTGAAAAATCCTGATATATTCCCTTTAAGAAATAGAGACTAATAAGTTTGTTGAAATACTGAGCACTGATGTGATATGGTCCTGATTTGTGAAACCACAAGTAAGCATGTCTATTCAGAATGTTTTGGGAGTCAAAGTTTGGCCCAATTCCCCTCCCCCAAAAAACTAAAAATTTTTTAATTATTTAGTGGTATCAGTTTAAAAGTTTAAAAACAATGAAAAATAGGGAAGTTGACCTGTGCATTGCTTAGAAATAACATTAATAATGATTTGCATATGTTTTGATCTGTCCCCATTTTCATAATCACGATGCTATTTTCCCCTGTTGGAGGGACCCACCCCTATTTCCCAAAACCCTCCAAAAATAACTGCAGCATTTAATTGCTTATAAGTGAAATTAAAATTCATATTTAATTGATCCAATAATTTTCATTTTATGATTGAAAAGAGTGAAGTTATCATTTATAATTTCACAGCTGTAAACATTAAAAAAAAACAATATTCAGATTGCTATACTCGCAATCACCATTTTGTAAGTACATTGAAGATTGATGTACTGCTAAATGTATATAAATACTTAGGCCATCCTTAAAAAAGTATTTTTCATGTGGGTACTGGGTAGGTAGGTAGCTATTTTTTTTTTGGACAAGTTTTGATTTTGCACAGTCATTTTAAATAAAAATGGACAAAAATTATGAAAAAAAAATAAACGCTATGAAAGTCAATAAAAAGTTTGGGTAGCTGGTATTTTAAGTGCGTAGGTAGGAGCACGGCAAACAGTATATTTTTTAAGGATGGCCTTACTAAGATATTACTGCTGCTTACATGATGTTTGAAGCAAACTGGGTTTAATTTTAGAAATGGGAAGAAATTGTTTCACTGTTTGGTAAAAACTTTTAAGTTATATATTTTTGATATCTTTCATTGTTTATGTTTTAGGTCAACTGCGTTGCATTTTCCCCGGACTTCCAGATAATGGTGACAGCTTGTGATGATGAACGCGTCCGTGTTTTCAATACACAGACGGGGGATCTCGTCTGTAAGCTGAAGGGGCACACAGGTAGCAGTTTTGTTTAATCAGAAATAAAAGTTCTTTTTTGTTATCAAGAAATTGAGAAATAAAATGTATGTTAAAGTTATTGTGAAAACCAGTAGTTAAATGTAATTTAACTTGCTATATCTATACACACTAACCATTACTCTTCAAACTTTATTGCTGCGCCCAGTTAGCTCAGTCGATAAAGTGTCTTACTTTTAATCTAGGGATTGTGAGTTTGAATCCCTGCCCGGCCACAGTCTCTATAATGATTGATATATGATTGATATATGACATTGTATCTCTTGTCATTTATCTCTCACCACTGATTCAAGTGGAACATTTATCAGTTACTTGCAGAGAGAGGTTTGCTTGAGTACTGGCTAACCTTGAAGGTGAGAGGCAAATGATCTTGAATAGAGCCTTTGACTGCTCTGTCAAGAAGAAACTTTGTATTTAATTAATATAAATCTAATTGATTTGAATAAAAGGTTTGATGTTTGTTTGAATATCTAGTGTCATTCTTTTGCCACGAGCGGCTAACAGATGATCAGTTAACCTAACCACTCTTTCCTGTGATACATGAAGGTTAACCAGTACTCACAACCCCTGGATTGATAGTCACTAACTGGGATTACCAACTAATTAGTATGGAATTAACCACACTGTTTTACAGTCTTTATGATAATTTTATACAGGTGCAGTTAAAAGTGTGTGCATATCTGCTGACAGTAAAACATTTGCCAGCGGTTCCTACGACAAGACAGTACGAATATGGCGGATGAACGATGGAGAACTGATACATATCCTGGAAGGTAAATAATGTCTATGTTGGTCAGAAAATTATCTTTAATTGCTGTTTAAATTTCTTTTTTTATGAATAAATGTTCGTGTTAAGCCAAATAATTAATAAATGCTATGTTTACAGTTTCCTGTCTGACCCTTATTCTATATCAAAAATTTATTTTTCTGTTAGAAACGTAAAAATTGAAAATTTTTGGCCCTATTTCAAAACTATAATTCAACATTTGTCTTCGATTATTATGTAGATGTTTTAACAAAAGTTTAAAAAGTTATAGAAAGACCCGGTACAAAAAAACTACCAATGTAACAACTTTTTTTATGGAGTGAAACAGTATACACATAATTTATTTTGTTCAGCCTTATGGTACAGTTTGTTGTTAACATACTTAACCTTAAAAGTGTAGAATTATGGAGGAAGTGAATTTATGTAGTCATTATGCAGGCCGCTAAGATCCCAACCTAAAATACTGAAGATGTCTCATTGTAACAAACAGAGTGTTTTATGGTATTATACACACACACTTCATTACAAAATTTAAATTGTGATTTCTCTGACCCGTATAAATGCTCCTCATCCCCACCCACACACTATTATTCCCCGGGCCCATTCATCACCTCATTTGCAAAATGCATGAATGCATCACCTCTGGGTAGTTTATAAGGGGGGTATATCAACAATATATATTAACTATATATGTATATTATGTTTCAGGTCACACCAAGAGTGTAGAAGTTGTTGTGTACTCAGCCGACTCAAGCCAACTGTGTTCTGGTTCCTGGGATAGAACTGCAATACTCTGGGATGTTGAGGTTGGTTAGACATATTTTGTGTTCTGGTTACTGGGACAGGACAGAACTGCTATACTCTGGGATGTTGAGGTTGGTTAGACATATTTTGTGTTCTGGTTACTGGGACAGAACTGCTATACTCTGGGATGTTGAGGTTGGTTAGACATATTTTGTGTTCTGGTTACTGGGACAGGACAGAACTGCTATACTCTGGGATGTTGAGGTTGGTTAGACATATTTTGTGTTCTGGTTACTGGGACAGAACTGCTATACTCTGGGATGTTGAGGTTGGTTAGACATATTTTGTGTTCTGGTTACTGGGACAGAACTGCTATACTCTGGGATGTTGAGGTTGGTTAGACATATTTTGTGTTCTGGTTACTGGGACAGAACTGCTATACTCTGGGATGTTGAGGTTGGTTAGACATATTTTGTGTTCTGGTTACTGGGACAGAACTGCTATACTCTTGGATGCTGAGGTTGGTTAGACATATTTTGTGTTCTGGTTACTGGGACAGAACTGCTATACTCTGGGATGCTGAGGTTGGTTAGACATATTTTGTGTTCTGGTTACTGGGACAGAACTGCTATACTCTGGGATGTTGAGGTTGGTTATATATATTTTGTGTTCTGGTTCCTGGGATAGAAATTCTATACTCTGGGATGTTGAGGTTGGTTAAACGTCTTTTGTGTTCTGGTTCCTTGGACAGAACTGCACTACTCTGGGAGGTTGAGGTTGGTTATATGTATTTTGTGTTCTGGTTCCTGGGATAGAAATGCTATACTTTGGGATGTTGAAGTTTGTTATACGTATTTTGTGTTATTTTTCCTGGGAATTAGAACTGCAGTACTCTTGAGATGTTGAGGTTGGTTAAACATATTTTGTGTTCTGGTTCTTGGGAATTAGAACTGCAATACTCTGGGACGTTGAGGTTGGTTAAACATATTTTGTGTTCTGGTTCCTTGGACAGAACAGCAGTACTCTGGGATGTTGTGGTTGGTTAAACATATTTTGTGTTCTGATTGCTGGGAATAAGAACTGCTATACTCTGGGAGGTTGAGGTTGGTTATATGTATTTTGTGTTCTGGTTCCTTGGATAGAACTGCTATACTTTGGGATGTTGAGGTTGGTTAAATGTATTTTTTGTTCTGATTCCTTGGATAGAATTGCTGTACTCTGGGATGTTGAGGTTGGTTTAACATATTTTGTGTTCTGGTTCCTGGGAAGTAGAACTGCAATACTCTGGGATGTTGAGGTTGGTTTAACATATTTTGTGTTCTGGTTCCTGGGAATTAGAACTGCTATACTCTTGGAGGTTGAGGTTGGTTAAACATATTTTGTGTTCTGGTTCCTGGGAATTAGAACTGCAGTACTCTGTATTTGTTCCCCAGCTTGGCCCAATGGCCTCTCAGTCTCAGGACTATGATCAAAAGTCTCTTGGAACTCTTTTCACTTTTTTGTCATCATGTAGTCATTGTCACTAAATAATGGCTCTAGATATATACCAGTTGGTGTTTTTAATTTCATATTTATATCGAGTGGATCACTTCTCAGAAATATTGTTATTGTGTATGATGTATGTTGGCACTATAGGTTGCAGATATATCATTAAATTTGTTTACTTTAATTCTTTTCACAACAATTTTATGGAGAATATATGGTGGGCAGATACAGATGCCCCTGCTAGAGCTGTGACTTTTGGTATTGAACTATCTGATATTACCTTGTTCAGGGACACTAAACATGGTCTTGGTGTGGATCGTGTCCACAACTCACTTTCTATTCTCTTGAACTAACACTCGCATTTCAATGAAATTTGCTGAGAAGGATAAGTATGAAATGTTTTTGTGCGTATTTCTTCTGTGTTCCAGTTTGATGAATTTTGACATTATTACAGTCCCTTACAATGTTGGAGAGAAGAATTTTGTCTGTGCTTATTCTCCAGAACCATCAGTGAGATTCACTGAAACTTGCTGGAAAGGATCAGTGTGAAACCTAACTTTGCATACCGTATCTCTTTTGCATTCCCGTTCAGTGATTTGGATGAATTATGGCCCTTTGAATTTTTCAAATGAAAAATTTTGCCTGTTTTCTTCTCCACTACCAATGACAATGTTTTGACAGAACTTAATGTGACAGATCAATGTGATACATCAATGTGCATATACACTTTGTATTCTGTGCCGTTTAGTTATTATTTCCCCCATGGCCAGTCCTTAACTCACCTGTTTTGAATGTTAACAGTAACATTTTGGTGGGGGACAATTGTATTTTTGCCGAAAACCAATGTCTAGTTTTTATTAAATGTTAATTTGCTGATTGTGTACATTGAAATATCCGGAGGTCTTTCTTCAGTTTGGTGTTATAAAACCTGTTTGTTTTGATACACCATCAATTCATTAATTATCAATAATATTCAACAACAAATATTACATGTTTTATATATCCCTTTACAATACTTTATTTTCAGAATGGCTATTTGTTGAAAGTGTTTGAGGGTCATGAAAACCTAGTCCAGTCTATTGCTTTTTCTGCAAATGGCCAATATTTGGTAAGTGTAGTTTAGTTTATTTTAGATATATGTATTGTAAAAAAATATAGATATTTGCAAACTGGTTCCAGGCTGTTTAGTGGGAAAACTTGCTACAAATGTTTATAAAAAAAATATTTAGCTTAAAATGAAAATAAAGCAAATATTTATCATTTATAACTAAAATACAATGATTTGAAATTTTAAATTCAACAAAACATGACAACAACAATAATTTTAATTAGAAATTTTATGAAATTTAACCCTTTACTTCATATAGACACCTTTGGACACCTCTAATATAGATGTCTTTGGACACCTAATATAGAATGCTTTTGAATTATTGGGTGAATTATGTTTATATTAACTGACAGAGTGGAAAACATTGCAGGAAGTGTTCAGATTGCTTGTTAGGAGCAATCTGAACTCTTCCTGCACTGTTTTCAAAGACCTTCTGTGATTGGTGCGGGAAAACACGTATCTGCAGAGCAAAGGGTTAAACGAAACTCTATTTTCTAAAACA
The DNA here is from genome assembly GCA_029582155.1 of Panopea generosa. Classification (NCBI taxonomy): domain Eukaryota; kingdom Metazoa; phylum Mollusca; class Bivalvia; order Adapedonta; family Hiatellidae; genus Panopea; species Panopea generosa. Next base: position 17,113,091 of record CM055905.1, read on the forward strand.
AATATCATGCACCCACTTCCTGAGGAGCTTCTGTTCATCATTTTGATTATTTTAAAGATCATCCAAATTCAAAAATATGACAGACCAAAGCAAAATAAAATTGAAGCTGGTGACTCATTTGATACTTCATAAACCGTACCGGTAATGCAGTTTTAATCGTGAGAATTATTTTAGTTTAATCAAGGTGCTTAGATCAAATTTGTTATTTTGGTTTATAAGCTCACTTGACATTTACCATGAGTAAACCTCTACCAAGTTTGATCTCTTCTATGCATCTGTTACATCTTCAAAACAAATCGAAATTCTAACTACTCCCCCATCTCGTTTTTCTGGAATTTTGAGTGTACATGTTTTATATAATCTACTTAAGTTGGGTGACTCAATGTCAGTCAGGTGAGCGATATAGGGCCATCTTGGCCCTCTTGTTTTAATAAATACCTTTTTTGGCAATTTAGAGATTGTTGAGGAATGTTATATTCTATGCAAGATATATTGGAAAAATATGTTTTTTGCTAATTTTAAATTTTGGCAAAAAAACTGACATACTGCCTTTAAGATAAAAGTTTATTGGTTGAGGCTTAGAAAACAATGTGAGTCTCTGCTGTTTATTAGGCATAGTACCACCATTGCAAAAAGGAAGTGCTTCCGTGGGGTAATCAAAAGTGGTATTGTGACAAAAGTTTCAGTATTTAATGCCTGCAACTTGGCAGTATTACTTCAAATTGATAGTACTTAGTAAAAAAGAGGTAATTATGAAATTAAAACAAAAAAGTTTCCTTATAAGATGAGGCTTAAAAAACAATGTGAGTCTCTGCTGTTTATTGGTTGAGGCTTAGAAAACAATGTGAGTCTCTGCTGTTTATTGGTTGAGGCTTAGAAAACAATGTGAGTCTCTGCTGTTTATTAGGTGAGGCTTAGAAAACAATGTGATTCTCAGCTGTTTATTAGGTGAGGCTTAGAAAACAATGTGAGTCTTTGCTGTTTATTAGGTGAGGCTTAGAAATTAATGTGAGTTTCTGCTGTTTATCAGGTGAGGCTTAGAAAACAATGTGAGTCTCTGCTGAGCAATTGTTACATTTTCATACAGAGCCATATAAACTTTGTAGGGAAAGACATTACTATAGTAATCTTTTTATCTAAAAATTAGATTTTAATAATTAACTAAAAATTGTGTAGGTTTCTACCACAATATCTTGGACACTAAACTGAAGGGAAAAATCTAAGTAGTCCAAATGAAAGTTAATTTCGCTACCTGCTCAATAAACTTTGATAAATGGGGTCACCCTTATATAATGTCAAAAAATGGTTTGTGAAATGAATAAAAAAACATTAGTTTATATCTTCAGGCAACAGGATCGTGGGATTTTACAGTGCGTATATGGACGTTGTGCAGCCCTGATGGTCGTGATAAGGTGTTGGTATTACCAGGACACAGGGGTAATGTTCATGCTGTCACCTTTTCCAAGGATGGAATGCTGGTATGTATATATATATTATGCCCCTACCATTACAGTGTTACCCCTGCCTGTCAGTTCATCTGTCCAAAAACGGTTTCCTCTCCATAGCTTCAGTTCATTTTAGATATTTTGATGAAATTTTCACGGTTGATTAATAACTAGAAAAGAAAACTTGGTTTTGCATTTAAACTACGCAGGTCAGGGTCATTGTTTTTATGGCGTGGTTCTATTGGCACTTTCAACACATATCAGGTTATATATTGCATCCAGTGTTAAACTACACAGGTTATATATTGCATCCAGTGTTAAACTACACAGGTTATATATTGCATCCAGTTTTAAACTACACAGGTTATATATCGCATTCAGTTTTATTGGTGAAGGTGGACGCCAGAATGAATAGGAGTAAAACCACTTTCTTCTGCAAGTAACTGGCAAACTTTCCCTCATAGAGTTTGGAACCAGGCTGGGTCGTAGATGTTAGAGGTTGTATCGTGAGGTGGCACCTTTATTGCCCACCATTATGTATGATAAGGATCATACTATTAGCCAGTGAGGAAGTATTCATAACTTGTGGTATGGTCAAGAATAGCAAAGTCATGAGTGATGATTCTAAAGTTCAATGTTCATGAATAGAAGTTAATTGATTTTATGCCCCAGACATTCAAAGAATGGGGAAGGAGCATAAAGAGTTGTCCGATCCGTCCATTTGCAGTTGTGTAGCTTCCTATAGGCATGTGTAGGCAGTTGCGTAGCTTCCTATAGGCATGTGTAGGCAGTTGCATAGATTCCTATAGGCATGTGTAGGCAGTTGCATAGATTCCTATAGGCATGTGTAGGCAGTTGCGCAGCTTCCTATAGGCATGTGTAGGCAGTTGCGCAGCTTCCTATAGGCATGTGTAGGCAGTTGCGTAGCTTCCTATAGGCATGTGTAGGCAGTTGCATAGCTCCCTATAGGCATGTGTAGGCAGTTGCATAGATTCCTATAGGCATGTGTAGGTAGTTGCGTAGCTTCCTATAGGCATGTGTAGGCAGTTGCATAGATTCCTATAGGCATGTGTAGGCAGTTGCGCAGCTTCCTATAGGCATGTGTAGGCAGTTGCGTAGCTTCCTATAGGCATGTGTAGGTAGTTGCGTAGCTTCCTATAGGCATGTGTAGGCAGTTGCATAGATTCCTATAGGCATGTGTAGGCAGTTGCGCAGCTTCCTATAGGCATGTGTAGGCAGTTGCGTAGCTTCCTATAGGCATGTGTAGGCAGTTGCGTAGCTTCCTATAGGCATGTGTAGGCAATTGCATAGCTCCCTATAGGCATGTGTAGGCAGTTGCTAAGCTTCTTTTAGGCATGTGTAGGCAGTTGCGTAGTTTCCTATAGGCATGTGTAGGCAGTTGCGTAGTTTCCTACAGGCATGTGTAGGCAGTTGCGTAGCTTCCTTTAGGCATGTGTAGGCAGTTGCGTAGCTCCCTTTAGGCATGTGTAGGCAGTTGCGTAGCTTCCTACAGGCATGTGTAGGCAGTTGCGTAGCTTCCTACAGGCATGTGTAGGCAGTTGCGTAGCTTCCTTTAGGCATGTGTAGGCAGTTGCGTAGCTCCCTATAGGCATGTGTAGGCAGTTGCGTAGTTTCCTATAGGCATGTGTAGGCAGTTGCGTAGTTTCCTACAGGCATGTGTAGGCAGTTGCGTAGCTTCCTTTAGGCATGTGTAGGTAGTTGCGTAGCTCCCTATAGGCATGTGTAGGCAGTTGCGTAGCTTCCTACAGGCATGTGTAGGCAGTTGCGTAGCTTCCTACAGGCATGTGTAGGTAGTTGCGTAGCTTCCTACAAGCATGTGTAGGCAGTTGCGTAGCTTCCTACAGGCATGTGTAGGCAGTTGCGTAGCTTCCTATAGGCATGTGTAGGCAGTTGCGTAGCTTCCTGTAGCATGTGTAGGCAGTTGCGTAGCTTCCTATAGGCATGTGTAGGCAGTTGCGTAGCTTCCTTTAGGCATGTGTAGGCAGTTGCGTAGCTTCCTACAGGCATGTGTAGGCAGTTGCTTAGCTTCCTATAGGCATGTGTAGGCAGTTGCGTAGCTCCCTAAAGGCATGTGTAGGCAGTTGCGTAGCTTCCTATAGGCATGTGTAGGCAGTTGCGTAGCTCCCTATAGGCATGTGTAGGCAGTTGCGTAGCTCCCTATAGGCATGTGTAGGCAGTTGCGTAGCTTCCTACAGGCATGTGTAGGCAGTTGCGTAGCTTCCTACAGGCATGTGTAGGCAGTTGCGTAGCTCCCTATAGGCATGTGTTGGCAGTTGCTTAGCTTCCTATAGGCATGTGTAGGCAGTTGCGTAGCTCCCTAAAGGCATGTGTAGGCAGTTGCGTAGCTTCCTATAGGCATGTGTAGGCAGTTGCGTAGCTCCCTATAGGCATGTGTAGGCAGTTGCGTAGCTTCCTTTAGGCATGTGTAGGCAGTTGCGTAGCTTCCTTTAGGCATGTGTAGGCAGTTGCGTAGCTTCCTACAGGCATGTGTAGGCAGTTGCGTAGCTTCCTACAGGCATGTGTAGGCAGTTGCGTAGCTTCCTATAGCATGTGTAGGCAGTTGCGTAGCTTCCTACAGGCATGTGTAGGCAGTTGCGTAGCTTCCTATAGCATGTGTAGGCAGTTGCGTAGCTTCCTTTAGGCATGTGTAGGCAGTTGCGTAGCTTCCTATAGGCATGTGTAGGCAGTTGCGTAGCTTCCTATAGGCATGTGTAGGCAGTTGCGTAGCTTCCTATAGGCATGTGTAGGCAGTTGCGTAGCTCCCTATAGGCATGTGTAGGCAGTTGCTTAGCTTCCTATAGGCATGTGTAGGCAGTTGCGTAGCTTCCTTTAGGCATGTGTAGGCAGTTGCGTAGCTTCCTACAGGCATGTGTAGGCAGTTGCGTAGCTTCCTACAGGCATGTGTAGGCAGTTGCGTAGCTTCCTACAGGCATGTGTAGGCAGTTGCGTAGCTTCCTACAGGCATGTGTAGGCAGTTGCGTAGCTTCCTACAGGCATGTGTAGGCAGTTGTGTAGCTCCCTACAGGCATGTGTAGGCAGTTGCGTAGCTTCCTATAGGCATGTGTAGGCAGTTGCGTAGCTTCCTACAGGCATGTGTAGGCAGTTGTGTAGCTCCCTACAGGCATGTGTAGGCAGTTGCGTAGCTTCCTACAGGCATGTGTAGGCAGTTGTGTAGCTCCCTACAGGCATGTGTAGGCAGTTGCGTAGCTTCCTATAGGCATGTGTAGGCAGTTGCGTAGCTCCCTATAGGCATGTGTTGGCAGTTGCTTAGCTTCCTATAGGCATGTGTAGGCAGTTGCGTAGCTTCCTACAGGCATGTGTTGGCAGTTGCGTAGCTTCCTACAGGCATGTGTAGGCAGTTGCTTAGCTTCCTACAGGCATGTGTAGGCAGTTGCGTAGCTTCCTACAGGCATGTGTAGGCAGTTGCGTAGCTCCCTATAGGCATGTGTAGGCAGTTGCTTAGCTTCCTATAGGCATGTGTAGGCAGTTGCGTAGCTCCCTAAAGGCATGTGTAGGCAGTTGCGTAGCTCCCTATAGGCATGTGTAGGCAGTTGCGTAGCTCCCTACAGGCATGTGTAGGCAGTTGCGTAGCTCCCTACAGGCATGTGTAGGCAGTTGCGTAGCCTCCTACAGGCATGTGTAGGCAGTTGCGTAGCTTCCTACAGGCATGTGTAGGCAGTTGCTTAGCTTCCTACAGGCATGTGTAGGCAGTTGCGTAGCTTCCTACAGGCATGTGTAGGCAGTTGCGTAGCTTCCTACAGGCATGTGTAGGCAGTTGCGTAGCTTCCTACAGGCATGTGTAGGCAGTTGCGTAGCTCCCTACAGGCATGTGTAGGCAGTTGCGTAGCTCCCTACAGGCATGTGTAGGCAGTTGCGTAGCTCCCTATAGGCATGTGTAGGCAGTTGCGTAGCTCCCTATAGGCATGTGTAGGCAGTTGCTTAGCTTCCTATAGGCATGTGTAGGCAGTTGCGTAGCTCCCTAAAGGCATGTGTAGGCAGTTGCGTAGCTTCCTACAGGCATGTGTAGGCAGTTGCGTAGCTCCCTACAGGCATGTGTAGGCAGTTGCGTAGCTCCCTATAGGCATGTGTAGGCAGTTGCGTAGCTCCCTATAGGCATGTGTAGGCAGTTGCTTAGCTTCCTATAGGCATGTGTAGGCAGTTGCGTAGCTCCCTAAAGGCATGTGTAGGCAGTTGCGTAGCTTCCTATAGGCATGTGTAGGCAGTTGCGTAGCTCCCTAAAGGCATGTGTAGGCAGTTGCGTAGCTCCCTATAGGCATGTGTAGGCAGTTGCGTAGCTCCCTACAGGCATGTGTTGGCAGTTGCTTAGCTTCCTACAGGCATGTGTAGGCAGTTGCGTAGCTCCCTACAGGCATGTGTAGGCAGTTGTGTAGCTCCCTATAGGCATGTGTAGGCAGTTGCTTAGCTCCCTATAGGCATGTGTAGGCAGTTGCGTAGCTCCCTAAAGGCATGTGTAGGCAGTTGCGTAGCTCCCTATAGGCATGTGTAGGCAGTTGCGTAGCTCCCTATAGGCATGTGTAGGCAGTTGCGTAGCTCCCTATAGGCATGTGTAGGCAGTTGCGTAGCCTCCTATAGGCATGTGTAGGCAGTTGCGTAGCTTCCTACAGGCATGTGTAGGCAGTTGCTTAGCTTCCTACAGGCATGTGTAGGCAGTTGCGTAGCTTCCTACAGGCATGTGTAGGCAGTTGCGTAGCTTCCTACAGGCATGTGTAGGCAGTTGCGTAGCTCCCTACAGGCATGTGTAGGCAGTTGCGTAGCTTCCTACAGGCATGTGTAGGCAGTTGCGTAGCTCCCTACAGGCATGTGTAGGCAGTTGCGTAGCTCCCTACAGGCATGTGTAGGCAGTTGCTTAGCTTCCTATAGGCATGTGTAGGCAGTTGCGTAGCTCCCTAAAGGCATGTGTAGGCAGTTGCGTAGCTCCCTATAGGCATGTGTAGGCAGTTGCGTAGCTCCCTATAGGCATGTGTAGGCAGTTGCGTAGCTTCCTACAGGCATGTGTAGGCAGTTGCGTAGCTTCCTACAGGCATGTGTAGGCAGTTGCGTAGCTTCCTATAGGCATGTGTAGGTAGTTGCGTAGCTTCCTATAGGCATGTGTAGGCAGTTGCATAGATTCCTATAGGCATGTGTAGGCAGTTGCGTAGCTTCCTATAGGCATGTGTAGGCAGTTGCGTAGCTTCCTACAGGCATGTGTAGGCAGTTGCGTAGATTCCTATAGGCATGTGTAGGCAGTTGCGTAGCTTCCTATAGGCATGTGTAGGCAGTTGCGTAGCTTCCTACAGGCATGTGTAGGCAGTTGCGTAGCTTCCTATAGGCATGTGTAGGCAGTTGCGTAGCTTCCTACAGGCATGTGTAGGCAGTTGCGTAGCTTCCTATAGGCATGTGTAGGTAGTTGCGTAGCTTCCTATAGGCATGTGTAGGCAGTTGCATAGATTCCTATAGGCATGTGTAGGCAGTTGCGCAGCTTTCTATAGGCATGTGTAGGCAGTTGCGTAGCTTCCTATAGGCATGTGTAGGCAGTTGCGTAGCTTCCTATAGGCATGTGTAGGCAGTTGCATAGCTCCCTATAGGCATGTGTAGGCAGTTGCGTAGCTTCTTTTAGGCATGTGTAGGCAGTTGCGTAGTTTCCTATAGGCATGTGTAGGTAGTTGCGTAGCTTCCTACAAGCATGTGTAGGCAGTTGCGTAGCTTCCTACAGGCATGTGTAGGCAGTTGCATAGCTTCCTATAGGCATGTGTAGGCAGTTGCGTAGCTTCCTGTAGCATGTGTAGGCAGTTGCGTAGCTTCCTATAGGCATGTGTAGGCAGTTGCGTAGCTTCCTTTAGGCATGTGTAGGCAGTTGCGTAGCTTCCTTTAGGCATGTGTAGGCAGTTGCGTAGCTTCCTACAGGCATGTGTAGGCAGTTGCGTAGCTTCCTTTAGGCATGTGTAGGCAGTTGCGTAGCTTCCTATAGGCATGTGTAGGCAGTTGCGTAGCTTCCTATAGGCATGTGTAGGCAGTTGCGTAGCTTCCTTTAGGCATGTGTAGGCAGTTGCGTAGCTTCCTTTAGGCATGTGTAGGCAGTTGCGTAGCTTCCTACAGGCATGTGTTGGCAGTTGCGTAGCTTCCTACAAGCATGTGTAGGCAGTTGCTTAGCTTCCTATAGGCATGTGTAGGCAGTTGCGTAGCTTCCTTTAGGCATGTGTAGGCAGTTGCGTAGCTTCCTTTAGGCATGTGTAGGCAGTTGCGTAGCTTCCTATAGGCATGTGTAGGCAGTTGCGTAGCTTCCTTTAGGCATGTGTAGGCAGTTGCGTAGCTTCCTTTAGGCATGTGTAGGCAGTTGCGTAGCTTCCTACAGGCATGTGTTGGCAGTTGCGTAGCTTCCTACAAGCATGTGTAGGCAGTTGCTTAGCTTCCTATAGGCATGTGTAGGCAGTTGCGTAGCTCCCTAAAGGCATGTGTAGGCAGTTGCGTAGCTTCCTATAGGCATGTGTAGGCAGTTGCGTAGCTCCCTATAGGCATGTGTAGGCAGTTGCGTAGCTCCCTATAGGCATGTGTAGGCAGTTGCGTAGCTTCCTACAGGCATGTGTAGGCAGTTGCGTAGCTTCCTACAGGCATGTGTAGGCAGTTGCGTAGCTCCCTATAGGCATGTGTTGGCAGTTGCTTTGCTTCCTATAGGCATGTGTAGGCAGTTGCGTAGCTCCCTAAAGGCATGTGTAGGCAGTTGCGTAGCTTCCTATAGGCATGTGTAGGCAGTTGCGTAGCTCCCTATAGGCATGTGTAGGCAGTTGCGTAGCTCCCTATAGGCATGTGTAGGCAGTTGCGTAGCTTCCTACAGGCATGTGTAGGCAGTTGCGTAGCTTCCTACAGGCATGTGTAGGCAGTTGCGTAGCTTCCTACAGTCATGTGTAGGCAGTTGTGTAGCTTCCTATAGCATGTGTAGGCAGTTGCGTAGCTTCCTACAGGCATGTGTAGGCAGTTGCGTAGCTTCCTATAGCATGTGTAGGCAGTTGCGTAGCTTCCTTTAGGCATGTGTAGGCAGTTGCGTAGCTTCCTACAGGCATGTGTAGGCAGTTGCGTAGCTTCCTACAGGCATGTGTAGGCAGTTGCGTAGCTTCCTACAGGCATGTGTAGGCAGTTGCGTAGCTTCCTACAGGCATGTGTAGGCAGTTGCGTAGCTTCCTATAGCATGTGTAGGCAGTTGCGTAGCTTCCTTTAGGCATGTGTAGGCAGTTGCGTAGCTTCCTATAGGCATGTGTAGGCAGTTGCGTAGCTTCCTATAGGCATGTGTAGGCAGTTGCGTAGCTTCCTATAGGCATGTGTAGGCAGTTGCGTAGCTTCCTATAGGCATGTGTAGGCAGTTGCGTAGCTTCCTATAGGCATGTGTAGGCAGTTGCGTAGCTCCCTATAGGCATGTGTAGGCAGTTGCGTAGCTTCCTACAGGCATGTGTAGGCAGTTGCGTAGCTTCCTACAGGCATGTGTAGGCAGTTGCGTAGCTTCCTACAGGCATGTGTAGGCAGTTGCGTAGCTTCCTACAGGCATGTGTAGGCAGTTGCGTAGCTTCCTACAGGCATGTGTAGGCAGTTGCGTAGCTTCCTACAGGCATGTGTAGGCAGTTGCGTAGCTTCCTACAGGCATGTGTAGGCAGTTGCGTAGCTTCCTACAGGCATGTGTAGGCAGTTGCTTAGCTTCCTACAGGCATGTGTAGGCAGTTGCGTAGCTTCCTACAGGCATGTGTAGGCAGTTGTGTAGCTCCCTACAGGCATGTGTAGGCAGTTGCTTAGCTTCCTATAGGCATGTGTAGGCAGTTGCGTAGCTCCCTAAAGGCATGTGTAGGCAGTTGCGTAGCTCCCTATAGGCATGTGTAGGCAGTTGCGTAGCTCCCTATAGGCATGTGTAGGCAGTTGCGTAGCTCCCTATAGGCATGTGTAGGCAGTTGCGTAGCCTCCTATAGGCATGTGTAGGCAGTTGCGTAGCTTCCTACAGGCATGTGTAGGCAGTTGCTTAGCTTCCTACAGGCATGTGTAGGCAGTTGCGTAGCTTCCTACAGGCATGTGTAGGCAGTTGCGTAGCTTCCTACAGGCATGTGTAGGCAGTTGCGTAGCTCCCTACAGGCATGTGTAGGCAGTTGCGTAGCTCCCTACAGGCATGTGTAGGCAGTTGCGTAGCTTCCTACAGGCATGTGTAGGCAGTTGCGTAGCTCCCTACAGGCATGTGTAGGCAGTTGCGTAGCTCCCTATAGGCATGTGTAGGCAGTTGCTTAGCTTCCTATAGGCATGTGTAGGCAGTTGCGTAGCTCCCTAAAGGCATGTGTAGGCAGTTGCGTAGCTCCCTATAGGCATGTGTAGGCAGTTGCGTAGCTCCCTACAGGCATGTGTAGGCAGTTGCGTAGCTTCCTATAGGCATGTGTTGGCAGTTGCTTAGCTTCCTATAGGCATGTGTAGGCAGTTGCGTAGCTTCCTACAGGCATGTGTAGGCAGTTGCGTAGCTCCCTATAGGCATGTGTAGGCAGTTGCGTAGCTCCCTATAGGCATGTGTAGACAGTTGCTTAGCTTCCTATAGGCATGTGTAGGCAGTTGCTTAGCTTCCTATAGGCATGTGTAGGCAGTTGCGTAGCTCCCTAAAGGCATGTGTAGGCAGTTGCGTAGCTCCCTATAGGCATGTGTAGGCAGTTGCGTAGCTTCCTACAGGCATGTGTTGGCAGTTGCTTAGCTTCCTACAGGCATGTGTAGGCAGTTGCGTAGCTTCCTACAGGCATGTGTAGGCAGTTGCGTAGCTCCCTATAGGCATGTGTAGGCATTTGCGTAGCTCCCTATAGGCATGTGTAGACAGTTGCTTAGCTTCCTATAGGCATGTGTAGGCAGTTGCTTAGCTTCCTATAGGCATGTGTAGGCAGTTGCGTAGCTCCCTAAAGGCATGTGTAGGCAGTTGCGTAGCTTCCTATAGGCATGTGTAGGCAGTTGCGTAGCTTCCTATAGGCATGTGTAGGCAGTTGCGTAGCTCCCTAAAGGCATGTGTAGGCAGTTGCGTAGCTCCCTATAGGCATGTGTAGGCAGTTGCGTAGCTCCCTATAGGCATGTGTTGGCAGTTGCGTAGCTCCCTATAGGCATGTGTTGGCAGTTGCGTAGCTTCCTATAGGCATGTGTAGGCAGTTGCGTAGCTTCCTACAGGCATGTGTAGGCAGTTGTGTAGCTCCCTATAGGCATGTGTAGGCAGTTGCTTAGCTCCCTATAGGCATGTGTAGGCAGTTGCGTAGCTCCCTAAAGGCATGTGTAGGCAGTTGCGTAGCTCCCTATAGGCATGTGTAGGCAGTTGCGTAGCTCCCTATAGGCATGTGTAGGCAGTTGCGTAGCTCCCTATAGGCATGTGTAGGCAGTTGCGTAGCCTCCTATAGGCATGTGTAGGCAGTTGCGTAGCTTCCTATAGGCATGTGTAGGCAGTTGCTTAGCTTCCTACAGGCATGTGTAGGCAGTTGCGTAGCTTCCTACAGGCATGTGTAGGCAGTTGCGTAGCTTCCTACAGGCATGTGTAGGCAGTTGCGTAGCTCCCTACAGGCATGTGTAGGCAGTTGCGTAGCTTCCTACAGGCATGTGTAGGCAGTTGCGTAGCTCCCTACAGGCATGTGTAGGCAGTTGCGTAGCTCCCTATAGGCATGTGTAGGCAGTTGCTTAGCTTCCTATAGGCATGTGTAGGCAGTTGCGTAGCTCCCTAAAGGCATGTGTAGGCAGTTGCGTAGCTCCCTATAGGCATGTGTAGGCAGTTGCTTAGCTCCCTATAGGCATGTGTAGGCAGTTGCGTAGCTTCCTATAGGCATGTGTAGGCAGTTGCGTAGCTTCCTATAGGCATGTGTAGGCAGTTGCGTAGCTCCCTATAGGCATGTGTTGGCAGTTGCTTAGCTTCCTATAGGCATGTGTAGGCAGTTGCGTAGCTTCCTACAGGCATGTGTAGGCAGTTGCATAGCTTCCTATAGGCATGTGTAGGCAGTTGCCTAGCTTCCTATAGGCATGTGTAGGCAGTTGCGTAGCTCCCTATAGGCATGTGTTGGCAGTTGCTTAGCTTCCTATAGGCATGTGTAGGCAGTTGCGTAGCTTCCTACAGGCATGTGTAGGCAGTTGCGTAGCTTCCTATAGGCATGTGTAGGCAGTTGCGTAGCTCCCTAAAGGCATGTGTAGGCAGTTGCGTAGCTCCCTATAGGCATGTGTAGGCAGTTGCGTAGCTCCCTATAGGCATGTGTAGGCAGTTGCGTAGCTCCCTATAGGCATGTGTAGGCAGTTGCGTAGCTTCCTACAGGCATGTGTAGGCAGTTGCTTAGCTTCCTATAGGCATGTGTAGGCAGTTGCGTAGCTTCCTATAGGCATGTGTAGGCAGTTGCGTAGCTCCCTATAGGCATGTGTTGGCAGTTGCTTAGCTTCCTATAGGCATGTGTAGGCAGTTGCATAGCTTCCTACAGGCATGTGTAGGCAGTTGCATAGCTTCCTATAGGCATGTGTAGGCAGTTGCGTAGCTTCCTATAGGCATGTGTTGGCAGTTGCTTAGCTTCCTATAGGCATGTGTAGGCAGTTGCGTAGCTTCCTACAGGCATGTGTAGGCAGTTGCGCAGCTTCCTATAGGCATGTGTAGGCAGTTGCGTAGCTTCCTATAGGCATGTGTAGGCAGTTGCTTAGCTTCCTACAGGCATGTGTAGGCAGTTGCGTAGCTTCCTATAGGCATGTGTAGGCAGTTGCGTAGCTTCCTATAGGCATGTGTAGGCAGTTGCGTAGCTTCCTATAGGCATGTGTAGGCAGTTGCGTAGCTTCCTATAGGCATGTGTAGGCAGTTGCGTAGCTTCCTATAGGCATGTGTAGGCAGTTGCGTAGCTTCCTATAGGCATGTGTAGGCAGTTGCGTAGCTTCCTATAGGCATGTGTAGGCAGTTGCGTAGCTCCCTATAGGCATGTGTAGGCAGTTGCATAGCCTCCTATAGGCATGTGTAGGCAGTTGCGTAGCTTCCTATAGGCATGTGTAGGCAGTTGCATAGCCTCCTATAGGCATGTGTAGGCAGTTGTGTAGCTTCCTATAGGCATGTGTAGGCAGTTGCGTAGCTTCCTATAGGCATGTGTAGGCAGTTGCGTAGCTTCCTATAGGCATGTGTAGGCATGTGCCTACACTTTTTTTCTGAGAAATCGAAAAATTGAACAAAAAATGTGATAAAAATCATCCCCTACTGGGTAGAGGGGTAAACTATAAATTCGCAACAAAAAATCATTGAATATGATCCAGATATTTAACATCATTTTACCAATTTATTTGGTTATAATACTGTGATTTTCAGGTTAATAATAAGTATAACTGGTTGTTTGTGGTTTCGTACCACTTTAGGAGGTTTTATACCATATATGAAATATATAGTGTTTAAAACTTTACTTTGTTTATTACATGTGTCCCCTTGTAAAAAATCATTTCATGTTCATATTTAGGAATTATATCATAAAACTGATATATATGATGGAAACAATTAAAAAAATTTAATTATAACAAATGTTTAAATACACACGATTCAATTCAAAAAGGAAAAAAAACATGTGATAAGTTAACCATGCTCCTAAAACATAAGAAATATACGCCTAAAAATTCGGGGGAACATGACCCCAGACCCCAACAACTGTACCTACACATTGTTTTCAGCCAAGCTATGCCCCTGATTTGTGTGTCCATCTATCCATTCATCCATCTAGTATTTAGTGTGTAGCAGTATAATTGGGTCAAGTTCGATATTTGTCAACATCAGTCACATTTTACTAAAGTTGTGGCCCTTTTTCCACTTGATTTTTGGTGAATATTTACCAACATATGGTAGGGACATACATTTCTAATTATTAAAAAATGTTATTTTCATTTTATGAATAAAGACAGTGAAATTTACATCAATAATTTTAATATTTTTAAAGGGAAATAAGCAAAAATAATTGTTTTGTAATTCAACTTGTGCTGTATTTTTCTTTGCATGTAAGATTTTAATCAAGCATTATTTTTGAAAATGATATCTACATGATGAAAATATGAGTTTTAAATCAGGGACTGGTGTACTAAGTATGATGGATAATAGTCAAGTAAATAGCAATTTGTATTTTAAAGATTTGTTTTTATAAATATATCATAATGTAATTTGTATTAAAGCTGGTAATACAGTCTAACCTGTATTAAGCAGCCACCCAAGGGAAGTGGCCAAACTGACTGCTTAACACAGGTGACCTCTTAATTTTTAAACTAATTTTGTTTACTTCGATTGTGAAACAATTTCTTTCAACTTAGACAAATCACGCTCGAAGTCTTCCTGGTTAGTACTAGTATTAAGCATATGTGGAAAAGGTGTCTTGCTCAAGGACACCACACATAGCCGTGGAGGAGGATTGAAGCCACGACCATCCGATCATGGGTTTGGTGCTCTACCACTAGACCATGTGCTCCACTTCTTAATAGAGGGTCTATATTTTTACTGGGATAGCTGAAGTCATGATGCTTATTGCGACAGACAGAAGTTGATCACACATGCATGGTACAAGTTGAACCACATGCATAGTACATGTTGTACCACATGCATGGTGCGTGTTCTACCACATACATGATATGTGTTGTACCACATGCATGGTACATGTACCAAATGCATGGTACATGTACCAAATGCATGGTATATGTTGTATCATATGCATGGTACAAGTTGTACCACATACATGGTACATGTTGTACCACATGCATGGTACATTTTGTGCCACATGCATGGTACATTTTGTGCCACATGCATGATGTGCATTCTACCACATACATAATATGTGTTGAACCTCATACATGGTGCATGTTGTACCACATGCATGGTACATGTTGTACCATATGTTGTACCATGCATGTAAATTGTTTGGAATTATGTACTGGGGTGACAAATCAGCAGGAAGAAATCATTTAAACTTAGTATTTTATATCCTAAATAAATAAATTAATAAAAAAAATCATTGAATATTTCAGTTAAGCATAAAATAATTCCAGTTTCATATTCTCATCCATAGTGTATCATGAATTTTTCATTTAGCAGAAATGGCCCTGACATTGGGATTTTAGAAAGAATTTGTAGCTTGTTTTCTTCCATTATCTTACGGTTACGTTTTGTCGCATTCGCAATCTGTGTTCTACCAACCTTTTGTCAGAATTCAGAAATTTAACCACCCGTACACGTTCATCCAAAGTCGAACACTTTTTTTCACAGCAGACTTTGTTTATTTCATGACAGATAATGGCAGTATGATATGGAAAAAAAATATTGCTGCATCAACTTCCATGGCTGATAAAATTTAAATATTAATTAAACAAACTGACAAATTGCTTTTATATTTTGATCTTACCTAGTTCAATAATTGTACATAAACTTGAAAATTGATTCAAATGTGTTTACACACTACATAAACCTTGATAAAACTACCGTAAATACACACACTTTAACAGTTATGTGCCCAGTCTAGGTAACAACTTCGCAAAAAAATTAAAGTCTTTAATCCCGCTATTTATTTTGCATATTAGACCATAATATATACATATATTCGCTCATTCTTGGTAAAGTGATGTGTTTTTATAACTGTAGCAGAAGCGTTAATTCATCACTGGGTAATACAATATGATTGGAATAGTGGCCAGCCAAAAGGTGTGATTAGAGGTAAGCGGCACCATCTGACCGCTAGCACCTGACCGCTTCTGGGACTGTTTGGTATGAAATGGACTGGTTGCTTGTTGCATTAAAGGGGAGATGATTTAATACATGTACTTGTTATAGGCAATTTACACAGGGGGTGGGGGATGTTGATTTGGCCATTTAACACAGGTGACCACTTACAAGAGGTGGCTGACGGACAAGTTAAACTGTAATTTTTAGGTCACCTGAGACTTTGTCTGAAGGGACCTTTTGCAATTGCCTTTTGTGTATGTTGTCCATATTGCGTCCGTAAACAATTGACATTTTCGACTTCTTCTCAAAATGAAATGTTGTAAACTGCTTTAAGTGAATCAAAATTGTGAGTTGTATGGTCCCACGCCCCTGGGGCCTTGGGGGCGAGGCCAAAACAGTCAAATTCAAGGTAAACTTTAAAAATCTTCTTCTCAATATAGACAGCACTGGGAAACAAATGGTGAGCATGATTATGGACGTATATGGGTCATTTATAAAAACTGGGAATTACATGTTCCTGAATTTCACAGTTTGGCCCTAGCAGGGGTTGGGGCCTACTTTACTAAATCTATAAAAGAGAAATTGACAAAAACATTATTTCTTATGACTGAATAGACTTATGTGAATATTTTTTTGATAATCAGATGACTGTTAAGGCCCATGGGCCTCTTATTAAATATGAACTTTCAGACATTAATACTTAAATCTTAATATCTCCATATAGCTTGATGTACATAGGTATAGATATCTAAGAAATTACATGTAAGTTCATATCTCATGAATATTCAACAAATTACATGTAAGTTCATATCTTATGAATATTCAACAAATTACAATGTAAGTTCATATTTCATGAATATTCAACAAATTAAGTTAATTTTTTAATAATGCACTGAATTAAACCATCATGCCCTGTTTCACATTTATCTAGCACCGATACACATCTTAAGTATCTTCAACTAAAGTTATTTGATGGAACAGCCAAGGTTACACCTTTTTATAGATTAATTGTTACTTCAGGACGTAAAAAAACGTCACTAATTGTTTTTGGTGTTATACCTATATAAAAATCTCGAGCATGGTTAAAATTATGCGTGATTGTGAATCATGTGTCCATGGGATAATGAAAGCAAAAATTCTATATAGGTTCATTGAATGAGCTAGACATGAATGTTTATACTAAGATGTGAAGCGAAGTCGATTGCAACATAAATACTGTGTGTCCTGTAATTATTTTGGTGGGTTACAAGCTTTCCTTTACTACTACTTCAGGCATCAGGTTCCTGGGATAAGTCAGTTAAATTTTGGTGGGTTACAAGCTTTCCTTTACTACTACTTCAGGCATCAGGTTCCTGGGATAAGTCAGTTAAACTTTGGTGGGTTACAAGCTTTCCTTTACTACTGCTTCAGGCATCAGGTTCCTGGGATAAATCAGTTAGACTTTGGTGGGTTACAAGCTTTCCTTTACTACTTCTTCAGGCATCAGGTTCCTGGGATAAGTCAGTTAAACTTTGGTGGGTTACAAGCTTTCCTTTACTACTACTTCAGGCATCAGGTTCCTGGGATAAGTCAGTTAAACTTTGGTGGGTTACAAGCTTTCCTTTACTACTACTTCAGGCATCAGGTTCCTGGGATAAGTCAGTTAAACTTTGGTGGGTTACAAGCTTTCCTTTACTACTACTTCAGGCATCAGGTTCCTGGGATAAGTCAGTTAAACTTTGGTGGGTTACAAGCTTTCCTTTACTACTACTTCAGGCATCAGGTTCCTGGGATAAATCAGTTAAACTTTGGTGGGTTACAAGCTTTCCTTTACTACTACTTCAGGCATCAGGTTCCTGGGATAAGTCAGTTAAACTTTGGTGGGTTACAAGCTTTCCTTTACTACTGCTTCAGGCATCAGGTTCCTGGGATAAGTCAGTTAAACTTTGGTGGGTTACAAGCTTTCCTTTACTACTACTTCAGGCATCAGGTTCCTGGGATAAATCAGTTAAACTTTGGTGGGTTACAAGCTTTCCTTTACTACTACTTCAGGCATCAGGTTCCTGGGATAAGTCAGTTAAACTTTGGTGGGTTACAAGCTTTCCTTTACTACTACTTCAGGCATCAGGTTCCTGGGATAAGTCAGTTAAACTTTGGTGGGTTACAAGCTTTCCTTTACTACTGCTTCAGGCATCAGGTTCCTGGGATAAGTCAGTTAAACTTTGGTGGGTTACAAGCTTTCCTTTACTACTGCTTCAGGCATCAGGTTCCTGGGATAAATCAGTTAAACTTTGGTGGGTTACAAGCTTTCCTTTACTACTACTTCAGGCATCAGGTTCCTGGGATAAATCAGTTAAACTTTGGTGGGTTACAAGCTTTCTTTTACTACTACTTCAGGCATCAGGTTCCTGGGATAAGTCAGTTAAACTTTGGTGGGTTACAAGCTTTCCTTTACTACTACTTCAGGCATCAGGTTCCTGGGATACATCAGTTAAACTTTGGTGGGTTACAAGCTTTCCTTTACTACTACTTCAGGCATCAGGTTCCTGGGATAAGTCAGTTAAACTTTGGTGGGTTACAAGCTTTCCTTTACTACTACTTCAGGCATCAGGTTCCTGGGATAAGTCAGTTAAACTTTGGTGGGTTACAAGCTTTCCTTTACTACTGCTTCAGGCATCAGGTTCCTGGGATAAATCAGTTAAACTTTGGTGGGTTACAAGCTTTCCTTTACTACTACTTCAGGCATCAGGTTCCTGGGATAAATCAGTTAAACTTTGGTGGGTTACAAGCTTTCCTTTACTACTGCTTCAGGCATCAGGTTCCTGGGATAAGTCAGTTAAACTTTGGTGGGTTACAAGCTTTCCTTTACTACTACTTCAGGCATCAGGTTCCTGGGATAAGTCAGTTAAACTTTGGTGGGTTACAAGCTTTCCTTTACTACTACTTCAGGCATCAGGTTCCTGGGATACATCAGTTAAACTTTGGTGGGTTACAAGCTTTCCTTTACTACTGCTTCAGGCATCAGGTTCCTGGGATAAGTCAGTTAAACTTTGGTGGGTTACAAGCTTTCCTTTACTACTGCTTCAGGCATCAGGTTCCTGGGATAAATCAGTTAAACTTTGGTGGGTTACAAGCTTTCCTTTACTACTACTTCAGGCATCAGGTTCCTGGGATAAATCAGTTAAACTTTGGTGGGTTACAAGCTTTCTTTTACTACTACTTCAGGCATCAGGTTCCTGGGATAAATCAGTTAAACTTTGGTGGGTTACAAGCTTTCCTTTACTACTACTTCAGGCATCAGGTTCCTGGGATAAGTCAGTTAAACTTTGGTGGGTTACAAGCTTTCTTTTATTACTACTTCAGGCATCAGGTTCCTGGGATAAGTCAGTTAAACTTTGGTGGGTTACAAGCTTTCCTTTACTACTACTTCAGGCATCAGGTTCCTGGGATAAATCAGTTAAACTTTGGTGGGTTACAAGCTTTCTTTTACTACTACTTCAGGCATCAGGTTCCTGGGATAAGTCAGTTAAACTTTGGTGGGTTACAAGCTTTCCTTTACTACTACTTCAGGCATCAGGTTCCTGGGATACATCAGTTAAACTTTGGTGGGTTACAAGCTTTCCTTTACTACTACTTCAGGCATCAGGTTCCTGGGATAAGTCAGTTAAACTTTGGTGGGTTACAAGCTTTCCTTTACTACTACTTCAGGCATCAGGTTCCTGGGATAAGTCAGTTAAACTTTGGAATCCACGCAATGGTAAACTGATCCACACATTGGTCGGCCATGATGGATGGGTGCAGGCTCTGTCGTTCTCACATGACGGGATTTATGTTGCGAGCGCCAGTGACGATGAAACTGTACGTGTCTGGGACGTTGTGTCAGGCACGTGTATTAAAGTGCTAGAGGTATGCCATTGTTCTGTTATATTTTTAATAAAATTTCAAAATTTATACAAGAAGCTCTTGTATTAAGAAAGAGACCCTTGAAAATATGATTGTTTTGTAAGAGTAATTTTTCATGTAATGTGTTGTTAAATGTATTATGTATGCTATGTTTGTAATGTTTATTATTATATTATTATGTTTGTAAAACTTTGTTGATGGCCAAACGCAAAATATTTGCAGATTGCTGAATAAACTTGACTTGTTCTTTTATATTCATTAATGAGGTGTTTTTTTATAGATTTTTATAAGAAGATGTAAAGTGGTAATATAACATTCTGTCAAAGAGCGTACTTCAAAATCTATGCTCCTTCTCAACTCCTTTGCTGTTATCAAAGTGAAATCAATCAATAAAGTAACAATTAATCATTTAAACAATGTTATCACGGTGAAAATTTGAGTAAAGGGGATTATGACTACCCATTGAAGGGATTTTGACTACACTTCCGTTTTGCCATGGGGATTTTGACTACACTTCCATTTTGCCATCCATTTTGCCATGGGGATTTTGACTACACTTCCATTTTGCCATGGGGATTTTGACTACACTTCCATTTTGCCATGGGGATTTTGACTTCCATCAAGAGGGTTTTGACTACACTTCCATTTTTCTATGGGGATTTTGACTACCATCAAGGGGATTTTGACTACCATCAAGGGGATTTTGACTACACTTCCATTTACCCATGGGGATTTTGACTACAATCAAGGGGATTTTGACTACACTTCCATTTTCCCATGGGGATTTTGACTACCTATTAAGGGGATTTTGACTACCCTGGCATTTTTGCCATGGGGATTTTGACTACCAGGCCATTCATTAGTGTGTCATTGGGATTTTGAGTGCCCCCCTCTGTCAGCATGTTGTATTGAGTTAGATCCCTTTTTATACAAAATATGTTATGAATAATATTCTCACATACTAAATAAATATATTGTAAATCCCTATTAAATGTCCCTCAGAAGCATTACATTTTTCCCAAGTTGGGTTGTAGGTGCAGAGGATAGAATGTTGGCCACTTATGCCTGAGGTTGCAGTTTCAATTCCACACTCAACCTGATGGCCTCTGAAAAACAACACTTGGTACTGATTCTACCCAGGAAAAGGCCTTGAGAGTGACTCCTATAAGCTCTCAGCTCTCTTCGCAGTCAAGCTTAAGTTAATTAGTATAATCTAACTAAAACGTGTGGATTAGAGGGGTGGGTTCTTTATTAGAGACCAATAAAAGTTTACTAAATATTTTCTTTTCTCTAAAACGGTTCATATAAGCTTTGAGGTTTCTTTGCTATCGAGCTAAAATAAATCACTATAAACTAAAATAAACAAGTAAAAAATATTTTGTATTTCAAGTCATATTTATAACTGAACAACTGATTATAGTGAACCTTTCAAACAGTCGTGTTAACAATCAGGTTTTATCTAGATTTTCAAAGAGTAAAAACTCATTCTTCTCTGTATATATTTCAGGGTCAGACTGATATTGCTCAACATTGTGCCTTCACACCAGGGGGAGCTTTAGTAGCATCTGGAGCAGCAGGTCTAACACTAGCCCTAACCTGATATATATCTACATACCATCAGTCCAGTGTCCAGGCATGGTCTAATACTGTGCCTTCAGTAGCCTCCAGAATAAAGCAGCTGCCTCAGCTCAGACTTTGACTGGATATTGTCACAGATGGATGACCATTACCCATTTACAAACTTCGTTGAATAGTCAATAGTCATTCTTGGACTAACCTCCACCACAAAAATCTCTAATTATTAAATATTTGCAGACCGTGTGTGTGTAAATTTTGTGTAAAACTGTGATTATTTTGTGATATCTGTTAAATTACAATTTATATAGATAGCAAATGTACATGTAGTATTATGAAACCCATTTTTAACTTAAACAATATCAGTTATAATTTAGATTAAAGTAAAGAGAAGTATTTTGCATAAATTACTTTAATATACTTATCAAATATAGTTAAATATGTATTCATATGAATGTGAGGCTTGGTCATGCACATTGATTTAATTGTTTCAAGATTATCAATTATTAACATGCAGAAGTTGCTCATACCCCTGGGGGCAATGCATTTTTAAATAGAGGGGCGTTTATACATTATAAAGGTTATAGTGCTTCAGTGTTATAGAACTTGACTAGATTTTAGATTTTTAACCCCCCTTCATTCAAGGGTAGAAGAGTGGGTAATATACCGTCTGTACCTACTTCCAATCTATCACACTTTCCCAACTAGGCTGTAACTTTGCAGAAGAGGGTCTGATTTTAAAAATACCAAGTAGAAATAATCACATGAAATAACTTCCACCATCCTAAGGTCAATGTTGCTGTGAGGTGAAAGGTCAGATGGAATATAAATGGCTTTAACTCTAGGCTATATGGTCCAATTTTAAATATAAAAGGCAGGACTATTCATCACAAGACACGTTGCCAACATTAGTCACAGAGCAAGGACATCTGCTTCCCATTGACACATTTCTAGTTTTTTTATATTTTAAAATCAATCTTTTTCAATGGATTTTTGAGAGAAAAATATCGGAAAATTACATTTATAATCAAATAATTGCCATTATAGTCTTTTAAAATTGGTGAGCTTGAGTGGGAATTTAAGACTACAAAGATGAAGTAAACCTTGACCCCAAGGTTGTAAAAACACTGATTTCATACTCGACTGAATTCTGTTCAAATCTACCAAATTCCATGATGCTACTATAGCAAGGCTTCCATTAGTTGAATTTAGGATAAACATAGTTGAGCATGAATTTAGGGTCTTGTAACCTTGGGCGAAAATTGAATATAGGATAAACATAGTTGAGCTTGAATTAAGAGTATTGTAACCATGGGCCCATACTGAATTTAGGATAAACATAGTTGAGCATGAATTTAGGGTCTTGTTACCTTAGGTCCATACTGAATTTAGGAGAAACATAGTTGAGCATGAATTTAGGGTCTTGTAACCTTGGGCCCGTACGGAATTTAGGATAAACATAGTTGAGCATGAATTTAGGGTCTTGTTACCTTGGGCCCATACTGAATTTAGGATAAACATAGATGAACATGAACTCAGGGTCTACTAATCTTGGACCAAAGTTTTGATTTTAGTTTGTAGCCAATTATTTTTTCTTTTCAATTATTTGTTAGAGTTGTTTTTAAATGCACAATTGAATCTTTGACTCAAGCAAGAGTACTAATGCACTGATCTCATACTATTTGCTATTTATAATCATTTGCTTTATAGAAATCATTTGATTCATTTAGCAACCAGTAGTAATGGATTTACATAAATTTGACATGCTAAGTTTGATTTTGGAGGTTTTAGTCCTATTTACTGTATTTGCGTTAAATTTTAGAGTCAGCTTGTGTCAGGTTTGCCCCTCCAACTTCCTTAATCCACGTGTCTAAGTTGTAAGAGCTGGTTTGACAAATAGTGAAAAATAAACATGTTTAAACAAAGACCATAATATCGTCAATCCCGATTTATAAAAAAAAAAGTTTGTTTGGTTATCAATTTAAAATGAATTTATGTATATTTTTTATTCATTCAGGTATTTGATACTTTTCGATTTATTTGACAAATTTTATTACATATGTAATTTGAATAAAAGGTTTTTCGCTAAGTAATTCATAATATATAATCAATCTCTCATCTCAAAGTAATTGGTCCTGAAATTAACATCTGAACATACCGGTCTCCAAAATATGTCCGTATCTCAGTCGACCTTTTAACAAATTATTAAAAAAAAAAAGAGAAATCTTCTGTACTTGTGTATAACACGCTCTTCTCAAAAATGTGTGACTCATACATAGGAAGAAACTGTATTTTTTTTATTCATTCAGGTATTATCATGGATGCCTATTGAGACATGGTAGGCTGTCTGATATTTATAACAGTTATAGTCATGTCCTAATCACCATCATTACTGCATTTCATTGTCCAATGTGTTCTTTATGTATTTTTGCATATTTTGATCTAAACCGTTTTACAAAAGCCTATTACAGGTTTGCAAACACCAGATATGGTTGTGATATTTTTGTACTTATAATTGCCAGTCAGCTTATTTATGAATAGATTGTAATTCAAGAGTCAAATGGCCACTCATGCTAGAGGTTGCAGGTTAAATCTCCAGCTCGACCCGATGGCCTCTTAAAAAACAATATTTGGTACTAGTTCTACCCAGGAAGGAGACTAGAGAGCCATTCATATTTATAAGCTCTGAGCTTTACTTCACAACTGAGCTGTAATGAATTGGTATTAACTAAAATTCAAAGCAAGGAATTGAAATGTATATTGCACCTTTACCACCTCCTAGAAATGGAGTCAGTCTTCTTGAACAGTCATCCTATACAAGTATGTCGCGACCTGTCAAGTTGTAGAGCATCAGATCTAAGATCAGAGAAATGTTTGCAAAGGCCATGTTTTGTATGCATGAGCAAGAAACTTCATCTGCATATGCTTAGTGCACAAAACTTCTCAACTTGAGTATGCACTCAAAATTCATTTTCAATTTCCACAATAAATAAACAAACAAATAACAAAGTAAGTTCTTGACAGTTTCAATTCATCTGTCAAGTATCATATTGATATTACTGGTAATATATTTTCTCTTTAGACTTTTAAATGAAAATATTATTCATAATTTTTCTAGCAAGCAGTTTTAAAATTTCAGCTTGAGTGCATTTTCCTGTTGAGATGTTTTGTGAATATGGACCTTGTTCTGACCAGGAGGACTGAGCCAGATTGCTTCTAAGTTGTAAAAACTTGTTTCATGATCGATGTAAAAAAATATCTTGCCCATATGGGTCAACAAAGTATTTTGGAGAAACCTGATTTTAGTTGTAAAAACTTGTTTAACAATGTAAAATAAATTAGTTTTTAACTAACTATCCCACACAAGTGGTTACCAGTCTAAAGGTCTCATCACACTGTTGACTTTTACAAGGTGTTTTAATCTAGTAAATAATAATATCGGGCTTGTCCACTCTAATTGACTGGACATGAGATTGATTATTGCTCCACCCTCTGGCCACCTGGCGTTGTTTGTCCAAGTAAATACAATGTAATTCAATATTGTGTTTACTTAGAGATGGTTCGCTTGTTGAAGGAAAATGGCATAATAGCAAACAATATCGACTGCTGATTGGATTATCAACTAGTTTTATTGAAAGCCTGTGTCAGTTCAACTCCTTTTTTCATGAAAAAATAAATTTTAAAGTACATTATTGTTTTCCACAGTAAGGAGGTATGAACAATAACTGGCATGCTGTCCAGGAAGTGCAGCAGTTATATCCCTTACTTTACCTCTGGCTGCTATAAAGTTCATACATCTGGTAGTATTTTGTAAAAGTCGTCTTTTTTTGCAAATAATGATATTTCATTACTTTTTTTTTGCATATCTGCCATCACACCTTAGAATTGAGATAAAATTCACATCTTCATGAAATGAATGTTCTGGTATGAAATAATTATATTTGTATAAAAATATATGAAAAAACTTTGAGTAAAAATATACTTTAGTTTATACTTATTTAAGCTTAATTGTGAAGAAAGCTCAAAACTTATATGAAGCTTTTTTAAGTTTGCTTCCTATGTAGAACCAATACTGAGAGTTGTTTCTTGAAAAGTCATCTGATTGTGCCGAGGATCGAAACTGTGACCTCTAGTGTGAGCAGCCAACACTCTATTCAGTGCACTGCCGCCCATACCATTGGAAACTGTGGATGAAACTCTATATTGTGATGAGACCAGCTTTTGTAAGCTGCAAAAATTACAAGAAAAAAAAAGTTGAATTCATATAGTAGGGACTTATGATGATGACAATGAAGAAAAACCATGAATTGTGTACAAGATGTTTTTTATTTTAGATTTTTGATATTCAAGATAAATTGTTTTTGAGTCACCAGTGATTTTATTGCACAAATTGTCTTGTAGTATCACTTTTCTGTTCGTAGCAATGTCATCAACAGTTGTATTTTTGTATTCATTTTAGTTTTGATGCTCTTGTCCTAAGTTGTAAGCCAAGTTTGACTGGAAGTTATATGCAACTTTCAGTGATTCTTCAGTTTGTTGAGACTGGGCCCTGATTATTTCACTCAGTAGCATTACTGATTATCAATCCAGGGGTTGTGAGTTTGAATCCCCGCCCAGCCATGATGATTGATATACAACATTTGTCTCATTATTATATGTCTCTCACTGTCGATTCAAGTGGGAAAGTTATCAGTTACTTGCTTGCAGAGATGGTTGTACTCCTGTACTAGGTAACCTTCCAGGAACCCAGGCTCTGTTAGCCCTATCATCTGATGGCATAAAAATCAATCATCACTGAAAATTTGTCAGGCAGGTATTCAGACTCGTGACCACTGGATTGATAGTTAAATGCACTACCAACTGAGCTCACCATTCCTGGCTCAAGAGTTCTTCCTTTATCATGTGCCAACGAATTTTACATTACATTTTATCCATAATAGCTGCCTATACAGCTGCCCATGTGCCGTAATGCATTTACATTTACTATATTGTTTAATACCTGACCTGCTGATCATTGTAACAGTATCCCTCGTCCTTGGACCATTCTTCTCCTCTTTCGCCAACATATTTAAGCATATTTTAGACTGACTCTAGAAAAAAACTGCATTATTGTGTGGAGTGCATGTTCTAGTGGTAGAGTATCAGACCAAGGATCTGAGGGTTCTTGGTTCATTTCTCCACTACGGCTGTGTAGTGTCCTTGAGCAAGACAATTTATCTGCATATGCTAAGTACTGGTTCTACCCAGGAAGACTTAGAGCATGATTTATTTAAGCCTTTACTCCATAGATACCCGTTTTCCCACACCAATCAAAGAAGGCTTTTGAAAACAGTGCAGGAAGAGTTCAGATTGCTCGTAACGAGCAATCTGAACACTTCCTGCACTGTTTTCCACTCTGTCAGTTAATATAAACATAATTCACCCATTGCTGATATGTGATGAAGTAATGCTTTCAATATTAAAGGTGTCCAAAGGCGTCTATATGAAGTAAAGGGTCAAGTTGTAATCAAAGCTTATGAACTAAAAAACTTAATTTGGTTTCACTGACATTGACTAGAGAATATTAAAGGAGCCAGTTAAAATTAAATTAAGTTTTTCAGTATTTAAGTAAAACTTACGAAAATGTTGGTGAAGCAGAAGCCTGTTGTCATTAGGAGGATGTTAAAATATGAATAAATTATACAGAATACAATGCTATAATTAGTGTTCATTAACTAAAAATTTATCAATTAAGAAACCCAAAGGGTGCGATTGCAGGCAGTGACTGGGCCTCTTAATTGTTAAAGCTTTACTTAAAGGGATTATATTGGCAAGTTACACAAACAGGCTGTTAATCCAGACTTTTTCTGTATGCAGTGTGCACAAAATAATGCTTATGTATTGACGTATAACCTTTATTTACTTGAAATTTATCAAATTAACAGTAATTGAATATTGGCCAAAACTTTAATATGTCCCGTAATAAAGTATTGCGCAATGTTTACATTGAACTCTGTAAACTTCCTGAACAAAGCCTCGAAAACGAGATCGGGAACACGTCTTCACGATGTTATTCAATGAGTGATCAGAAACCCGAAAGCGGTCATTGAAAATGGCAAATGTAAACAAAACAAAAACATGGCTTCAGAAACCCAATGTTTGTAATAAAGAGGTTATGCAATTAGACACTTTAGATGCGTATATCTCTAAGTTATAAGTGTATCTTCATGCTGGGCATGTGTATTTAGGACAGGGATTTGCCGGTAATATGCCAATATAATCCCTTTAATAGAAACTAACTGGCTTTATATATAGTGTTAAACATCATTTGACCAACAGTATATGTAACTCTGGGTTGAGCTATAATGAAAGCTGAAATGATTGATGTTTGAAAGCCAATCCGTTACTAAGTTATTTTTACCAGAGCAAATATTTTTAAGTTATTTTTACGCCTCTCAACAGATCTGTTATTTTTTTCTAAGTCCATGTTTTACGCCCGTAATTGTAAACTTACGCCTCTGCCAAAAGTAACATTCTAACTGTTCAGTTTAAACGCCTGTACATGTAGTTTTGAAATTTCCGTCTCTTAAATTTACGCCTGTAATTCTGAACTTTTATACCTGTGCTTTGGTGACGTACTTTCCGGTTATTTTCTTTTACGTCAGCTTTATGTCTGTAAAATCAATAATACGTCTAATTTACGGCTCTTTTACAGGCGTAAAACGGCTCAATATTTCATACAGGTAAGGCTGTTTCTAAGCATATTTTGTGTGTGCTTTGTAATATGAACAGGACTAGTTTAACATTGATAAAGAGTGGAATCTGGGATATGTCATTCATGCATGCGCAGTGATGACAAACTTCTTAATGATTTAATTATTTTGTAGGCTCTTTTAACAAACAAGAGCGACAAAATTTTGAAAATTGAAGCAATTCCATTGTTTTTCAAATGAGTTAGTCAAAGCTTTTCCTTACAAAGTTTGAAAGGTGAGGCTAAGAAAATGCAACACGGTGCAGCTATGTCAATCAGTTGTTGTGTTTTCATGCCAAACAGCACTAACATGTGCTATAAGTGTTGCTTTACAATGATATTATGTGCCTTAGTACTTATTTATTATGTTATGAAATTATACTCTTATTTTCATTTTTATGTTATTTGTTAGATTGCAATAAATAATGTTTATAAATATGCTTTGAAAATATTTTGTGTTTTGATTTCCGAATACCAAAACTTACAAAATAAAATTTAACGTCACTTTTGGGATCCACACGCATGATTACATCATGTCAATGATTATAAGAATACTAAATTAGACGTATTTTCCAACTGCGCTTCAGCAACAATACTCAAAGACACTGCACAAAAAGCAGTTGATATATATCGACATCTAAATGATTGAAACATATTTATGTTTTCAATTTACATACATACAAATCAGTTTAGGTATAAACAAGCAAATTCTGTGAATTTATGTCCTCCGCTTTTTTCAAAAGATTTTATTCAGTCGTTCTTTAAATAAGTTATTGCACGGAAACCTCCCAATATACGATTTTTCACAAATTAAAGGGGCATAACTGTAATATGAAAAATGCCACAACTCTTAAAATGGAACTTTCCCTGTGTTTTGTCATTATTAACATTGTATTAAAATTTCAAAATATTTTAATTGAGGCATTCTTAAGTTATTCCATGGAAACCGCCAAAAATACGATTTTTCACAAATTAAAGGCGCATTCTATTCTAGAACTCGGCCTGTGTTTTGTCATAAACATTGTATTAAAATTTCAAAAGATTTGATTCAGGCATTCTTAAGTTATTGCATGGAAACCAAAGTCTGACGGACAGACAGACAGATGGATGGACAAAAATTAGTGTCTCCCGCATTTCACAAAGTGGGGGACAATATGGATTTGAATGGAAGATAAAATCTTATCAACACCTTCATTAATGAACGCTGGACATGCAGGGTTATTAGATTCAGTGGTTCTTTAATGTTTAAAGTCTGAAATTATCTTTCTTTTTTCTCATTCAGTCTTCAAATCTGAGATCAAAATATTTATATTTTATACCCGAAACACTAGCAGTAAATTAGTCCTACTGTAATGTTAAAGTTCTTGAATGTCATTGTGTGTTTGTAGTAGTAACCAATCTATCTTTAATCTGTGCTATTCTGCTGACATGGACACTGCTATGAACTATGGAATGTAAGACAGTTTCATGCGTATGAGACTTTGCACCATTTTCCAACAGTATTTCAGTCTTCTTTCGTGGGATACATTTAGCAGTTAGCCAGTACTGGACATAACCATATCTCTGCAAGTCATGGATTACTTCCCAACAAATTCACAGGTAGGAGATTCATTGCTGCAGAACAAAGTTTATGGCCAATCATTAGGGAAATTGGCTGGACAGGTGTTTGAACTGTGACTGACAGTCGGATGCTTTATTGAGTGAGTTAGTCGGACTCGGCTCATCCACAAAAACATTTATTTACATGCATGACTGATTTAAAAAGGAGTGCCATATTACATGTACTGGTATACAAATGTAATTGTGTTTTAACAGTCATCCGCTGGTAATGGTGTTGATGAAAATCCCATATAATACATGCCAGCTCATACTGGTCAACATCCTCAGAGAGAAACGAGATGAAAAATGTTGTAACATTTAATATCTCTGGCTCTTTGGATGAGCAGTTATCCATGATTACAAACCTAGAGCTGATATGTAGAGTATGTAGCCTGTACTATAGGTGTACATCTACAGCCGTTCGATAGAGGCTTTCAGTCCCAAGCCATTGGTATACAAAATGTTAACCCTTCGGTATTTTTACAACCCATAGGTTAATGTCTAAAGTCTACAACACATTGTTAAAAGTCTACAGCCCATGGTTGAAAGTCTACAGCCCATGGTTAAAAGTCTACAGCCCATGGTTAAAAGTCTACAACACATTATTAAAAGTCTACAGCCCATGATTAAAAGTCTACAACACATTGTTAAAAGTCTACAGCCCATGGTTAAAAGTCTATACAGCCCATGGTTAAAAGTCCATGGTTAAAAGTCTACAGCCCATGAATAAGAAGTTTAAAGCCCATGGTTAAGAGTCTACAGCCCTTGGTTAAAAGTCTACAGCCCATGGTTAATAAATCTACAGCCTGTGGGTAATAAATTTACAACCCATGGATTAAAGTCTTTGGGTAACAGTTTACAGCCCATGGGTTTAAATCTACAGCCCATGGGATAGAATGAATAAAATGAATAGGGTTTTACGGCATACCAACACATTATAGGTTATTCGACGCCAACAGGAAGGAAGATTCCAGGTTCACTCTACATGTACGAAAACAACAAATTAACATACAGTTTAAAAAAAATACATCAACAAATGAATATGCAGAATGAACCTAGAACCTTGATACCTGCAGAACTGCAGAGTTTCAGAAAATTCTATCGTATTACTCAATTTGTCGCTTCTTACAACATGCATAAGCCACAGTGATCCTATTGTTGCCATCACTCATGGCTCCCTGGAACCACACAGGGGTTGATAATTTAATCACAATAGTGAACATGACAAAAAATGATAAAATGAACATGACACCCATTCGAAAGATTTCTACCCCTCTGCAGAGATCGACAGCAATTCTATTCTTAGCCGGAATCACACGGGCTGCCCATGGGATAAAAGTCTACAAACCCATGGGTTTAAATCTACATCCCATGATGTGCAATAGTCTACAGCCTGTGGCTGAAGGCCCATAGTCCATGGGTGAAAATTGTACAAACCATTGGTAATACATCTACAGCAAATGGTTTATAGTTTACAACCTGTGGGTGAAAAGTGTATTGTGTATGATTTAATATCTACATTCCATGGGTTAAAGTTTACAGCACATGGGTAATAGTGCACAACCAATGTCTAACATTTATTGGCAGTGGTCTGAAGTCCCTGGGCTGATGTTTTGTGCTTCAAACCCCAGTTCACTAGGGAATGAGGCAAGGTTTTACTTTTACTGGCAAATGAAAACAAAGACACTTGTGTACTATTTATTACTTATATTCTTGTTTTTTCTTCTTTCATAATCATAACTATTTAATATATATTTCCACCATATCACCAAACTATTGAATCAATAAGAAACAGTATGATCATCACCTCTGCTGCAAATAACACAATATTAAAATCATATTTAAAATAAATCATTCAATTACCAAAAAAAAAAAAAAAAAAAGAAACTAAAAATTTAATTAATAACATTTCAAGAACCATTATGTGAAACTACATTTGAGGTATCAAAGCTAATATGTATATCTCTATATCAGAAGAATGGGGGTTTAACACCTAATTTATCCACAGGTTACAGATGGCATCCAGCTTTACTGGTGGAGAAATACTGTATATGCAACTCAAAATGACTCCATATCAGATAATTATTTTATTTCACAAATAACATGCTAACTTTCTCATATACAGTACACCTCTGAATAAACTACACGCCCCTAATAAACGCCTTCACCTATTTTTATAGAAAGTATACGACTAGACACTCTGGAAGTTGGTCGGTCTTTAAAATAAATAAATTACATGTACATTTCTTGTTTAAACATTTTAAAATTGACTAAATAAATGTCACATTTACATGTATATCTGTGTGTTTTATGGTATAATATGGTATAATACATCCCCCCTAGAGGTGTTTATTCTGGGGTATATGGTAAAGGTTAACACCTACAACCTCAGCAGTGAGAGAAGGGAAAGTTTGTAATGTTTTACCTGTAACAATTAAACTCATGGGTTGGACATAATGTGACACAGGGTCGGACATATTGTGACACAGTGCAATTGTACAACACTTTTTAAAACTCTATAAACTAATGTCATCTGCAAAATTCAAAACTTAATACATTTTAATAACAAAAAAAATCTTTTTATTTTTTCCATTGTGTCAGACCAAACTTGATCCCTGGGTCACCATTTGTCCCGACACGAGAAAGCATCAAAAGTTAATGCAAAATATAAGAGCGCATGGCTCAAATGTTTTATGTAGAAGACTTCTTATTAAGTTAAAAAATCTTTACTTCACATACGAGTACCCAAAATCTCGATAAAACTCCCTCTCCCTAAAAACAAGCACACATGCATTTATGTAAAAAATTATATTTTATGGGGAGTCTGTTCAATAAACAATGTTGTTTCATGAATTTATAATGCATTTTCTATATTGACCAAATAATAAATGGCTACCCATGATAAAGTTTCACATACTCTTCTATAAAATGGTTAAAACATCAACATGTTAAAGAAAAATGAAAAAAAAAGTTGACCTGTTCATTAATGATTTTCCCATTGGGATAATATTATCTACACTGACTTAACCAGACAGTATGTTCCAATTCCAAATTTCTTTTCATGATTTAATTAATTTACTATCATTTATGACACAAAGTTAAAAATGAGGCTTTTTTTCTCTCTCTCTCGAACCTGAAAGGTGTGTGTAGGTAGTACCAATTGTACCAGTCAATGACATGCATTGAGTATTTATATATCTCTGGTACAATACAGATTCTCCAACATTTTGTCTTTAAAAACTAACACAACACCAACACAAAACAATGACATGCCTAAATCATTTACACCAAAACTGTAAAAAAAAAAAATGTGTATAAAAAATGTCTATACACTATACATAAGACGGAGTATATTTTTCCAACACAAAAAACAAAATCTTCCTTGATTACATCTATCATAAACACAAATGACTAAAATCATGAACCTGTATATAATAAAACATCACAGCAAATAACATAATAGTCTTCTAAAAGGGACACACGACAATTTTGATAAATTCTCACTTATCATAAAATCCCCTCCCTCTTGAAGCCACCCTCACACCAAATTTAATTTTTAAAAATATCAATGAATCCATTCAATCCATAGTGTAACATAATATTTCTTAATGGAAAGAATTCTTAAAAAATAACAAGAGTTGTCAGAAGACAACAAAGCTCGCCCCTGGGTGTTTAAGTCCAAAAAGGGCCATAACTGTGCCAAAATGCAATCCAGAGTTATGGTTCTTGTCTCTGTGTGTTCAATTGATGATGGTGAACACACATGACAAGTTTCATTCACATCCAGTGAGTGGTTGCATAGATATCTTAAACTTCAACGCAAAAGTTTAACCTGGGTGTCCACAGACGACGACGCCAACGACAACGACGCTGGGGTCATGGCAATAACACTTCCTGGACTTCGTCCCGGCGAGCTAAAAAGTGTTTGGCAATTTAATTAAGGGTATTATTATTTCCAAACATTATCATTTACATAAAACAAACATGAAATTAAGATGCCACAGTATGTGTTCTGACCCTTAATTTACTCTTGCAAAGGGGCATAATTCTCACAAATGGCTGACAGGCATATTTCCCGTATTCCTAATCATCTGTGAAAAAAAAAAAAGCTATAATATAGAATGTATTTTAATTTCTTAAGTTTGTTTGATTATTTGAAATAATTCCAAGGAAATACCAACTTGTAATTTTAAAGATTTTTATTGTCATATTTTCAAAACAAACATGACTTCACTAGTTTTATAAATAACATAATACATTCTTCAAAACGAAATTTCATATAGTAATACCTGGAGAGTGTTCTTTTCATCTAGTTTAACATTCATAGATTGTAAAGATTGATTTCAACAGTAGCTGTGTGTCCCTTTAAAGCAATATAAACTCCACTAATTATGTTGAATTCTCCTGTTATAAGTAGTCATTTCCTGCCTGACATGTTTAAAGAAATGTGACATAGGCCACCAAAACTGCCGGCTGAGTGGCGTAAGGTGTTGTCTTTTTATGGCCACTTACCTCTCACAACTGAGGTTGCAGTTTCAAGCACAGGGCCTAAATTCATCAATACATTTTGTGTAACCCTGTTAATGATTGATTGATTGATTGAATATTAAGCGTCATTTTATGCCATCGAGGGCTAACAGACGATCAGTTAACCTAACTGCTGTTTCCTGGGATAAACCAGTACTCGAGCACACCCCATCTCCGCAAGTAACTGATAACTTTCCCACTTGAATCAGTGGTGAGAGACGAATGATAATGAGACACAATGTCGTATATCAATCATCACGGAGACTGTTGCCGGGCGGGGATTTGAACTCACGACCCCTGGATTGATAGTCAGACGCGTAACCGACTGAGCTAATCGGGCCCGGCAACCCTGTTAACATTATGCACTTATTGGTAAGATAGGTGATTCTGTAACGTTTTCTGTTAATCATATAAACCGATTCAATCTGCAAATAAATATAATATTTCTTGTTTAATAGATCTTAAAATTTTGGATATTTTGAGTCTGAGTCTAAATATCTCAGACTCAAAATATTGATGAATTTAGGTCCAGATCAGTTTAAGCACTATATTTGAGAAAAATTGCCATTTACTTGCTGAAGAACAGTTTACCTGTCAATGTGTTGAAAGTGGTGTTTAACCCTATTCAAAAAAAAAAAAAAATCCCATGTTTCATCCATAATTTTTTTCATTTTCTTTACTTTCTGATTTTATATTTTTTACATATTTTAACCACTCATTTGATAATTTTAGGGAAAAAATCTACTAACTACCAAATAAAAGAAGTATTGCCTTGCAATATATATAATCAAAAACATAAAATTAATGTAAAAAATAATTATGATCTCAATTATGCAGTTTTATCGACTAGAAAAGAGCATAAAAGCAGTCAGCATTATGAATATAATGTAACAAGAGGAACTTTATGACATTAGTTTGCTCACCTGATGCAGAATTTGATTGATTGAGTGAATATTTAGCAGCATTTTTATGCCATCAAGGGCTAACAGATGATCAGTTAACCTAACCACTCTTTCCTGTGATCCAGGAAGGTTAGCCAGTACTCAAGCACACCCCATCTCTGCAAGTAACTGTTAACTTCCCCACTTGAATCAGTGGTGAGACAAATGGTAATGAGACTCAATGTTGTATATCAATCATAGACAATTCATAACTCTGTGAAAAATATTCCTTCAGGCAAGCTTTAGACTGTATCCAATATCTATTTTTAAAGAGTTATGTAACAACTGAGTAAATGGTCAACATTAAATGAAAACTTGTTAGATAACCCTTGACAAGTACAAGGTAGGTTAACTTGAGATGGCACCTTGGACCATTCTTCTTCTGAGTGATGCTAATTTACGAACACATAGTGACTACACAAAGTACCATGACATTTTGGGCGAAATGGGCTCAATATGTACATACATAATACACACAGATGAATGGTGAGAAAGAAGAGTATTTTGTTAAATACTGATTCACAATGCCGCAGTTTGCTTCAAGATTAGAATAAAATATTGCAACATCAAGTAGAAATAAGTCCATGGAGCATGCATGTCCTCACCAAGGGCCATAATTATCTTCTGTAAAATTTGAGTGAAGATGACAAATATTGCTCTGACATGTACAAGTATGTTATAATTATACAGCTAGACACCATCTAATACTTAATAACATATATGTAGACCGTTCCAGGAGTTACTCAGTACAAACCAATTTCACCATGGAAAGCTCAGAATGACTTTGAGTAAACCTCCGTCTTATCTGGCAAAAATTTTCACCTGAAGTATTTTAGTAAAGTAGGCTTCTTTTTCACCAACATTTTCAATACTTAAAACTTAAACTCAATTTTACTGGTTTGTTACCCATTATATAATCAATATCAATAAAACCATATGAAGTTTGAGGATCCAAAAATAATAAGGTTCATGTGTTTGTGTATGCTCCAAATGTTTACGACCCTTTTTCATTAGAAATTTAAAAATTAAAGAGAAATATAATTAACCATATTCTATAACAGATTGTTTTTATCTTTTTTTAGGCAACTTAATAATCATTTAAAAGAGGCATTAATTTACAGAGAGTCAAACAATGTAAGCCTAACTCAGCATGCAACTTAGCAAACTGTCCCCAGCTTCAACAATAAGTATAAGTATATACTTTTATATAATTAAATCAAGGAAAAGCATCCAGGTGATAATAATTTCAGACTGGCTCCAGAAAAAATCATTTGGTTTCAGTGACATCTATTGAAAAATATTACATTAACCAGTCAAAATTAAGTTACGTATTTAAGTAAAACTTGAGAAAATGTAGGTGGAACAGAAGCCAGACTTTGGGTCTACATGGAATCACAGTTTGCAAATGGAAACACTGGTTTGGGCCAATATAAAAGATATCTTTAAAACCTATAAAATTGTAAACTTAGTATACTGATTTGATGCTGGTTAATTTTAAAGAGTGTACTTCAAAATCCCCATTGTCAAAATCCCTTTGGCTCAAAAATGGCCTAGAGGTAAAAATCCCTCTACCCCTCTATTCTGACCACCCATTGAGGGGATATTGACTACCCCTCTATTCTGACCACCCATTGAGGGGATATTGACTACCCCTCTATTCTGACCACCCATTGAGGGGATATTGACTACCCCTCTATTTTGACCATAGGGATTTTGACCACCCTTTGAGGGGATTTTGACTACCCCTCTATTTTGACCATTGGGATTTTGACCACCCTTTGAGGGGATTTTGACTACCCTTCTATTTTGACCATTGGGATTTTGACCACTCTATTAATGATGAGGGGATTTTGACATCTATGATTTTTGAGCCACGGGGATTATGAGTGTCCCCATTTAAAGGGTCCAATATCTACATTTGGTGATAAATAAATTGTGTTCAAACAAAGCATAATTACGTATATACATGTATATATAATATCAGCATTTAAAAGGATGTTTCCTCTTCCAATCCATAAAAAGTAACATTAAACTGGGGTTAACAATAATGGACAGTTCCACTTAATACCCAGCAATTGTACAATGATGTCTTTACAATTTATTTAAAATGGATATTTCTATAACAAGCAGCGAGAGCTCTCTCATTAATACAACATACCAAACGTTGACAATATATACACAAACACGCCAAATACATATTTACATACTTTATAATTTCTGAGTTTAGTATCACAGCAGTTTTTTGTGGCATAAACAAAAGGTGCACACAGGCATGTGGTCAATCTACTAAATGTACAGACAGCTTTATTTTCTCTCAAAGCCATTATAAAGTATTCCCAAATTTTCATCAAAATTTATTTCAAAATATTGTGGTGCAAGTTCAATTTTTTTAAAATCGCATTCGTGTCGGCCTAATTACATCAAAACCGGTCCTTAACTGCCAGCCACTTGTTTTACCTGTACAATAATAAAAACCAACGTAAATAGCAAATTGCAGTTCCCATTATCAAAATAGAAAAAATAAAATTAAAAAAACATCGTGATCTGGAATGAATGAATGAATGGGTTTTTACAGCCACACCAACAAAATATTTAGGGATGGGTTTAAGGAACACGGCTGTCAGAGATGAAAATCTAGGCAATCATTTATTATGGCTTGAAGTCACAACAGCTGCAATAATATGTTCATTTTGACAACATTATCTAGAAATAAAATTTAATGTATCTTATATTATCCTTAAAATGTAACTGTTAATATCCATGAATTAAATAATAATTTTACTGAATTTGATTAAAGCCTGCTTTAAAAAAAACTGATTAAACCGCAAAGTCAATATTATCATTGAAACAGTGACATTGTCAACATGCCGAATAAGTGCATACATTTCTATGGCAACTAAAGGCAAACGTCATGTGCAACTTACAACATAACATCGCAGCAGCATAACAAAGCTGTGTCACCAGTGAAATGCAAACTGGTCCTTTTCAGCTCTGCTGCCCAGCTGCAAATGTTTTAGAGATGTAGTGCAGACAAGAATTTGGTCACAGACTCAATTAAAGGGCCAAAACTCCATGAAAAATTATTAAAACGACGAAGGCAATATGCGAATCTCCACTTGATAGTGATGCATCCTAGCAAGTTTCATAAAATTCCAAACTGAGGTGGTAGAGAAATAGCCTGGACAAGAACTTGAGGATGCATTGACACAGACAGACGAAGCGGCGACTATATGCTTCCCCCTTTTGGGGGAGCATAAAAATGCATACAAATACAAATATTTTTATGATCTTTTAAATTTCCTTAGCTTTTGTCATTATAAGCCTAGTATTCAACTTGGAAAAAAAATGGTACCACACATAAAAACAAGTTCTCAATATACAGTCAAAGCTGAGCTAGGCAGAAAAAACATTGATTTAATCAAGGACTTATATAGAGAAGAACAGGTAATTTCCGAGTCAGTGTTGATAAATTAGCACAGAAAGGATTTATTATGTAGCAAATAATTAATTCAGGGTTCACAGTTGGTTGATTTCTTGTACAGAATATGTTAGTATGAACTTTAAAGACATTTTATATTTGGAAAATGACAAATGATCATGAACTAAAAGCAATGCAGTTTGAGGTAAATGTTGATATACATGTGATGTTGTGATTACTTTTGGTATCAACAATTTCAAAAATAAATTGCCAGGAATGGTCTTATTTTGGTGAGAATTTCATTCTGCACAGAAACAATTTTGATATGTATTCCTGAGATGAAATGAAATTGAGATAATTGAAAATGAGATTTTGCAAGATTTTGCATACCGGTAAATATGTAAGCTTTCAATGACATAGTTGATTATACTTCTCTATCAGAGATGCCAACCCTTAATTACTGAAAATAGGAGTGTGGTCGATAGCGAATGGTTGGGGGTCTGGGTCTGAACATTTTTAAGTTGTAGATGCTCCGAGATGGCATTTCAGCACTTTTCAGTGATAAAAAGTCATGTATTTTTCATTAAGAAATATTTCATAATACCTGATGAAAAAGGGAATTGAGTGATCGAGTTTTATAGAATAAATTAAAAAAAGCTGCCAAACTGATAAAAGAGAGGCTTTATTGAACATTCAAATTAAGCTTTATTGGGATTTAATTACCAACTAATCCATTGGTTGAGTTGTCGCAATCATTGTCGATATTTTCCTTGACGACGACTGACAAGTTGAGTGGGTGATGTGCTATTTTGTAGCAATGATTTTTCAAATCACCCAACCCACCGTGAGATAACATAATTTCTGCATTGCATACATTGCAGAATGCAATAACGCACCACCATCCTCGATGTCAAAAAGCAAGGATATGCATCGGTGTAACTTTTAATAAATGTTTGTTTATGCTGGTACTTTTTTTTCTTTGGTGGTGTTGCATCTGCCATATTAGATTTTGAAGGTTGTTGATCGGCCTTTCCGGATCATCCGATATTGTTTTCGTGAATACTCAGGTATTTTCAGGATAACCTAATTAATAGTGCTTCTAGAGGTGACGTAGTGCGTACGGAAATGTCCGAACATCAAAACCAGTGTCAGTGTAAACGGTGCTGATTATTTGTTTTACCCGTGAAATTTATCCCGGACCATTTTTTTTTAAAAATCGGAGACAATTCATGGAAAATCGGAGAGCGGATTTTTCATACAAAAATCGGATTCACTCCGCCAAAATCGGAGGAGTTGGCATCTCTGCTCTATGCAGGTCCTTGATTATATTTTTATGTTAGATATGAACTAAACTGTGCCATGTGTAAACTAAATGGTTCGTTGCATGTGACTTTTATCTCATAAATGTTCAACAAGCAAAAAAACACAGCGGTGGTACAGTGGTAGAGCATCTGTCTCTCATGCGAAAGGTCATGGAATCAATCCCCAACCAGGTCATACCAAAGACTTATAAAATGGTACTAGGTAATCAGTATTTAGAGGATAGTTCTAGCCCTGTGTCAGTATAATGTCACTGGATGGGGTATCAAGCCATGCATCTGCGGCAAGATATTTAAGCAAACGCTAAGAGTAATGTTTCAAATAGACTAAAAAATTGTTAAAAGCGACAATAAACATCATACAACAAATAAAGTTAAGTTCTTATATTTACATTATCAATGTCGTTTATCAATCATCATCTAACATTTTTATGCCAGCTATTAAATTGCCACACAATATAGGATTGAGTTGGTGAGTCATGACTCTTGCATGACAATTGAAACAATGCGACAGCGACCATCACATGAAGTTGTTAGTCCAATTAAATGCAATGCAATACAGTGTAGTGGTTACTTAGACACCATAAGCTTGTCTTTAATATGAAAATTGAGGTCCTGGAATCAATTGATCATGACTGGATTATCAATTTGTTTGATTGACAGACCGTGCCAGATTAATTATAAATTATATCACAAAAAACATATTGTTGCTTTCATTTTCTTAAAATTTTTGACCTCATTTTCTGGAAAAAACCTATTTTATCGCAAATAGACGCCCAAAGCTAAAGATGGATGTTTACGGATAATGATTTATTTCTATATTAGAAATGAGCTGCATTACATAAATCAAAATATATATACATTTAACAATAATTACAAATCCCATAGTTCGAAATATTCCACCTAATTCAATCAGTCAGTAAATATTATCAAAGAATCGTCAATTCTCTATACATATGATTCTGCATTATATTTTACAAGTTTAGTCTATACATATACAACCTATGTTCAAGTCCTTTTTATCAACCAAATTGGAACAAATCTATAAACATGTTTTATTTTAAAATGAAATCTAACAAGTAACAAATACTCACAAAATATACACTTTAATAATTATATATAACGACACATACAAATTTGAAAATGAAAATGGGACAAAAATATAAAGACGATGTACACCAAACCACAGAATGACGGTAACTTTAAACAAAACATAAAACCTGTATTTTAATCCATCATTGATTAACAGCCTAAATAAAAGATATGAATATTACTGTTAAACAAGTAATTTTGTGCAAGCCAGCCATGCAATCAAGAGTGAATTGTTTGAAGCTTAATGTAAACCAAAGTTTATCTTTGCGTAAAGTGCCATTAGTAAACACACTGATAAAATGTACCAGAAAAATTTACTAACAAGCAAAAAAATAGAGTTTATATCCACATTAAGGTGCAAAGTGGGTGGGTGCCTAATGTTACATACTGTACAAGGTGATAAGTGAGTATAAAATAACAGTACTTGCATAATGCAGTAAAATAATGTTTATATGCTGCAGATCCTGTCACATAAAATTATGCTGATAACATTAAATGTATGTATTAGCATTTCATATTATGTTGTCTTAAACATATTTTTTCTTCTTTTTAATGGGGTTCTACGCCAGATTAACACATTTCAAGTTATATATGGCAAATTCAGTTTTAGTGATGGAGGAAGACTTCAGAATGAATCTGAATAGAACAAACTTTCTCACATCAAGTTTTTGGAGCGAGCGGGAGTCATACCTATAACCTAAGTGGTGACAGGTAAGTGATCTTGAGATGGTGCCTTAGACAACTTAGCCATTGAGGACCCTTTATGCTGTTTAAGTTCTAGTGCTTTATGTAACACATTTGGTGACAATTTGACACAAAGCTACTAGCGATACATGTTACACATGTAGCTGAACATAAAATGCTATACTTTATGTAACACATTTGATGACAATTTGACACAAAACTACTAGCGATATATGTTACATATGTAGCTGAACATAAAATGTTATACTTTATGTAACACATTTGGTGACAATTTGACACAAAGCTACTAGCGATACATGTTACACATGTAGCTGAACATGAAATGTTATACTTTATGTAACACATATGCTTTTAATAGTGTTACTCACAATAGCAGTACATATGTAAATTAAACATCCAGTGTTGCACATATGCTCTACAATGATATATATATATATTTATATATAAAGCATTGTAGATATATATATATATATATATATGGGAGAGATAATAAATTAATTATTAAAAATTAATTAATACACCCAAACAATACTGAATTCTTTAAATTTATTTTAAATTTATATATATATATATATACACACACACACATATATTATAAATATACATGTGCTATGTGTAACACTTTTTATTGATACAAATACATGTCCATAGACTGAAATAAACATAAGACATATGTATCGACAACAAAAAATCATACATTTATTCCTGCATA
Source organism: Panopea generosa (assembly GCA_029582155.1). Taxonomy (NCBI): domain Eukaryota; kingdom Metazoa; phylum Mollusca; class Bivalvia; order Adapedonta; family Hiatellidae; genus Panopea; species Panopea generosa. Next base: position 17,154,741 of record CM055905.1, read on the forward strand.
AAGTTCAAAATAAAATAATTTTCAATACTACTAATAATTAAAATTCCATTAAACAGGTAGTTCGTAATGACAGCTAGTACCAGTAAACACTTTATAAGTCTGAGATCAATCTTAAAATATCAAACTTAAAATAAAAGTTGACCATTTTAAATAAATAAACAAAAATAACTCTACAACCATACTTTGAAGTTCATTTTTCATACAACTCTCTCATTGTGCAGTTTTGTGGCAAAATCAACAAAGCACTTGTGTCACATAAAATACCCACATGATTATTGTTTCATCAAAAACTCAGATAAGGGTTTCATATGACTTTCATATAAAATATTTCATAACAATCTCATGTAAGAGTTTAATATGATTTTATTTAAAGTTCTATGTAAATCTCATACACGGGTTTGACATTCTCATATAAAAGATTTCTTAAGTACCCCATATCAAAGTTATTATATATAATCTTCATATAAAATATTTCACAAGAATCTCACGTGAAGATTTAATCAGATTCTTATATCATATAACGATTCCATATGATTTGCATATACCTGTAAAAGATTTACGTAAGAGTCTCATATATGGGTATAATATGTTCTTATGACCAAAAGTTCATACAAATCTCATAAAAGTAGAATGGGATTCTTATGTTTCTGTATTTGAATGTCATTTATACAAGGTACCTATATATTTTAAGAGTTATTATTATATCAACCCAAGTATGTTTAAAACAACTGAATTGTTACATACTGTATACAAAACATTTGTTGAAAAACATATCTATGGTTTTTGATAGAAATCAATTGTGAATCAAATGAAATAAGATTGTTTAATGAATCTCATATCCATTGTAGGGTTCCATATTATTCTCGTTAAAACTTTTTCCATACGAGATGCATTAAAAAAATTCTGCAGTCTTATATAAAATATATCATATGAGAAATGATTATACACGACTTCCTCATCACAATATCTTACACATATGTTCTCATATAAAAAGTCTGATAAGATTGATATCGAGGCCTTTATATTCAAAGAACTCTCATATAACAGAAATTTCATGTGTCACAATACAAATTCATATGTTTACAAATTGATCATATGTCACACATATGAAAAATTAGACTATGTTTTTTCTTTTGTCATTTCACCAGCCATTATTTGACATAATAAAAGGGTGACCAAATCAATTTAAGTTTATTTGGCAGGTAGCAAAATAGATTTTAATTTGCTCTGCTTTAATTTTTTCCTTCATATTAGTGTCAAAGATATTGAGATTGAAACCTACAAAATTGATTTTTAGTTAAAACGGACAAAATTATAAATAAAATATTAGATTAGTAGTGCATTTCCCTATAACGTTTATTAGGTTTGGCATGAAAAACCAAGGTGTACATCATACGGATCAGGTTCATGCATCTTGATAATGACCAATATCACCAGACAGCAAGCCTTTTTAGTGGGATATTATTAAAATTAGATTTATATTGTGTTGCTATACCACTGTGACCTGATGATGTCGTCATTGTGCTATAACTTGAGACCTGGCTCCTGTTTAACAAAACACATTTAAGCATATGCTTAAATACTTAAAACTTAAAAATAGAAAAAGCATCCAAGTGATCATGATTTTAGACCGGTTCTAGAAAAATTGTGTTTTGTTTAATTGACATTGATTAAAGAATATAAAAGTAACCAGTCAATATTAACACAAGTTTTTCAGTTTTTAAGCAAAATGTTGTTGAAACAGAAGTCAGATAACATAAACATTCAACTGAATGTGTGTTTTGTTCCAAACAGTTTCATTTTTGGCAGATGAATATCACCTTCTGAGGGTGAACATGTGATCAGTAATTGACCAATCATAACAGTTGACCAGTGAACATTATTTTATAAACACCTCATACACTGAAATTCTTTTAACAATAGTTTAACTATAAACTTCACTGATGTTCTATTCTACTGACCTTGATGGTAATATGTATTGGAGGTAAATGTCACAGCAATATGTGTTATGTATAATATGGAATGACAAACACGATAAATATTTTACCTTATTCATGAAACATCAGGTCACAAAAAAAGAAGAAAACTTACATGTAGGCACACAAAATTCACATCTTTTAGTTACTTTGATTGTTTTCTGGTTACTTCATAGAATTGTTCACCGTAATATTATAAAATATCATTATTCCATCGACAAAATGGTTTATAAATTTAATCTTAGTGTAAAAGATTTACTTGTGCTTAAGGTTTAAATCCGTTGTAAATAAATTAATTAATTAATCTAAAGGTGTTTTATTGACTAAGCCTCGCTCTCGCGCTGATAGTCCATGGTTTTAATAAACTCCACGGCAGCGGAGAATTGCATCCACCAGTATTGCTCCTCCCCTTGTAGTCGGTTCTCGTAGAAACTGTTCACGTACTGTATGGTGGAGAGCATGCAGGGCGGGTTGGCCTTAATTATCACATATATAAACACGGGCATGAAGTCGTCTGCAGCTGGCACGGATTTCTCATTGGCCATGCTCAGTAGATTCATGATGGTCTGAGAACATCTCTGGACACAGCGCAGTTTGTCTTTTGGTGTCTGAAAGTAAAATATTCTGATAAGAAATTTGACCAACTGTCCACAATAGTTTTTAAACTAGGAAACATAACTTTGAGACGGGCATGGGAAATAATTATGCCAATAATGCAGGGGAAGTTGAGCAAAATATGTTATTGTGGTGTGGTTACGTGGTTTTGCAAAAAATTAAAATAGTGAGATTAAGATACATGTAACATTGAGATAAGGAGATTAAGATACATGTAACATTGAGAGAGGGAGATTAAGATACATGTAATATTGAGATAGTGAGATTAGGATAATGTTACATTGAGATAGGGAGATTAAGATACATGTAACATTGAGATAGGGAGATTAAGATACATGTAACATTGAAAGAGGGAGTTAAGATACATGTAATATTGAGATAGTGAGATTAGGATAATGTAACATTGAGATAGGGTGATTAAGATACATGTAACATTGAGATAGGGAGATTAAGATACATGTAACACTGAGAGAGGGAGATTAAGATACATGTAAAATTGAGATAGGGTGATTAAGATACACTAAACATTGAGATAGTGAGATTAAGATACATGTAAAATTGAGATAGGGGGATTAAGATACATGTAACATTGAGATAGGGAGATTAAGATACATGTAACATTGAGATAGTGAGATTAAGATACATGTTACATTGATATAGTCAGATTAGGATACATGTAACATTGAGATAGGGAGATTAGGATACATGTTACATTGAGATTAAGATACATGTAACATTGAGATAGTGAGATTAAGATACATGTAACATTGAGATAGTGAGATTCAGATACATGTAAAACTGAAATAGGGGGATTAAGATACATGTTATATATGATAGTGTGATCAAGATACATGTAATATTGAGATAGTGTGATCAAGATACATGTAACATTGAGAGAGTGTGATCAAGATACATGTAACATTGAGATAGGGAGATTAAGATACATGTAACATTGAGATAGGGAGATTAGGATACATGTTACATTGAGATAGTGAAATTAAGATACATGTAACATTGAGATAGTGAGATTAAGATACATGTAACATTGAGATAGGGAGATTAGGATACATGTTACATTGAGATAGGGAGATTAGGATACATGTTACATTGAGATTAAGATACATGTAACATTGAGATAGTGAGATTAAGATACATGTAAAATTGAGATAGGGGGATTAAGATACATGTAACATTGAGATAGGGAGATTAAGATACATGTAAAATTGAGATAGGGGGATTAAGATACATGTAACATTGAGATAGTGAGATAAGGATACATGTAACATTGAGATAGTGAGATTCAGATACATGTTAAATTGAAATAGGGGGATTAAGATACATGTTATATATGATAATGTGATCAAGATACATGTAACATTGAGATAGTGTGATCAAGATACATGTAACATTGAGATAGGGAGATTAAGATACATGTAAATTTTTGAGATAGGGAGATTAGGATACATGTAACATTGAGATAGCAGGATTAAGATACATGTAACATTGAGATAGTGAGATTAAGATACATGTAAAATTGAGATAGGGAGATTAAGATACATGTAACATTTGGATGGTGAGATTAGCATACATGAAACATTGAGATGATGAGATTAGCATACATGTAACATTGAGATGGTGAGGCTAGAATACATGTAACATTGAGTTGATGAGATTAGCAAACATGTAACATTGAGATGGGGAGATTAGAATACATGTACATGTAACATTGAGATGGTGAGATTAGGATACATATAATATTGAGATTAAGATACTTGTAAAATCAAATGGTGAGAGTCCATTCCTCGGTAGGAACCTCAAGGGAAAGTCATAGTTCCAATTATTAAACTCAGGGGCAGAATATTATTTTTTTGCATACAAAATAAACATTTTTTACTGGGGTTAATTATTTCACTGTAGATAGGCTTGGTCAGTTACGTGTCTGACTATCAATCCAGGGGTCATGAGTCCGAATCCTCTGCCAGGCCTCCAAGATGATTGATATACAACTTTGTGTCTAATTATCATTCGTTTCTAACCACTGATTCAAGTGGGAAAGTTATCAGTTACTTGCGGAGATGGGGTATGCTCGAGTAATGGTTAATCCCAGGAAACAGTGATAAGGTTAACTGATCCTCTATTAGCGCTAGATGGCATAAAAATGATGCTCAATATTCAGTTAATCAATCAAAACACTGTATTAAAAAAACAACGCAGAACCACTCCTTCCTCGACAAAACAGTTACACCCAGAATGGAATTTTCTATCTGAATCTCAAACCCATGTAAGACTCTTATAATCCCATGAAGGAACCATATACAGTCCAAACTAACTTAAGCAGCCAGTCAAGTGAAGAAGCAAAAGTGGCATTTTAAGACAGGTTGTTGCTTAATTCAGAATAATTTTCTATTAAAGCATAGAAATTGGGAATAGCAAATTTGGCTGCTTAAGAAAAGTGACAGCTTAATAGAGGTGACCGCTTGCACAGGTTTGACTGTAATACCTTGTATGCATTGATCATGTAAATCTCTCTCTGTGCAGCTGGCCATGGACATTCTAGATGGTACATTTTTGGTATACGCAGGTCCTTGTGGTCCGGGGAGATGATTCCAGACAACTGTTTGATGTGCTGTTGAATTAACCTGTAAGATAAAATATTTTATATTAGGTGTTCAAAGACAGAAACATTTTTTACAATGTCATTGTTAATTTTAATATACATGTAACAGTATGAGTATTATAAAAAAAAATTGTCATGTTTATTATTATGGTTAAATTATCAACCCTTGTTGTTCTTTGGTGCTAATTGAGTAATAAGACCATTGTAGCTTGTGCGTGTTGCAGGTGAGGAACAAAATATGTTTGAAAACCTGCCAGACCCCGTTAGCTCAGTTGGTTATGTGTCTTGACTATTAATCCAGAGGTCATGAGTTTGAATCCCTGTCTGGCTACAATCTCTGTGACAATTGATATATACATGTAACATTGTGTCTCATTGTCCTTCGTCTCTCGTCACTGATTCAATGGAAAAATTATCAGTTATTTGCAGAGATGGGCATAATCAAATACTGGTAAACCTTCCCGTGCCCCAGGAAAGAGTGGTCAGTTTGACTGATCATATGACAGCCCTTGGATGGCATAAAAATGACGCTAAACATTCAAACAAACAAACAAATTGAAAAAGAAAACCTGAAGCTTGTATCTCAACCTAAGCATTTAACTAAAATATTAATGCCTGGTGCAATAGCAAACATCACTGCCTGGTGCAATAGCAAACATCACTGCCAAGTGCAATAGCAAATATCACTGCCTGGTGCAATAGCAAACATCACTGCCTGGTGCAGTAGCAAACATCACTGCCTGGTGCAATAGCAAACATCACTGCCTGGAGCAATAGCAAGCATCACTGCCTGGCGCAATAGCAAACATCACTGCCTGGTGCAATAGCAAATATCATTGAACAGCTTAATACCAACTATCTAAAATATATTAATTGTTCTGAATTCTTACACAAACAGGGTATAACTTACTGGTCTCTGTGAATGTCACCGTCACCGTTAGGAAACATGGCATGTGTGTAGATGCGTGACATAATGTATCGCTCAATGGCTAATCTTGCATCATCCAGCTGGCTCTCATTGGCCGCTATTAATAGAATAAAGAATGTTTCTTTTATTTGATGCTATAAATAAAATTATGACTTAGTGGCTGTTATAAATAGAATTAATTATTGACACTAACAAGCTGTTATATTATAAATATAGCCAAACCTGTCTTAAGGAGTCAGTCAAGGGAAGCAGCAAAAGTGGCTTTTAAGACAGGGGGATCCTGAATACGGTTAATTTATTCTGAAGGCATAGAAATGGAAAATGACAAATGTGGCTGCTAAATAGAGGTGGCCGCTTATACAGGTTTGACTTCCTAAATATCTCTACGGAAAACTATGTTTCTAAAACACTTTTTCTTCTTATGAACATGGGAAAACAAAACAGTATGCCTTTCACTGAGAAAAATAGTTTTACAATCTGGATTAAAGATGCATCTCCTATAGCTTTTTGTTCAGTAAATAATGGAAAGTTAATTGAATCACAAAGAGGAAGGTCTCATTTGAAGATAATGGTTGATTCCGGCCTTGTAGTGTCTTATTTATGAAAAATTCGTTAAAACACAGGTCAGTATTTTCTGTTTTATTTGTCAGTGCATTAGCATAACCTGATATTGGCCAATATGTGACCTTATCATTAGCCGTGATTTAGTATTTGGTCAACAAAACTAAAGAATTTTACACTACAGAGACAAAATACAACATAAGTTATTGACAGAATAACCACAATATGTGATGTTTGATATAAATTTGCAGTTTTATTGCTTAGATCGAAAAAATATCAACAAGGCCTCTTTAAATGATTCATTGGCATTTTTGATGGATTAAACAGACTTAGCATGAATAATTGGACAATTTTTTATTTTGTTTGAAAAAAAAACCCAGAGGGACAGCCTCGAATAGGAATTTTACAGTAAATTGGTAACTTGTTTCTTTTTATATATAGCATGGTCTAGTGGTTAACCATCAGATTCAGGATCTGAAGGTCGTGGGTTTGATCCCACGCCACAGCCCAGCCATGTGTTATGACCTTGAAGCCAGACACTTTATCCACCTATATGCTAAGTACTGAATTTACCCAGAAAGACTGAGTGATTTATTCAAACTGTAAGAACTTGTTTGATAGTGGATTGTGTATATTACCTTGCCAGATGACATCTCTTCCCATCTTCTCGTACAAAAATTGCAGAAACCGCTCGACTAAATCAGTCTGGAGATAAAAAATAATGAGTAGGTGAGAGTAGTTGCAAAATCACAATTTCATGATAGCAAACACAACAATGTTGAAATTGCTTTTTACTCACATTCATGCATCCAATCAATCTTCCACATCAATGGCCGTATATCCTTAGGAAAATATTATTCTCCAAGTATGATAATATGATCCACAAGAGGCCCAAAAGGACCTAAAAGACTCACCTGAGTTCACTTGTCGCTTTTGTTTTAAAATTGAATGAACAAAAAAAGCCTATAAGGAACTTATAGATTAAAAAGCAATAATTATCTGTTTCTCATAGCAGTACCATATAATGGCCAAAGGCTGATTGCTGAATAAACTTGAATAAAAATGCAAGTCCACTTACTAAAAGACTCTTAATTTGTGCTAATTTATTATTGAATATACTAAACTAGGTGGCAAATATTATATAATGCTTGGCAGAGCCTCGTATATTATATATTTGTCAACTCGTTTAAAAAATGAGCACTCATTTAAGATCCTTCTTTATCATTACTTGTATTGTATATTCAAATGTTATGAGAGAGTCGTACATGTAACTAATGATGTAAAAACTTGTTGCTCAACATGTTTACATTTTATTTAAAAGCAAAAAATATTGTTTATACTAGTGCCCAAGATAAGAATTGACTGAATAGGGTTAAAACCCATCAAAATTAAAATAATTGAGTGAAGTCTTATCATCAAAGATTTAACTAAGTTTTCACTCAGTAAGTTTACAATTACTGAGTGAAACATGGAGAATTGTCTCAATAAAAGTAATTCAAATGCCTTATCTTAATTAAACTACCGGTATTCTAAATAAAATGCACAGTATTGTAAAATTGTTGCTGCTTGCAACTCTTGATTTGCATTATCAGAATGGTATCAAATATGACTGAACAAACTAGTTTCTTCCTGCACAAATGCAGCTGCCTGCAGTGCAAAATTTCTGGTCTAATTCGTTGTACTTTGATTTGGTTAAAACATGTTTTTTCCTTTGCAAACTGAAATTTTCGTTGTCAAAGTGAGTGTTCTTAATCATCTAGATGCTTTCAATACTACCTACGAATAATATACAAACTCCTGTATGAGACAAATGAATAAACCAGTACTGTTTTCTGCTTTTATTCTGCTAATAGCTTATGAGTTACAAATTGTAGTAACAGGGAACCAGTTTATCTGGCTGTTTCCTGTTTATCGAAATACAGGAAATGTGAAACAGATGTTTGGATACGCATTGTATTAATACTGTTTTGCGTGAAAGGAAAATTATTTGCGTAATGGGTATGCTTAAAATCAAATTTAGTAATTTGCATTTTTTCATGAACTTATTTGAGCGAAATAAGCAAATATGCACTTTATCTGAAGCACTGATACACGTACTAACAAATAATCTGACAAGAAGTGATATGGATTCTGTCTGATACGTATTTAGAATGATAACATAGTACATACAAGTAACAGAAGTGTTTCGGAATAAAGAACAATTCAGACATATATAATTTTATCATATAAAGTACAAGTGTTATACATATAACATAGGATAGAGTTTCACTGACATTAACTTAGCTAAGCAAATAAATAGTTTAATTTAGTTTATACTTTTTTTTAGCTCAACTGTAAAGAAAGCTCAGAGCTTATATGAATTGCATTCAACTCATTTTACTTGGAAAAACCAGTACTGGACCTAAATTCATCAATATTTTGAGCTTGAGATTTCAGACTCAAAATGTCAAAAATTTAAGATTCAAATAAAATTTATTAAACAAGCAAAATACTATATTTATTTGCAGAATTAATCAGTTTTAATGATTATTTAACAGAAAATTTTACAGGATCACCTTTCTTACCCATAATTGTATGTTTACAGTGTTTTACAAAAATTTAAGATTTTCAGACTCAAATTATTGATGAATTTTGGCTCTGAGTGTGTAATTTGAAAAAATATTTGGTAAAGTTTAAGATCAAACCTACAACCTCTGGCGTAGGCAGCCAACACTCCTCTGCACTACTGTGCCCACTGGTTTTAAGTACATACTTAAATACTTACAACATGCAGTAAGGTATAATGCTTTAAGTACAATAAACTTACATGAACATTTAATTTTTAAGATTTTAATTTAATCTAAAATTTTATATGTTTCATCAACTTTTACTTTAATACTTACAAACAGATTTTGACTGGTTTCTTATTCATTCTTTAATTTATGTCAGTTTAACCATGTGCAATTGTACTAGAAACCTGTCTAAAATCATAGTTATTTGGCTGCTTTATTAGATTAAGTAAATGTTGGTGAAACTCGACTCTGCAATAGCCTAATCAAGTTAATTAAAACCAAAACCATAGAAAATGGAATTAGACTAGTTATAATGTATCTGTTATCAGAAATGCCCCAAACTTTTGATTGGAAATCATTTTTTTTTTAACGAAAATTAAACCGAAAAGGGACCAAAACTCATGTAAAATCTGACCTTTGTGCCAAATATCAAACTTTACCTGTATTTTATTTATACATTTTAAATTAAACAGGTACACGAAATATGAATTCCATACATACACTCCTTCAGAAATTATTGAATGGAAAACACTTTTATTTTCTGCACAAACGAAAGTAAGAATGAGCAGACGGACATGGGTAACACATAATGGCCATCGCCATTTATTTATAATTTCACTTGTTAAGTCTGCTGGAGAATCTAATAAGCGTTGCCAGTCATGGTACACATGTAATACCCCACCCAGTCATAGTAAGCCAATCAGTCTTGGTATCTATGTTATAAAACAACTCAATCAATCAAAGTTCATGCTACAATAAAAGCCAGACTTCCATTGGTTAGTTATAACTGAACCCTTTGAGTATAAACTCAAATAGTTTTATAATCTTAAGACCTAGAATAACCCTCTAATTACTGAACATCTAGCAATGCAGTTTTCAGTCCAGGCTGGGTATCAAACATTCATCCTCCAGGAACATGAGGTGGACAATCTCCAGACAGATCACTGCTACAGTTAAGTCTTGTGACTTATTTAATAGTCTATCCCAGAACCTGATATCTCTTCCAATCAGGTCTATTAAGCAGGCAATTCTATGCCTTTCCCACAATTCAAAGCAATTGAACGCTTACTAAATGTGATATCATTCAAACTTTCAGTTGCTGAAACTGACCAATCAATGTGCTCAAATGTGGCTTTCCCAACATTGCTCTTTAACTGACACAATCAGGAGAGCTGGGTCTGTTCTATAAACTACCGTACTTATTTAATGAGATTAGATTACAGCAGCATGTTTTAAGAAGAAAAAGTGTTTTATCGTTTCTCTTAACGTTTCTCTTAACATGATGAAGATAAAGTGTTTTATCGTTTCTCTTAACAGGATGAAGATAAAGTGTTTTATCGTTTATCTTAACACGAAGAAGATAAAGTGTTTTATCGTTTCTCTTAACACGATGAAGATAAAGTGATTTATCATTTCTCTTAACACGATGAAGATAAAGTGTTTTATTGTTTCTCTTAACACGATAAAGATAAAGTGTTTTATCGTTTCTCTTAACATCTTTCGTTATTGTATTAAATAACATAGGCTACACCAATATGCTTTTGAATATTATTTTAACAACATTTCCAACATGCCCAAGTATATGACATTGAGTTGTCATGGTGATCTGATGTTACGTCATACGACAACAGACAGAAATTAATATGGCTGTTCACTGGCATGCGTTCATGGGCAATCAATGATAAAATTCCATATATGCCATAATGCGACCCCCCCATGCATTTCCTGTTTCCGACAGTGGTACTACGCCTACAAGAAATAACAGCAAACATCTACACATCTATACAGATATATTGATAACCCACAGCCGCAGATTTCAACTAGATATGGGGGAAGATATACAAGACCTAAATTACCAAGATCTGATAGTATATGTCAGACCTGTAACACAGTAGAAGATGAGGCACAAATTTATGTTTATTGTGCTTTGCAAAGCCTAGAAACAGAGAAAGAGTATCTAACTTCTTTAACATAGTGATAAGCAATCTGCCAAGAGGTAATCAGGTACTAAACACACATTATCTCTTCAAGTCACTGACTTAATCCCCACATATTCACAGGTGAGAGGCCCATGGTCATAGAACAATGTTCATGACTAATTATCAGAGAGAGTGTGACTTGGCTGAGATTCTAACTCCAGATTCCACGACTGACTGTCAGACATATTGCAGATTGAGCTAACTGAGCAAGTATAGACAATCAGAATTTGTTTTTAATAAAACACTTATGAATACAAATATCTCATTTTTTGAATTTTATATAAACACACCATAAAATATAGGTATCTGTGCGCATGCAACAATGTATATATTCTAACAGACATGTTCTATTTTCCTACTTTCTCTCTCTTCCTTTTCTTCTATTTTTTTTTTTTGGGGGGAGGGGTGGGGGGGGGGGGGGGAGATTGGGTTTTATGCCATTTTCAGCACATGACATGTTATGTATGGCATACACAGTTTTATTGGTGGAGGAAGACCATAGATGATTCTAAGTAGAACCGCCTTTCATCCACTAGTAACTGGTAAACTTTCTCACGTAAAAGTTTTTTTAACTAAAAATGTGTCTGTAGACACCGATGTCAATGCTGTCAATTTTTATACAAAATTTTGGCCGCTGGTATAATTCAAACGCCACTACTACAACAAAATCCAATGGAAAGGAATGCACCACTAATATGAGCAACTAGATTTTATACTGATAATATGTAACAAGTTAAGCCAAAATTGGTTGGTACGCTTATGAGAAGTTGTCTAAACAAGACTAACCACTGAAGTTATTTAAAGGATCATAACTCTAACAAAGAATGAGGGAACAAAATGAAGCAATGATATTCACAACTAGACTATATCCTGATACTGCAAATTTAGCCAAAATGTACAGATAAATAGAAGTTTATTTAAATATTTAGTATCATTTTATGCCATCAAGGGTTAGCAGATGATTAGTTAAAACAGATTGTTGCTTTATCCAGGTTAATTTGCTCTGAAAGCCTAGAAATGGTAGACAGCAAATGTGACTGCTTAATACAAGTGGCTGCTCAATACAGATGATCACTTGCACTGTTAACTGTATTTCTATATTTCCAGCCATAATGATGGAGTAACAATACAACATGATCATTAGTTACCTTCTCATCTGACATTGTAAGTTTCTGGAAATCCTGAATAAAACCCATCATGTATTTCTCCCAAGACTCCAGGAACAGACGGACACACACACTTGTCATGTGCTTATTATAGATCTCCTTTTCCCTGTGAATATATTCATAATTTATTTTAGTTTGACAGCCAAAAAAGGTCAAAGCCAATAGTCAAAGCTCCTGAGAAGTTCGCTTCCTTGGTAGAACCAGTACTGAGTGTTGTCCACTTCCTTGGTAGAACCACTACTGAGTGTTGTTTTTGAGAGGCATCAGGTCGAGCTGGGGATCAAACCCGAAACCTCTGGCATGAGAGGCAAATACTCCATCAACAAAACTTCCGCCTTAATAATTTATGCATATCTTCTTGTTCCTGTGCTATCGAGGCTTTTTTTAACCTTATACACAAAACTGAAATTTGGCTTCTTCCTAACATCAAAATGATACTTTTTTAACAAAATCTGGCAGAATAAAATCAAAATGAAAAAAAAAACATGTTTAGCATCTGACTGTGATAATAAAATTGTTTTGTTAAGGTTGAGATAAACATCATTAAAATTATTTAAAAAATGAAAAAAAAATGACAAAATCATGCTAGCTTTCCCCAAAAATGATCATATATCATTTAAAGTATAGAAACATGTTTATATACAGTTAACATATGTGTTTTTATAAAGATATCAAAACCTGATGATTTGAGCACTGAGAGATGAATGACAATGAGATGCAATGTAGTATAGCAATCATCACAGAGACTGTGGCTGGGAGGGGATTCAAACTCACAACCCCTGGATTGCGCCAGACACACTACTGATTGAGCTAACAGGCATGGCTAGGTTCAGATTAAACATTTTGTCGGGGGATGTCTGTATTGACAGTAATGGACCAAAACAGTTCACCATCTGGACAATTTCTTTTATTCGAAATCTTAAACCCCACCAAAGATTCTAATACTACATACCTTTTGATTCTGTTCTGAAGCCTATTCATGTGTGACAATGTGTTGAGAAGTCCTTGTTTACAACGCACCAAGTATGATATATAGCTGGATCTGGTCCTATAATCCTCCTGCAACGAACGCACAAGCTTCTTGCATCTGTGAGGCAGACAAAATGGAATTAGTCGAAATCAAATATTTCAATATATTTTTATTCCAAGGAAATCATGTTTACAAGCAAGTCTGTGAAATTTTACATTACAAGTATTCATGGTGATTTCACTTGTTTTAAATTATACTGATTTATATTTATTAGCTGGATTGCTAAGTAAGCTAATGACTTTTGAACCCTTTACTTCGGTAAACACATTAACTTTGCTCGGTACATGAAAGTTCCTATCTAATGCATGTTCAACAAATGGTGTTCATTTCTTATAATAATATTTTTAATGCCTCTGATTAACACCACCATATCTTGTTTCCGATTTATTTACCACTGAACTGTAAAATTGATACCTCTACACAGCATCAATTTCTTCATGTCATAAACATCATTCGTGATTGCGATGTTTTTGACATAATAAATCTCAAGGATATAATTATGTTCATGGTAATTGAAATGGAAATTTAAATTCAATGAAGTTGCTTCCAGATTTTAAATAATGTATAATACAATTTGGTCCCATTATAAGGCGGTCTGATATGACGCAGAACTTGTAACGCATTTTTCCTACAGCTCCAAAGTTCAAAATTGATATTTTCGACCAGATTTATTAACAAGAGTTGTCGGAGGGATGGCGTGCTCGATTTCCCAAATATATGTCACAGAAGTACAAATTTGATTGGGACTAATGATAAATCAAAGCAAAAAAGAGTACCTAACTTACAAAATTAACAAAATTGAGTAGGTCTTATAACTGCAATATCTTGTATGAAGTTTCAATCAAATACATGCAGTGGCTGAGTCTAAGTGAAACAAAAGCCCTAATTTGCAAAAAAATCTGGCAAGAGTTATCCAACTTGATTAATTTAGTAGGTTTCATGACTACAAAGCCATATGTAAAGTTTCAATAAAAAACATTGAGTGGTTGGTGTAATATGGACTTGACAGTACTTGCACGCAAAACTTTAACCAAAAAATCTAAGTTAAATAAGGGCAATAATTTACATTATATTCATGCAAGTGTTATCTTACTTAGTTATTGTAGTGAAGTTGATAACTGGGAAGGTTTGTGTAAAGTTTCAAGACAATACATGCAATGGTTACTGAGATATGGACTTGATGGTACTTGCACGCAAAACTTTAACCATATTTTTTAAGTCAAACAAGGGCAATGATTTGCATTATATTCATTCAAGAGTTATCAAACTTAATTCTTATAGTAGGTTGATGACTGGGAAGACTTGTGTAAAGTTCAAATCAAATACATTGTGTGGCTGATGTAATATGGATTTGATGGTATTTGCATGCAAAACTTTAACCAGAATTTCTAAGTCAACAAGGGCAATATTTGCATTATATTCACGCAAGAGTTATCTTACTAAGTTATTGTAGTAGGGTTGATGATTAGGAAGACATGTGTAAAGTTTCAATCAAATACATGCAATGGTTACTGTGATATGTACTTGATGGTACTTGCATGCAAAACTTTAACCAGATTTTTTTAGTCAAACAAAGGGCAATAATTTGCATTATATTCATGCAAGAGTTATCTTAATTTAGTTATTGTAGTAGGGTTGATCTAGGAAGGCTTGTCTAAAGTTTCAAGTCAATACATGCAATGGTTACTGAGATAGGGACTTGCATGCAAAACTTTAACCATGGTGTGACATCGACGCTTGGATGAGCACAATAGCTCTCTTTATTCTCCGAATAGTCAAGCTAAAAACCAGTGGTAAATTAATTGATATTTTGATTGAAAACCTCATCTAAATCGCTAAGTCTTTGCGAGTTTGTTATGTTTTTCCAAACTGTCACCATATATATGTGCATCAACTACACTATGATAATTCAGACTGACATGATAACAACTTCTTATTGTTATAAACAACATTACTTTTAATTGATTTACATCATAAAACAATGTTCTGTCATAGTTATCATAAATTGTCATGTGTTTGTTTATGGTACTTCCACTGAATAAAGTATTGCTAAATAATGTAGCCCAGTGCACCTTTGGGATATTTACATCGCGGTTCCCTGTATATCACGGTTTCATTCCGTGGATCCTGGCCACAGCGTTATGACGTGACACGAGTGTAATTAGAAAGACTGTAATAACCAGTACCTACCCATCATTATCAAACATACGAACACATCTGAGGGCCTCATGCAGCTGGGCTATCGTGTCTTTGTTCTGTAAGTTAATTGCCTCAGACAGCTGTGCCCGTAGCAGGTTTACTAGGTCATTATTTTCCCGATTCATACTTTCTGCATCCCGCGGACTGTACGATATGCCACTGTGGGCAAATATACCTTGTCCCGCCTACATAACAAACAAATATTTTATTACGCATAAAAACGGATTGTTTATAGCCAACACAAATATTACAATTGCCCCACCTATACAATATGTATAAGAACATCAAACAACTCCAACAGATCTTGAAGAAGACCTGGAAAGGGACGCAACCAGTTAATAATAAAACAATCAAACCCAGTTCCTCATCAATAGATAATTCCACTACCAAAACCTATCAATCTAATTCCAAGAGATCATCGAATTTATGTAGGAAGTATTAGTCTCAATGTTGTTGTTTTTATTGGTGTAGAAAGATCATCAGAGGTCTTTCTCCATAAATATAACTGGATATGCAATATATAACCGGAATGGTATTCAACCTCAGTTAAAAAAAGAAAAAAAGAACATTTCTATTTATAATATTCAACTCTTTAAGCAAATTTGGACTTCAAACAAATATTTCTTAATACAAATAGATTTCAAAATAATGTACTTCATTTTTCTATTTGTCAATACATAGGAAACATTCAAAGTTGATTTATGGTCTATTTTGCATTATCAGTTATTGTCACTTTATGTAAAACATTTTTTTGTGAGATAAAGTTGCTTATTGTTAAAAGATTCCTTTCAAAATGGCTGCAGAGAAATTTGACAAGAAATAATATGCCACAAAATTAATAATGTTTTCAAAAATGTTTAACTGTTCCTGCATTAGATATCCAATGTTCAAATTTCCATAAATTACCTCCCTAAACATTAAAAATTATTTTTCTAAGTACTTCAGGAAGGACCATTTGACTGACTGTCGGATGTATTACAGACTGAGCTAGCCAGGCCCAGCTGAAACAAGAGGCAAGAGACAGTCCAATTAATATTCTACTTAAAAGTCAATGACAAACTAACACCGATGTAAGCAGTCTAATAAACAGGCTTAAACAAACTTGTAAAATACCTATCCCCTGTATCGGAATGAACCGATAAAAGAAGGTAAAATCAGTGGTCTCTTTCCTTCTCTTCAACCAATACTCTTTTTATATTTAAAATATTCTGAATAAACCATTATTTCATGTATCAATTTTTGCACATTTGGCTAAATTGAAATTATTACAGAACAATATGACAAAGCATATATGAAATGTAAAAAAACTGTTATGGAAGCAGATTTACACAAGGTTATAAAGCTTTTTTCTGTATCCTTTCAACATAATTTGTTAAACGTATGACTTTATGCTTTATTGTTAAATGTAAGCTAAATATATGTACTTATGTGAATAAAATATTGTTTATACTAAACAGGCTTAAACTGCAAGAAATTCTAAAGTTTGTTTCTCAAGTTTCATTCTTTTATCAACATCACATTCAAAACCTTGCTACAAACTGTGAGGTATAAGACATAAACATCACAAAAAGGAGTTTTTCTATCTTTTTCCTTTAGCTGCTATATCTACCTTTCTCTCTTGCATTAACATTTATACTAACTTGAAAATCACCAGATCCAAGCACCATTCTTAGTTTCCGTTTAGCATCTAGAAATGCTAGACAATTTTCCACATTATTGGGGTCATACAGTGGGGTCGTGTCATCGCTGTCCTTGAGGGTCAGACGTCGTTCTTTGTCCGTGGGGGCTAGTGGTTCAGAACTTGGGTTACTTGTTAAGATAGACTTTTTGCGGTATTTGGCTAGGATGTCATCCGAAGTTTCTGTGTAACAAGACAAGATAACAGATTCATATTGCTTACTTGCTTTCAAATTGTTAAGATGATTCTCACTGTCATAACAATGCATTAGTCTAACATAATCTACATATAAATATATACATAAAAACATTTTTTTCCTTCCCATTTTCATATCCTTTAGCAATTTTGATCACTGCCAAAAAGATCATACGTGACAGGGACTACTTTCTATTTGTTGAATTTCATTTTTTTCTCCTGTATTTTATATAATAATCATACAATAACTTAAACAATAAAAATATGTTTTGCACATTGTATTATGTCATTTTTAAAATGTTGCATAAAACAAAGCAAATGTTACAATAATATCAATCAATTTATGATTGCGTATGAATATTCACTGTCCATCTTAATAAAGTCTGGCTATCAATTCTTTTAACACTTCGATTTACTAAGATGACAAATTCCATCTTTATCTGTTGCTGTATATAATAATTTATTATTACTTTTACTTCCATTGTGAAACATATTGTTATAATTCCAATCTCATTATCATATATGTATTAAAAGCATTTTGATTTGGACAACATCAATTTTTAAAGACTTTTATTTTTCGATAAAACCCAGGAGCCGGACTACTTTTACGTATCTCGTGTAGACAAAGAAGCATCAACATTTTGATGGTTGGTTGAACAATATTCAAACTTTAATGATGTTCACAACAGTTCCACGATTATTTTGATAATAAAATACAACAAAAACAAATGTTAGATCTAGTCCTAGCTGTTTTCTTTGGTTAATTGTTTTACAGATTTCTTTGGTTCAGCGATCTTAACAGGGCGTCACAATTAGACCATAAGTTGTTTTGAGAATCAATGAAGTAGGTCATAAAAAGTTCATATTTGAGATGTATAGTGTACCACTGAACACAACCCTGGTTTACCGAACGTGAATGCTAGTCATTGACAAAAATTTCCACAGACCAATTTATTCAACAGGAAAAATAAAATAAAAACATGTACATGTAGTTGAAGTTCAGAAGCCGGCAATCGTGAGACAATGTAAATACACAAACATAGCACGTAAAAGACGTTTAAAGTGTTCCAAATTCGGATTCTCCATCAATGAGCGTGGAATTATATGACCTTCGTAAATATTGACACATTTTTTAAAAACAATTGTGTAGACAAAAACTAAACAATGACATCAGCATCTACACTGAGTGGGTACTTCCTAGAATTATTGATTTTTTATTTGTCTAAATCAAGTGATAAAAGGTGGGCGTTTAATTTTTTCACCTAACAATAAACCAACTAATGCTACAAAGTTCATCTGATAATGGAAACAATAGCTGTTACATTGTTATTTGATATTAGAGCTAGAGAATTTCATGTCAACCAGGACAGAGGTGATGTATTCTTACGTGTTTACTTTGCAGCGTACCTGTTATTTTTTTTTATTTTTTTCTTTCACTTGTGGAGTCTCAAATTAAATACAATCATCAGGATTGGAATTATAAGGATTGAATTCAATTTTTCTGGTTTTTATGCATGTGTGAAGAATGTCGAATCACGCACAAATCATCAGACTTTATTTAATAAACTTGTGCGTGATTTAACATTCTTTACACATGCATAGAAACCAGAAAAAATGAATTTTATTCTATAACAACTTAGCAAAATCACACTGGAAGTCTTCCTGGGCAGAATCAGTACTAAGCATATGTGGAAAAAGTGTCTTGCTCAAGGACACCACATATGCTGATGCTCTACCACCAGACCATGCCTCTACTGTATATAATTATGATGCTGTAAAATAGATGAGAAATAAAGTCAGTTTTAAGCCAAACATTAGCAGATACATTACAAATATTTAACATAATTTAACACAGCCTTAACTGAGAAGGTCACTGTAAGAAGTACACACCTGTGATAATGATGTTTGGCTCTGCAGACGCCACTTTGGTTTTATCATCTACCATAGGGCTGCCACCACCATCCACAGCTTGCCGCGGCTCTAAAATGTGAAAATAACACCACTGTAGGCATCAAACCTTGTGTAACAGTGTGGACATAATGGGGAAAACAACCCTTTACTTCATATAGACGCCTTTGGACAACTCTTATATAGAAGGTTTTTCAATTATTGGGTGAATTATGTTTATATTAACTGACAGATTGGAAAACAGTGCAGGAAGTGTTCAGATTGCTCGTTACGAGCAATCTGAACTCTTCCTGCACTGTTTTCAAAGGCCTTCTGTGATTGGTGCGGGAAAATGCGTATCTATGGAGAGTTAAAGCCACATTGTGAACATTTCATGGAAAAAAATCATAGGTAAAATGTTAATTTATTAAGTTAAAGGAAAATATACAAGGGTTTCCAGACACTTTTGCAGAATCAAATGTCTAGTCTATATCACTTTGTCACAAAGTCTGAAGAAATCTTGTTATTGATGCAAGTTCAAAGTTAGATATTATCAAATAACATCAAATACAGATCCAATACAATATCGTAGCTGTTGTCTAATGAATGAATGAATGAATGAATAGGGTTTTACGGCGTACCAACACATTATAGGTTATTCAAGGCAGATTCCAGGTTCACTTTACATGTACAAAAACAACAAATTAACATACAGATTAAAAAAAATACATCAACAAATGAATATGCAGAATGAACCCAGTGCATAGAAGTAAATAATGGATCTTACATCATTTATTATTGAATTTATTAAACAAGTTAGAAAAACATATATTATGCGTGGCTCTGCCCAGTACTATTATATCATTTTCCCAACAAATTTGATAAATCTAATAATAAATGAGCACGAATGTAAGATTCATTTTATCACATAACTCGGAAAAGTTTACATTTACCATCTTCTCTTTAACCCTTTACTCCATAGATACACGTTTTCCCGCACCAATCACAAAAGGCCTTTGAAAACAGTGCAGGAAGAGTTCAGATTGCTCGTAATGAGCAATCTGAACACTTCCTGCACTGTTTTCCACTCTGTCAGTTAATATAAACATAATTCACCCATTGCTGATACATGGTGAATTAATGCTTTCAATATTAAAGGTGTCAAAAGGCGTCTATATGAAGTAAAGGGTTAAGGCATCCGAAAAAAATCGGGCATATTTGTTTGCATGAGTCATTGTGGCGTAAGTCTCCAAATAACATTATTTTACAATGACAAATCAATGTCACTTATATATTTGGGAAAGTCTGAAAAAAACTTTGGCAAGTTATACAGATAACGCCAAGCGATGAATCGCAAGTGATATTACACTAGGCTAATATAAAAAATATGTCATGGGTTTATAAGCCTCCTGCAACTTAAATTATGTGATAAAAATAGAGTCCACTCACTCTGGGCTTGAATCCATCAATAATTTTAGTCTGAGAATTAGACTCACACTTACATTTTTGTAAAACACTGTTATCACACAAGTATGGGTAATAAAAATTATCATGTAACATTTTCTGTAAAACAATTAAAACTGCCTGTTTCGGCAAATAAATACAGTAACATGCTTGTTTAATAAAAGTTACTTAAATCTTAAATTTTTGACACTTTGAATCGGAGTGTTAATATCAGACTCAAATATTGAGGAATTCAGGTCCAGGTTATCTGGAAAAATGGTGATTGATTCTGAATAGTACTCCCTGCTCAGTATACCACTGTAGATCAGGAAAGGTGGTATTAGGCAAAAACAATATCCGAGAAAGTGATAAATATAAAGATATAAAAAAAATATGTTAAATAATTAAGGATGGCAACGAATGGCAATATTGATATTCGAATATTCGGTCATTCTTTCGAACGAATATTCGAATATATTCGGTCAATATCTTAAAAATAATTAATCATCAACTTTCTATCCCGAACGTTTTTACTCGCCATATTTGTAACTTTCTCTTTCAGCGGAAACGGTGCTGATGTATAAATACTAAAAAGTAAACAATTTGAATATCATTTTCGTCAAGATTCAACATGACGTGGAACTCGATGATGCATAATTAATAATAAATTAATAAATGCTATGTTATATTTGCTTTACTAAGTTAAAAATTCGTATGTTTGTATAGTTTATAAGTAATTAACTATTTATAAATGAAATTGAAAAACAAACATAAAAAAAAAATATATAAGTTAATTCGTCTACTACTTGACGCATTTATTATTAACAAGTACATAAACGGCCTTCAAATCAAAGAAGTTTGCTCTTCAATTAGGTATAAGATTGGTAAATAAACAAACTGGCTCTCACCTTTTCAAAACAGGGTGATTTACAACAGACCGTAAAGGCAGATCGAAGATTATAATTGCCTAAGGCAAACAATTAAATGATTACCGACCAGGACCCCTTATCACCTTGACAACGTCCAATTGACACCCGTCTTAGGAGGAAATCGATAATTACCGTGTCTTAACCTGGTTGATATAACACCTTTCAAAACCATTTGTGGCAAAAATATTAAAATTGAAAATAAATAAAGAAAACAATTTGAATTTACTATATTTTTTTAATATTTTTTTTTGTTGCGAATATTCGAATATCAATATGACATTCGAATATTCGGACGTATGACCGAATATTCGAATATCCGAATATTCGTTGACATCCTTATAAATAATATATATAAATAATTTCAGGCATATTTTGAGAAGGATCAGTAAGTATTTTATTATACAACAGTAGACGAAGTATGACTGATCTCGTCAAAACTTTATCCAAGAAATGGAGAAATACATGTACTTCTAAGGCAAAAACTAAGTACCCCGGTACCGGTAGTTTGTAGGTGAACGCCATAAAAAATCCTGCATGGTTTTGAGTAGCACACAGCCCATTACGTAACTATTTACAGCCGAGATAAAAATGAATATAATTACTTTATAAATTATCGTTGAACATTTTTAAGTAATATACCTGAAATGAGAGCTTTATAAATTTACCTGATGTGGGTTCCTTGTCATTTTTCATTCCTTTCTTTTTAATACCTGAATTGGACAAACTTAAATTATCAGTACAATTCCCTGGAATGGTGATTAAAGGCAAACATCAAAGCCAAAATTAACATGTACGGTTATGTAATGGGGCATCACCTATAAGTGTAAAACATATTTACAACTAGAAATGTGTAATTAGGCCACTGATGCCCCTCCTATATGTTAGTCATTTATACCCCCAAAATAAATTAACTGCTAGATTCTCATCCAATTGTTTTTCTTAAAAATGGGGAGTGGTGACATTTATTATTATAATTTTAATTTTTTTTATTATTTTTTTATTTTTATGAAAATAAAAAGGGTCCAGCAGCATTAAAAGAAGGGGATTGGTGGGTGTTGGGGGATGATAATCAAGCAATTACTTCATTATGGCCTATGTAAGTTTGAATCACTACCCATCCGCAGACTCCGTGATAATTGATATACAACATTGCGTATCACTGTCATTCATCTCTCACCGCTGATTAAAGTGGGAAAGTTATCAGTTACTTGTGGAGATGGGTGTGCTTGAGTACTGGTTAACTTACTTGACTCCGTGAGTGGATAAGGTGAACTGATCATTTATTAGCCGTCGGTAGCATAAAAATTATGTTGAATATTCAAACAAACAATCATACAATAATAGGCAACTATACAGTATTACTAATATATACATGTACGAGACCACAGTAGGTTACATATTGGTACACGGAGAATACATACTGATTGTACCAAAGATTATCTACATTTACTTACAGCTTCCAATCATACATAGTAACATATAACCTAGTATCATAATTATAATATGCATCAAGGGTTCTCCTCAAAAAATAATTAAGAGACTCGGGGTAAATTGTCAGGTGACACTATTTTGCAAAATGAAGTCTTGCATCTTAAACTTGAGTAAATATAAAATTTAGTATCATACATTCTACAAGTTTGCACAAAATATCTGTAAAACAATATTATCTTAAACGTAAAAGGAATTCATTGATTGCCACTAATGACCAAATTTCTGGAATGTGGCAGAGAAATAATGTGAGGGGGGTCAAATATATGAGTGAATGGTGGTGGTGGTGGTGGTGGTGGTGGGGGGGGGGGGCACCCTCATCCTTAAATTATATGTGGGGAACCCTCGACATACATTTGTTTACACATGCTGTTTAATATGAGGGGAACCCTTGACATACATTTGTTAACACATGCTGTTTAAATATGTGGGGAACCCTCGACATCCATTTGTTTACACAAGCTGTTTAATATACTATGTAGGTCAAACCTAGAGTATCAGATGATTATGTATAAGTGTAATTATGTGTATTAAATAACAACTACACAATCATGCAACAACAATATATGCATCATATAACACATCATTACCTACAGATAAATTGTTTGCCCATGAACAGATATAAATCCGTAACAGGATCCTACTCATAAAAGTTATCATTATATTTTATGTGTAAATACACATGTAGTTCCTACATGTACCATCAAGACGTTGTTACATACACTCGTTAAATCATGTAAACCATGCCTGAAACCATTTCTATTGAGGTGGTAAATACACCAGTCTTGTTTGCTTAGTCTGCATGGTAGCTAGGCACGCACGACATACTCTGGTATGTAGATGTAAGTCCGGTTGTTCACCAATTCTCTCCATTTACATGTACATGTATATAAGTTTTTCTTTCCGTTTTTGTTAACAAAGGGTCCTCCGTGGTCAAGTGGCCTGAGGCGCTGTCAAAAGATCACTGACCTCTCACCACTTGGGTCATGGGTTAAAACCCGGCTCTGATCAAACACATTTTGTGAGAAATGTTTGCTAGTTACTTGCAGAAGTACGTTGGTTCTGCTCTGATTCATGTATAATTATGTATCCTAGTCTCTCTCCAGCAATGAACCTAGATACGATATATAACCTGTAATGTTTTATACATGACTCTAATTTAATCACTTTAAAAAAAAACAGAAAAAAATTTGGTAAGGCAACCCATAAAAAATTGTTTGTTTGCCGTTCCACCTCATACCATTAAGGGGTGAGCTGGTAGGTAGGTAAAAAAATTTTTTGGGACTCCCTACTGCTGTATATATAACATGCACATATGTACCACAATTGATATTATGTTAGTAAAACATATGCATACAAGTATAGCACAACATTAACACATGCCATATAAAGAATACAATGTCATGTAATATCAAATATACCTGCGGCTGTTTGAGACGTTACGTCGACAACTGTTGAAAATTAAAGCAAACATTGGCATTAGTTTATACTTACTTATTCTTGCTTGATTACAAAGAAAGCTCAGAGCTTATAAGAAGTGCTTTTGAGTCCACTTCCTAGGTGGAACCAGTACTAAGTGTTGTTTTTTTAGAGGCATCGGGCTGAGCCAGGTATCAAAATTGGTACCATCTGGCTAGAGTGGCCAACACTCTATCCGCTATGCTTGTACTAACATTACCGCCCCATTTAAAATGTTAAGCTTGTTCAACACAAAAATGATTAATGAATATTCATAAAAAATATTTTTACATGTATTCAAATGTATATATAAAATTATATATACCGTATATACCGGTATTGTTTACTTTTTGTTGGGTGGGGTCTTCTACACAATGTTCATGCTGTTTGAATTGATAAACTCCTGTACTAAGTTACCAGTCTGTTTTCCCACTTGTCTGCAGATAATTACAATACTCAACCAACAGAAATTTAAACACAAAGCCAAGATGAATGCTTTCGGGTAATGGGGTTCCACTGACCAATCATAATCAACAATTAATCACTTTTAAACTGACGCTCAATCATGGACCACATACCTTTGGGCTACGATCAATGGGAAGACGAATTGGTGGTTAGGGTTGCTTTCAATAACTTTAGACAAACAGGTGATTGACTTTTCTGAAATTCTGGACGATTTGAACCACTAGTTAATACTGGTTTAAATTTCAAAGGAAAGAAATGATTTTTTCTATTAAATCCATTTCTAATAAACTACCATCACCAACTTCCTGTCTTTGGAATTCATCTATTCCCCACCCCCTCCTCACATCACCTTCTCTTCTGACTGCTCCAGCTAAGACCAGAGTTATATATGACCAACACCTCTTGTCACCTGAACACGCATGTGGCACCTCATCGAGAGTTAAAACTTAATTCTGACATACCTTTGTGTATCTTATCTTTAAATGTTTTAAACAGTCCACGTTTCTTGCCAGGCGTGGCACCATCATCTCCATTTGGCAAGTCCTGAAATATGTTTAAAGGGAGTATATCAGGAAACAACGTTATAAATGTCTTAAAAAATAAAACAATTATTAAAATGGATAAAAAACATTTAATTATCATTAATAAATAAAATTCGAATGGTTTGGTATGTCATATCCACTTAATTGGTCACAAAATCGATATTTAAATTCAAATAAACTTGAAACGAAATCCCAATTCTAAAAATAAACAGCATTTAAAACTGCTTGATGAACTGTTATATCGTCATTCTGACTCTTTCTATGATGAAACAATTTTAACTTCGTGTAAACCTGTATAACAGATCAAATATGACTCATATAACTAATATGTCACAAAATATTTGCAACTTAAAGCGGGAAATCTATTTTAGTCTAACCTAGGTGCGTAGCCCAAGTTGAAAAATCCTTTTTCAACATATTATTTTGGCATGTTTAAATAGACATCCTTTTGGCAATACATGGCCAGTGAGTATAAAAAGGCATCATATATTGGAAAAACTTGTTTTAGCCAATTTTACATTTTGAAAAAGCCTGATAAATTCTCTTTAAAAGTTGCTGTGATTTAGTTATAAACAAGAAAATGTCACCACAGCACAACAAATGCACCAGATTTGGCAATATCAGTTAAAATAAATTTCAAACTAGATATTTTGCCCGTAAACACTGTAACCAAGTTTGGATTAACTACAATAAAAGAGGGGATATTGTGATATTTCTGCAAATTCACAACAATCCAAGGGTCATAGCTTTGGAGTTACCAGGGCTTTTAGACTTGTTATGTTTGTGAACATGGTCAAGACGTTTTATCAATATACATTGTGACCGAGTTTGGTGAAAATTGGATTCAAAGATGTCAAGTTGGAAACATCAACTATTTTGCAAATTTAAAACAATCCAAGGGCCATAACTCTTGAGAAACTGGGGAGATCGGGATGGTTATTGAACTGGGTCCATCCATTTTAAAAAGAAACATTTTTACTAATTTATAAAAAAATAAGTGGTGAACAAATTAAATAATTTCCATTCATATAGGGTTAAGTATACTGTAATTTTGAAATTTGCAATCACTAAAAACCTCATATACTGTCGCAAATTTCAAAATTACAGTATACTTAATCCTATTCTAACACACATGTATATATGTTTTATCATTAAAATTTGCTTGTTGAACCAAGATACTGGAGCGACTAGTGTTTAAATTGAACTAACCATTTAGCCGAATAACGCATATCAGCAATGATGTACTAAAAAGTAGTTTCTGGTAAAAAT
Source organism: Panopea generosa (assembly GCA_029582155.1). NCBI lineage: Eukaryota > Metazoa > Mollusca > Bivalvia > Adapedonta > Hiatellidae > Panopea > Panopea generosa. Next base: position 17,181,937 of record CM055905.1, read on the forward strand.
CAAACTAAATCAACAAACTGATCAAAATATTCAATACATCTTTATATTGTTAACATTTTACAAATAAATAATAATTTAAATCAACAAACAACAATCTTTTAAAACTACGATTTACATTGTTTTCGGTGACATAAACAAATGACAAAGTAATACATAGAACGCAAAAATGTGGTGGTTTTACCGACGGTATATGCAGTTTTTAATACCCGCAAATCTGAGAGCACCAACCAATGAAATCACAGAAAATTTCTGAAGGGTGTTAGAATAATGAATTAATCAAAACTATCTTAACATAATATAATATACTGGTTCTAGTCCAGCTCACTCCTGATTAAGTTTGGTTAGTTACTTGCAGAATGTTGGTGTTTCTACTCAGATCCTTTCTGACGTCTTCCACCACCAATAAAAACTGAATACGCCATATATAACCTGCATTATGTTGAAAATGGCGTTAAACCCCATTGAAAAAAAAACACACAAAAACTAGGTCAATATAAAACATTTGTTATTAGTGTTTTTAACATTGCTTTGGAACATCAAGTGATAACACTACACACCTTTTCTTGTTGTGTGGAGTTATCCAGACTGGATCGATCCGACTTCTCACCTTCCCCAGACCCATCTTTCGATTCGCCAGACTCCGAAGACCTGTTGCTATCAGTACTTCCCCTTCTTTTACTCATCTGTGTGTTCACCCCAAGCAGGTTTGTTGACACGTGCATACCATTCTGTTTATTTTCTGTCGGAGTTATATCAAACTTGAACTGGCTTGTATCACCTTCTTCTTTCAATGATATCAAGGGCTCATTGGCGCTCTGATCTGCACTACGTTTTGAATAACTCTGGAAAGCATGTGGAGGAGGGCTCCCCGCACCTTCTAACAAATCACTAGAGGCAGCATCATTACCTGGTGATAACGGATCAAACAGACTTAGAGCAGCAGAGAATCTTGCCTCGTTTACACTTGTATTTTGTTGCTCTGACAATCTAATATCTCCTGAATCTGTCGACTGAAGAAACTGTGTCGAACCGACACCTGAATCTGTCGACTGGAGAAACTGTGTCGAACAGACACCCGAATCTGTAGACCGAAGGAACTGTGCCGAACTGACACCCGAATCTGCTGACACACCTCTCTTAACTTCTGGTCTGAAAATAGCATCTGTTAAATCACTTTCATTTCTTTTTAATTGCAAATTTGAAAAGTTTTTTTTATTTTTCATGTCTTTATTGGAATTGACGTTAGAATTGTGTTGCTGTTGCACTTTTGGGCGAGCACCAGAATCTGGTGAAATTAAATTATTTGTCGCTAAATTAAGATTTTGTAATTCTCTACTGACTGCTCCACTGTAGTTTTCAGGAGCAGAAACTGGCCTTTGATTTAAAACATAATTGTTAACCAGTCTGTTTGGTGAACTATTTCTGTCCCGAATTTTGTCCGTAGATGATCCTGGTGGAGATGGTTCACGCTTTTTCTTAATTGGAACAAATAATCTATTAGCATCTAAACCAGTCAAATTAGTTTCTACTCTTGATCGCTCAGGTGTTTGCCTGTCCACATCCATGTCAGTGAACACACTATCAGAAAAGGTTGGAGAAGAATTCATATGGTCTGGCCTGTCACCAGACATGCAACCCATTGCACCACCTTGAAACATGTCTGTACTGCCAGACTCACTCGGACTGTGTAAACCTGAAACAACAGGGAGAAAAGTATCAATACAGAAAGGAATAGTAATACAAGCAGATATAAAAACTATCACTCGGTACTCAGTACATGGTGATTAATTTTCATTGATATGTTAAAAAAATGTTTAAGTTTTATTTATTTTTTAAATTCTTTTACAATTTTTTCAAAACTCATGTTTGAATTTTAAATTGAGGGAAAAAACAATGCATGGAATTGTGGTATGAATACTTTATTTCTGAAATCTACTTCCAATTTGTGAATAGTGCACTGAACAGGAAAGAAATCTCTTGGATGAAACATGACCCCCACTTTCTAATGCTGATTTGACACTGCAGATGTCAACAAAAAATAAAATATAAGTTTCCCATCTTTGACTTGGGTCTTTATTAAGTACATATATAAAAAGCCTTTAAATAGATTTCATTCACTAAACAAGAATTCCGCGGAATGATATGTCTCGCTGTGTTCGCTTTGACCGTTAAAACAAAAACTTAATGTTGGACTTAAATATAATTGTTTGATGTCACTGCCCCCGACAGAAAAGCAACACCTTAAGCTTGCTTTCGCTCCTTTATCAAGGCAAGACAAAAATAAGAAAAAAATCCCATGGTAGGCTTACATCTCAAGGCTGTTTGACAGTTATTCAGTTTTTTTTCAGTTATTCATAGAATGCTAACAATATCAAGAAGCATTGGGCAAAAAATATGTCAGTTTGATTCTTTTTTTCTTTTTTTTTTGGAATGGGGTTTAATGCTATTATCAACACATTTCAGGTTATATATGGCATATCCAGTTTTACTGGTGGAGGAAGACCTCAGACTGAGTAAAACCACCAACCTTCCCCAAGAAACTGGAAACTTTCTCACATAAAGTTTTTGGAGTAAGTGGGACTCAAACCAACAAGTGATCTTTAGACGGTGCCTTAGACCTCAGTTTGATTCAATAAAAGAGAAGTTTATTCCCTATACAGTGTTATTTTAGTTGTTCAGGAATGATAATGTTCATTGAAAATGAAATTTTGAGCTTAAAGTGGATATATCAGGAAAAAATGCTGTAACTGTTTTAAAAAACTAAAATAAATATCTAAATGGATAAAAAGCACCTCATTATTATTTATATAAACACACAACCTCCGATATATACGCATAACAAATAAACACACAACCTCCAATATATACTCATAACAAATAAACACACAACCTCCGATATATACTCATAACAAACAAACACACAACCTCAGATATATACGCATAACAAATACACACACAACCTCCGATATATACGCATAACAAATAAACACACAACCTCCGATATATACGCATAACAAATAAACACACAACCTCCGATATATACTCATAACAAACAAACACACAACCTCAGATATATACGCATAACAAATACACACACAACCTCCGATATATACGCAAAAAAAATAAACACACAACCTCCGATATATACGCATAACAAATAAATACACAACCTCCGATATATATGCATAACAAATACACACAAAACTTCCGATATATACGCATAACAAACAAACACACAACCTCCGATATATATGCATAACAAACAAACACACAACCTCCCATATATACGCATAACAAATAAACACACAACCTCAGATATATACGCATAACAAACAAACACACGATCTCCGATATATAAGCATAGCAAAAAAACACACAACCTCAGATATATACGCATAACAAACAAACACACAACCTCCGATATAAACGCATAGCAAACAAACACACAACTTCAGATATATACGCATTACAAATAAACACACAACCTCCAATAAATTACGCATAACAAACAAACACACAACCTCCGAATTATATGCATAACAAACAAACACACAACCTCCGATATATACGCATAACAAACAAACACACAACCTCTGATATATACGCATAACAAACAAACACACAACCTCCGATATATACGCATAACAAACAAACACACAACCTCCGTTATATACTCATAACAAATAAACACACAACCTCCGATATATACACATAACAAACAAACACACAACCTCCGATATATACTCATAACAAATAAACACACAACCTCCGATATATACGCATAACAAATAAACACACAACCTCCGATATATACGCATAACATACAAACACACAACCTCCGATATATTTGCATAACAAATAAACAAACAACCTCCAATATATACTCATAACAAGCAAACACACAACCTCCGATATATATGCATAACAAATAAACACACAACCTCCAATATACATGTATACTCATAACAAATAAACACACAACCTCCGATATAATTGCATAGCAATCAAACACACAACCTCCGATATATACGCATAACAAAATCACACACAACTTCCAATATATTCTCATAACAAATAAACACACAACCTCCGATATATACTCATAACCAATAAACACACAACCTTTGATATATATGCATAACAAACAAACACACAACCTCCGATATATACGCATAACAAACAAACACACAACCTCCGATATATACGCATAATGTACAAACACACAACCTCAGATATATACGCATAACAAACAAACACACAACCTCCAATATATACGCATTACAAACAAACACACAACCTCAGATATATATGCATAACAAACAAACACACAACCTCCGATATATACATGCACAATGTGGTGTTAACATTACCAAGATTGACTGCATTCATACCTGACGCTAGTGGAGTGACCTCATTGCCTTCGTTGATATCAGACTCGCTGCGAACCTCGTCAAGGTTACTGCCCATCTCCGCCATACTGCTCATGTCATCAAACTCAGAAAATGTTTCACCTTGTTTCTCATCCGTGTCGGAAGCCAGCACATCTGTACTCCATGCATCACTAGCCGTCTCGGACATCTCAGATACTCTCTGTCAATGTAAAATTATTCAAAATATGAGTTTAAATCTATAAATTTCGCCTTTCCTCTACATTAAATATCCCACTGATTTTTTCACGTCTTTTTGACAAAATATCTAATGACAAAAAACTTTCATTGGTTGATAGTAGTCATGAAACATGTAAATCATATCTTGATTGGTTAATCAAAACCTATGTGTACACTGATGTTTTTTTATTTTTCTACTTAACCCAAAAACTGTACCTGTTTTATTCTATTCCAGCAGGTTGACTGATTGAATATTTAGCGTCATTTTTATGCCATCGAGGGCTAACAGACGATCAGTTAACCTAACCACTGTTTCCTGGGATTAACCAGTACTCGAGCACACCCCGTCTCCGTAAGTAACTGATAACTTTCCCACTTGAATCAGTGGTGAGAGACGAATAATAATGAGACGCAATGTCGTATACCAATCATCACGGAGACTGTTGCCGGGCGGGGGATTTGAACTCACGACCTATTCCAGCAGAATATTACACATGTGACTGTTTTATGTATGCTTCAATATTGAGTAACAATGATGCAGACATTCATTTACATACTGTGAAAAGGGTCTTTCCCAGAGTGGTCTAAGGTGCTGCCTCAAGAACACTTACCTCTCACTAAGGTCATAGGTTCAAGTCCTGCTTGCTCCAAAAAGTTGATGTGTGAAAATTTGCCAGTTACTCTAAGAAGGACAGTGGTTCTACTCAGATTAATTCTCAGGTATTCCTCCACCAATAAAACTGGATATGCCAGAAATAACCAAAAATGTGTTGGAAAATGGTGTTAACCCCATTTATAAAAAAAACAACAACAAAAAAAAAACATACTGCGAAATCATTAATTTTCTTTGGAATTAAAATTAATGTAGTTGTTTTTAGTTCATGGACATATATTTCATTGAAAACCAAATTAATAGAGTAAAATTGATCAGTATAATAACAAACTCATGGCTCTTTAAATTTTGATTACATAACAAGTTTAAATTATTGACCACTTTCTGCACACACAAGTGACAGTCAGTGCGCATTGCAACATGGGGTAATCATGGAGAGATGTCAATTAGTCGGCACTTTTGTGTTACAAGTTTTGATTAATACATTGACACAAAAGTTATTATAAATGCTTATTTTTGAAAGGTGTGAATAAGTCATGACCAAAAATTCACTTGAAAAAAAATACTAATTATTTGTAGATAGAAAGCAACTAAATTTTTAATTTGAAACTACAAATAAAAACATTTAATTTAATACAAGAAATTTGAATCCTATTTCTTCATATGAATTATTCATATACCTACTTGAAAGAGAGCTGAAAAGAATATGCCATGCTAAGGTAAAATGTGTTGCCAACTACAATTAAAATTGACATACATGTACTCTTCTAGGAAACAGTCTATTTTTAGCACCATCACAGTGATGAGAATTTAATATACTCAAGTTAACAAGTTACCTCTGACAATGGTACATATACTTTATGTAATGTAACAGATGAAAAGATTAAAATTTAATGCAGTAACCAAATGAAAACTTAAAAACAATGCATTTATTTAAATATTTTTTATTTTGTTTTGTTTTAATTGATAAATAGTAACACAAATAAAACATGAGATAGAAAATATTGGATAACTTCTAGCTTAGAAAACGATTCCGGTTAAGGTAAATTCTATACAAAATATATGTAACCCATTTTTGCCAAAAACCAATTCATAGGGTTTTAATTTCGTTTTCGAGGCTCCCCACGAAATCAATGAAAATAAGTCGGCACGAAAATAAAAATTTCACAGTACTAAAATATTGCAATACCTCTTGCGTTGCTAGGAGATGTTGCCGGACCATCTCCTCGGCAATCTCCTCCAATCTGACTTGCTGGTTCATCTCTGGAGGTTCAGAATCACTGGCCAGTACATCCGTACTCCAAGTATCAGAGACTGTTGACTTCAGGTCATCTGGAAAAGAGACAATTGTGCAATCGATGATGGTTTTTCTCCAATAGTGTGGCAGGTCTTTATGCCAAAGGCACGGCCCTGCTTATGTCATCGTGATTAAATTTTGCAGTGTTGATCACTGCCAATATGATCATACATAACTGGGACTACTTTTTAATCTTTGAATTTCATTTTTTCATGTATTTAATATAAGAAACAAATCACACAATGATAATATATTGTGGACATCCTGTTTTGTCATTTTTAAACAAGAGTTGTCAGAAGATAACAAAGCTCGCCTCTGGGTGTCTAAGTCCAAAAAGGGCTATACATGTAACTGTGCCAAAATGCAATCCAGAGTTATGGTTCCTGTCTGTGTGTGTTCCATTGATGATGGTGAACACACATGCAAAGTTTCATTCACATTCAATGAGTGATTGCATAGATATCTTAAACTGAAACGCAAAAGTTTAATCTGGTGTCTACAGATGACAACGCTGACGATGATGCCAGGGCCATGGCAATTATAGCTCTCCTTGGACTCGGTCCTGGCGAGCTAAAAATATTGCAAAAAATAAACCAAACGCTACAATAAAACCAATCAAATCATTTTTTTTTAAATGGGCTTTAATGCCATGTTCAACACATTTCAGGTTATATATATGGCATATCTAGTATAACTAGTGGAGGACTTCAGACTGAGTAGAATCACCATCCTTCCGCAAGTAACTTCCTAATGTAAAGTTTTTGGAGCGAGCAGGACTCAAACCTACGCTTAGCCGTGAGATGTAAGTGATCTTGAGATGGCGCCTTAGACCACTCAGCCACAGAGGACCCTTCAATCAAACAAGGAAGGCTATCAGTACTTTCAGGTACTCTGATATTGAAGGATTTAAAGTCATTTTCAACACATTGCAGGTAATATATGGGAAGACCCTTGACGTATTGGTGAAACACAACTCCAATGTGTACCCAGTATATGTAACATACATAAATACATATTTAGTTTAAACTTATGTATTTTACTTTGATTGTGAAACAAGTGCTTCCCACTTAGACAAATCACGTTTGAAGTCTTCCTACATAGCTCATGCGGAAAAAGTGAAGGACACCACACATAGCTGTGGCAGAGGATCAAATCGACGATCCTCCGATCACGCACTCCACACACATACATATATAACCAGCATTGCACCCAAGTAACCTTGAACAACGGAAAAGTAGAAAGAATTTTGTTTATTAAAGCCCTCTAAGATTCACCCATTTAGCATGTGTAACATGCAAGTTCTCATCTCATAGACTGTCAACAAAGTTCATTTCTTAAGTTTCCCTTTATATAGTCTAAGTCTGGTCAGCCCCATGTCAAAGTAGTGTGAATGGATGGGGTATCGTACCATGTGACTGCAGCTTGATAATCATGTGTGGCAGCATTTAGATTGGTTGATTGATTATTTAGCATAATTTTTATGCCATCGATGGCTAATAGACGATCAGTTAACCAATCTTTCCTGGGATCCTGGAAGGTTAATCAGCACTCGAGCACACTCCATCTCCGCAAATAACTAATAAGCAGCATTTAGAAAACTGCCTCATGCATTAATGACGTTTAAGATGCTCCAATACAATATATTACAAACCAAAGCACTCACAGTCAAGTTCTTGTTTGATTTCAAATTTTCCAAACTTGTCAGTCACATCCTCTCGGTTTTTCTTCTGCACGGTCTCCGGCAGTACCGGCTGCTGATGGGGAACCGGTTCCTGCTCAACACTCTCCGCCTGGGATAGAGGCGTGTCTCGCCCGCTGATGTTGGGTGTACCGCGCCCACTCACATTTGCCGAGATCATGTCGGAAAAGTTGTCATTGTCATCATCATTTTCTAGATCCTGGGAACCTACCGAATGACTAGAAGCACCCTCTGATATTGCCTCAGGAATATCACTTGTGTTACCTGTGAATAGAATTTATAATATACATGCTCACATGGTGCAGTAAAAAACTGATTTAACAGTATTTAGGTCATAATAAATTAACTGCTTGATTATCATCCCCATCAGCCCCCTAATTTTCATGTTGTTCCCGACCTATTTTCATAAAAAAGAAAGAAAAAAAAGTGAAGTCCTCCCACCACCTCTCTATTCCCTCATCCCCCTTTTTAAGAAAATTTGGATGAGAATCTAGCAATTAATTTATAATGGCCTAAAGGAACAGAATTTATTTTATACGTTTAACTACATGTATGCTGTGAGCAATCAACTGCTGGTAATAATCCTCATTAAAGGGAACCATTTACACATCTCTGGCACATTAATGCCATTATAAGTTTATTGCTTGATTATCATCTTAAAAACGGGGAGGGCAGGAAGATAATATTTTTTATTTTCTATTATCGTTTTTAATTTTTTTTATGTTTTTTAATATTTTAAAAATTTTTTTTATGAAAATAAAAAGGGTCGGGGTGGCATAAAAATTAGGGGTGGGCGGGGATGATAATCTAGTAATTAATTTAATATGGCCTAATATATTTACTGATTCTAGTCACTTGCGTAAGGACGGCAGTTCTTCTCAGTCTGACTCAGTCTCAGGTCTGTCACCATCAGTAAAACTGGATATGCCATATATAACCTGAAATGTGTTGAAATGGCGTTAAACCCCATTAAAAAAAACAAAAACAAAAACAAACATTTACTGAACCGTCTTCTTTTTTAAAATAATTTTTGCTTCTTTTAATATGTTTTTTTTTCTGTGATAGGGATGCTGTTCAAATTATAATACTGCACCTCATACATTATAAAGCTGCATCCAGAAACAGTTTTAATTAAATTATGTATAATATATTTAATCAATTAATGTAGGAATGAATAATGTGTTTGCTGTAAATATTTGCTAATTGGTTTGAACTTATTTTACATTGATTGTGAAAAATGTTCTTGCATAAGTTAGTGAAATCATTCTCGAAGTCTTCATGGGAAGAACAAGTACTAAGTATACGTGGATAAAATGTCTTCCTCAAGGACACCACATATGACAGGAAATGTTTTGATCAGTCGATACCCAAAATCTATCTACATGTATCAATCTACTGATACTGCAACAGCCTATCACAAGCATTACTGCTTATGTGGAATATTTTGTTATTTATTTTTGAAATACCGATGGATTCCTGATCATGTGACAGAGAAAACCTCGTCCTTTTCTCCTGAATCTCCACAGGTCCGCCCTCGTAACCTCCAGGCAGATGTACCATCTGGTATTTGACACGGCGCCGCTTGTTTTCTTGCTCATATAACAGCACCTGAAAATGACACAATACAAGATTCAAAATGGTAAATTAAGGGGGGCAGTGGTCTAAAGGATAGAGTGTTGGCCGATCATGCCAGAGGTTGCGGGTTTGATCCCCAGCTCGACCCAATGCCTCTCATAAAACAACACTCAGTACTGGTTCTACCCAGGAAGCAGACTCGAGAGCGATTCATATAAGCTCTGAGCTTTCATTGCAATCGAGCAAAAAGAAATTAGTATCAACTAAAATGATAAATAAATTTAATACTATTCAAATGCAACATGTTTCCATTTTTTTTTCATTTTTACACCCACCATTGCCATCTTAAAACATCCCAGGCTTTCAAGGTCTCGCTTAAGAATTACTTCCCTTACATGACATGACAGTAGCAGACAAGAAGAATAGAACATTCAACAATTTTATGAGTTACGCCAAATTTGGATGGCACTGGGTGCTGTTGATGAAGATGTGTAGTGATTCACTGCAAGAAATGGACAGACTATTGTCAAAAATGAAGGGGTGTCATTAAACCATGAAAATGGTAAAAAAGCAACCTGGTCAACCCCATGTTTTTTCCTGCATATTTGGAGCAACAGATGACAATCTTTGGAAACATGGCACTTTTAGAACCCTTGTTAAGGTGTTCAGTGTTCCAGAAATGTATTTCTCTATATGTAGAATGGTGCAAAATTAAATTCGCTTTAACATTTCATAAAAAGACCATGCACTCATTACACCTGTTTCTTCCAATATCACAAATCCGCACTATCAAGCGTGTATACACTGTATGACACTTGTTATAAAATGGTAGTAGTTTCAAAACTACACAGCAAACTTACTTTTTGTTCCGACATCATTCCCGGACATTCTATATCGTTACCAAGGGTGATGACCAGCACCTCTTCAACTTGATTTGTTGGCTGTGTCTCCGTCTCCATGGACAAAGACGATATACTGACCGAGTCATCAGACGGCTGGCTAATCATTGACACAACAGACATCTTCTTCTTGCCTAAAAGAGACAATTGAAGTATTAGATTATGCTTAACTCTGGATGTGGGGTTGGGGCGGTGGAAGGGGGGGGGGGTTGGAACATAGCTCTAAATCACAATTAAACCAGTCTTTTGTAGCCAGTCAATGAAAAAAGCATACAAGTAAGTAGCCTTTTAAGACAGGTTATTGCTCAATGCAAATTTATTTGCTCCGAAAGCATAGAAATGGGAAATAGCAAATGTGGCTGCTTAAGACAACTGACTCTTTAATAGAGTTGGCTGATTAAACAGTTTTAAAAGCATAATTCTAAAGTTTCTGTAACAAGCATAAAGTTTAATATACATATCTTAAAGTAATGGTATATCATATTGCTATATCTAAACACAATTTTAATAGTTCTGGTAAGATGAAATCTTAATTTAAAATCCTTAAAGTAATGTTAAAACAAGAGGGCCAAGATGGCCCTATACCCTCAGCTGAGTGACCTTGAGCCACCCAACTTACGTAGATTATATAATACATGTACACTCAAAATTCCAAAAAACGAGATGGGCGAGTAGTTAAAATTTTGATTTGTTTTGAAGATGTCACAGATGCGTAGAAGAGTTGTGCATTAACAATAGTATCCTTGTGTGGATATCTGGATATCAGATATCAAAAGAAAGTTTTCAGTATATATCCATATAAAGAAAACCAGCCTCCCCTCCTGGCGACTATGTTTTTCGACAAATGGCAATGGCTGGAACAAACTTGGTAGAGGTTCACCCATAGTAAATGTCAGTGAAATTACATCGAAATCAATTCAGTAGATTCTGACAAGAAGGCTTTTAAAGTTTTTACTATAGCTGCCTATATAGTAAACTAGCACCTCACTGTGGCAGTCATGTTTTTTTAACAAATCACAACGGCTTGAACAAACTTTGTAAAGGGTCACCCAAGGAACATTTCTGCGAAATTGTTTTAAAATCGATCCTGTGGTTTCTGACAAAAAGATTTTTTAAGTTTTACTATAGCTTATATAGTAAACTAACCCCACCCCCTGGCCGCCATGTTTTTTGAGGAATCACTACGGTTTGAACAAACTTGGTGAAGGGTCACCCAAGGAACATTCCTGTGAAATTATTTTAAAATCAAGTCAGTAGTTTCTGACAAATAGATTTTTTAAGTTTTAACAAATTAAACTTGCCCCGCCCCCTGATGACCTGTGAGGCTTGCTTCAAGTGGCCCATGTGAGCCCAAGTCACTTATATCATAAATGCACTTAATGATAATTGTTAATGGTTACTGGTCTATTTGAAAATATCATAACCCAGTAATTAAAGTTTGGGAGGAGATTTTTATGGTTTCCCTTTTAGTTTATAAGCCTATGTAAACGTATGAACCAATACATACCCAGGGTATTTTACAGATCAATATCTCATCCCTGGTATATAAATACTTTCACGGACAATTTTGTTAAAAACACTGGACAATGGGTTGATGATGGTTAACCACTGTTCAGAAAAGCTCATCTTGAACCTTCCACTCAGGTATGCACAGATTCCTGTGTTTCTTTAATAAATCTAGAGAACGGAGTAGTACTATCTCTGATATGATGGTATGTAGATTCTTGCTTTTTACTCGTTGCTTTTACCTTTATACTTCTTCAGTGTGTTAGGGGTACCAGGCGGTGTTTTTGTAGGTGTGCTGGCACCCAGCAACATAAATGGATTCTGTACAGGCGTCTGTGGCGTAACGGCTGTCAGTCCAGATAATAATTCTTCAAGACATTTCTTCTCTCTACCATCTTCTACAAACTGCATTGCCTCTCGAAGAAATGACACCTAAAAATAAATTTGAGTGATATGAGTTTATTTTTAGCTTGATTGCAAAGCATAAGTTAGTTCAGGCTGTTTGTGAATGAACAAATGGTGATTTAATGGTGTGCCAAAACATAAAGTTTATATAATGACAACAGGAAAGAAGATTTCAGGTTCACTTTCAACATACAAAAACATCAAATTATTTTTTTATATTTTCATTCAAAAATCTTCCTCATATTATTTTCATTCAAAAATCTTCCTGTTTTTTTTTATTCCAGGTAAACTATGGCATATTCAGTTTTATTTGTGGAGGAAGACCTCATAATGAATCTGAGTAGAACCACCGTCGTTCTGCAAATAACTGGCAAACTTTCTCACATAAAGTTTTTGGAGTGAGCGGGACTCGAAACTACAACCTTAGCGGTGAGAGGTAAGTGATCTTGAGATGGCACCTTTAGACCACTCAGCCATGGAGATCCCTCCCCTTTCAACGTACAAAAACAACAAATTAATATACAGGCAGGAAAAACAAAACATCAACAAATGAATGCGTAGAATGAACCTAAAACCTTGATACCTGCAGAAATGCAAAGTTTCAGCAAATTCTATACAATACTCAGTTAATCATCTCTTACGACATGCACGAGATGGAGTGATCCTATTCTTGCCATAACCCATTCAGCACCCTGGAACCACGAAGGGGATGACAGCTTTTGTGAACCATTCTCGGGTTTGTTTCCTAGGTTGAACCAGTACTCGGTGTTGGTCATGCAAGGCAATAAGCTTTTAAGGACAAAACATTTCAATAAGAGAAATCAAAGTTTATTTTTTGGCTTTTTCCCCTGTTTTTTTGCACAACATATAAAATGTCCAAAAAAGAATTAAGAATGAAAATTAAAATATAGAAAGGAAACTAAAATTATGACCAGTTTTCCTGTAAATGTAATAAATGGCCAGAATGATGAAACTAGAGTTGTTAAATGAAAAACAAAACAGTTTACTCTGTTCAAAAAGATAAAATCAACTAAACTTAAGATTTGAACAGAAACCATCTGTATATTTTAAGTAACAGTGATCTTGATCACGACCCAACTCCATCTTTGAAGCCCCAATTGCCATATAAAAGCTGACTCTGGGGCATGATTCAAATCAGAGAACCCTTTTTCAAGATTTCAGTCACCACTGCATTGTTTCTGTTATAATTTTGCATACTACTAGATTATTGTTAAAACAATCAATTAGCTAAAAAATATTTTCCAAAAATGTGTGTGTTATACACAGTTTGAAAAAAATGTTTACTCCAACTGCCAAAAATGTGAAATTCTAGGATGGAGCTTGATAGTTCATGCACTCTAAATTGTAAACAAATAAATTTTCTCATATATTTATATTGAATTTGCTGGTAAAAATGATATTATCACATTATACACTTTTGCTCGTTGAATAAATTCAGTAATAAATGAGCAATCATGTATTAGGTTCCTCTGTACAAGAAATTGGAGAAATGTCAATACATGATTCATACAGACCTTAATGAAAAAAATTCAAGCACTTTTCCAGGATTCTTTTTCAATTTTCCAGGCCTCACACTTGTGTATACATCTTCATATATTTCACCAGGAAGCATCTACTTAAAATTTACCCTACAGTTACACTGCAGATGTCCAGATATGAGTTTATTCGGTTGTTTGATCTGGGTTAAGTTTATATTGAAAAACATCAAATAAGATCGTTTTAAACCAAAAATATCTTTGAGAAGAAAAATATCTCTAAAATATAAATGTTTCTTATTTTATAGAATTCAAAGAGTTTCTGGACAAATTCCAGGACTTTTTCTCATAATCCAAACACTTTCCAAGACTTTACCTATTGATACAGAATTAAAGCACTTTTCAAGCAAATCAAGCACTTTTCAAGGTCTGTGTGAACCCTGCATTACCTCAGATACAAAAACTTACCAGATTATTAAGATGTGACAACTGTATCAAACTGGATGTACGGGCCAGGCAGGGTAGCTGCGTACTTGTGGTGGACGGCAGTTCCATTCCAATACCATCAAGCAGTGAGTCAAGTAATGAGGACATGCAACCCTGAAAACAGAGAGTATAACGTGTGAATTATACTAGCAAATAATCTGACACCAATGTTTAATGTGTGCTGAGAAAAGTAGAATAAATAAAAGAAAAACAGTTATCGAAGTTACGGAGTTGAAACCATTTTCTATTTTTAATAACTGCAATATTGACCGTGACACGATATAGCACAAAAGCAATTCAAGCCTCCTCTTCTTTTGCTACCTACATGTACATAATTCCAGATATCCTCAAAACAGTTGAGCCTCTCTCCAGTAACATTTACATTTGAATGAAGCCTAACTGTTTTGAGGTAATCTGGAATTGTGTATATCACACTGATCTATAAATCAGTAAAATAGATTCCTCTAATACACAGACGGTCGGCTGGATCTATGAAATATGCACATGTACTAAATATCGAAATGAACAAGAAATGTCACTGGCATTTGTCACATGCCCCCAAAATGGTCTGTGAAAATAACAATATATTTTATAATAGGTAGTGATGTATCCATGAATATCAATAGTAATGGACTGACGTTTCAGATTAGACACGCAATTTCATGTTTTTTTAACATTAAAGTGTGACCTTGACCTTTATGTAACCATGACTTTGACATCTGATGTAAAAGTCTGGGTATCTCTACAGATAAATGCAGGTGACACTAATGACATGTTGATCACTTGTGTCAAGCTACTTTAAAATCCCTCCATGTTAGACAAACATGAAATATCAAACAAAATTGAAAGTGTGACCTTGACCTTCGAGGTAAGGTTCTGGGTCCTAAAAATGACACTTAATCATGTCATGGTGTTCAACTAAGCCAAGTGCTTTCAAAATTTATCCATAGGTGACAAAATTACAGATCGGACACGAAATCTCAAACAGACTGAAAGTGTTGTCAAACAAAGTTAAATTGTGACCTTGATCTTTGAAGTGGAAGTCTGGATGTTACACACAACACGTCATCATGTTATGTTAAACATTTGTAGCAAGTATTTATAAAATCAATCAATACATGACAAAGTTACAGACTGGACACGAAATCTCACAAAGACTCAAAGTGTTATCAAACAAACTCAAAGTGTGACCTTGACCGTTGACATACGAGTGTGGGTCATATGTTCAACACGTTGTCATGTTTGGATGATGAATTGAGCCAAGTGTTTTTGAAATTTATCCATAGGTTAAAAACCGGACACGAAATCTCAAACAGACTGAAAGTGTCGTCAAAGTTAAATTGTGACCTTGACCTTTGAAGTGGGAGTCTTGGTGTTACGCGTGACATGTGTTCATTTAATGTTGATCATTCAAGTATTTATAAAATTCATCTATGCATGACAAAGATGCAGTCCAGACATGTAATCTCACACAGACTCAAAGTGTTGTCAAAACAAACTCAAAGTGTAACCTTGACCTTTGAGGTACAGGTGTGGGTCTTATGCGTGACATGTCATCCTGTCAAGGTGATGAAATGAGCCAAGTGTTCTTGAAATTTATCCATAGGTGACAAAGTAACAGACTGGAGACGAAATCTCAAATAGACTGAAAGTGTTGTCAAAGTTAAATTGTGACCTTGACCTTTGAAGTGAAAGTCTGGATGATACGTGCAACATGTCATCAGGTTATGTTGATCTTTTGTAGCAAGTATTTATAAAAGCCCTTTATGCATGACGAAATTACAGACAGGAGACGAAATATCACACAGACTCAAAGTGTTGTCAAACAAACTCGAAGTGTGAACTCGACCTTCTAGGTACAGGAGTGGGTCTTACTCGTGACACATCATCATATTATGTTGATCATTTGTAGCAAGTATTTACAAAATCCATCCATTCATGACAAAATTACAGGCCAGACATGAAATACTGGACGGAAGGAGGGACAGATCCTGCGATTACTATATGCCACCCTAAAAATTGCTTAACCAGCTTTTTAAACTTTCCGTGCCATATTTAGCAGTGCGCGTGACATAGGTTCTCCCCACTGTATTATGAAATGAAAATACAACTCATGGTTTGTAAGATAATTTACCTTTTCAAATCTGCTATAGAGATCAAGTAATTTAGGGTCAATTTCATCTGACTGAGATATGGCCAACATTTGTATTATCTGCGCCATCTGCATGAGGTTGTGGCGGGCTATGTGACTGAAACAACAAAGGTTGGTTACAATTACTATACCTGTTATTGTACAATGGAACTAAGAGAAAAAACATTTTTTTGTTTTATCCTTGGTATTCATCTGCATTTCATGGCCAATATGTGTGTGTCATTATGATAATTTCTATATTATTAATTAAGATAAAAAGTCCTAGAGTAAATAATATCCAATCAAAATTAAGAGAGAGGTGTAAAAAAAGGTGCTAAACAACAGTTAAAAAAATGTGTGAACATTTTTAAACATGTGTCCTCAAGTCTAACATATATTTCATATGCAAAATATGTTGGAGGGACTGTCGCCAGACATTGAAATTTCATATCTATGTCACTTGTAGTTGTTTGTGACCAACCAGCTTTCACAAGTAGAAAAGGGGCAATAACTCCTGAAACATTTGACAGATGTCAACCAATATTGAACTTGCCCTGTATTTTATAGTTATACAGCTACACCAAATATTGAACTTGCCCTGTATTTTGTATTTATACAGCTACACCAAATATTGACCTTGCCCTGTATTTTATATTTATACAGCTTCACACTAAATATTGAACTTGCCCTCTATATTATAGTTATACAGCTACACATCAAATATTGAACTTGCCCTGTATTTTGTATTTATACAGCTACACACCAAATATTGAACTTGCCCTGTATTTTGTATTTATACAGCTACACACCAAATATTGAACTTGCCCTGTATTTTATATTTATACAGCTACACACCAAATATTGAACTTGCCCTGTATTTTATAATTATACAGCTACACACCAAATATTGAACTTGCCCTGTATTTTGTAATTATACAGCTACACACCAAATTTGAACTTGCCCTGTATTTTGTATTTATACAGCTACACACCAAATATTGAACTTGCCCTGTATTTTGTATTTATACAGCTACACACCAAATATTGAACTAGCCCTGTATTTTGAATTTATACGGCTACACACCAAATATTGAACTTGCCCTGTATTTTATATTTATATGGCTACACACCAAATATTGAACTTGCCCTGTATTTTGTATTTATACAGCTACACACCAAATATTGAACTTGCCCTGTATTTTATATTTATACGGCTACACACCAAATATTGAACTTGCCCTGTATTTTATATTTATATAGCTACACACCAAATATTGAACTTGCCCTGTATTTTATATTTATACAGCTTCACACCAAATATTGAACTTGCCCTGTATTTTGTATTTATACAGCTACACACCAAATATTGAACTTTCCCTGTATTTTGTATTAATACAGCTACACACCAAATATTGAACTTGCCCTGTATTTTGTATTTATAAGGCTACACACCAAATATTGAACTTACCCTGTGTTTTATATTTATACAGCTACACACCAAATATTAAACTTGTCCTGAATTTTATATTTATACAGCTACACACCAAATATTGAACTTGCCCTGTGTTTTATATTTATACAGCTACACACCAAATATTAAACTTGTCCTGTATTTTATATTTATACTGCTACACACCAAATATTGAACTTGCCCTGTATTTTATATTTATACAGCTACACACCAAATATTGAACTTGCCCTGTATTTTGTATTTATACAGCTACACACCAAATATTGATCTTGCCCTGTATTTTGTATTTATACAGCTACACACCAAATATTGAACTTGCCCTGTATTTTGTATTTATACAGCTACACACCAAATATTGAACTTGCCGTCTATTTTGTATTTATACAGCTACACACCAAATATTGAACTTGCCCTGTATTTTGTATTAATACAGCTACACACCAAATATTGAACTTACCCTGTATTTTATATTTATACAGCTACACACCAAATATTGAACTTGCCCTGTATTTTATATTTATACAGCTACACACCAAATATTGAACTTGCCCTCTATTTTATAGTTATACAGCTAAACACCAAATATTGAACTTACCCTGTATTTTTTATTTATACAGCTACACACCAAATATTGAACTTGCCCTGTATTTTGTTTTTATACAGCTACACACCAAATATTGAACTTGCCCTGTATTTTATATTCATACAGCTACACACCAAATATTGAACTTGCCCTCTATTTTATAGTTATACAGCTACACACCAAATATTGAACTTGCCCTGTATTTTGTATTTATACAGTTACACACCAAATATTGAACTTGCCCTGTATTTTATATTTATACAGCTACACACCAAATATTGAACTTGCCCTGTATTTTATATTTATACAGCTACACACCAAATATTGAACTTGCCCTGTATTTTATATTTATACAGTTACACACCAAATATTGAACTTGCCCTGTATTTTATAATTATACAGCTACATACCAAATATTGAACTTGCCCTGTATTTTATAGTTATACAGCTACACACCAAATATTGAACTTGCCCTGTATTTTATATTTATACAACTACACACCAAATATTGAACTTGCCCTCTATTTTATAGTTATACAGCTACACACCAAATTTTGAACTAGCCCTGTATTTTATATTTATACAGCTACACACCAAATATTGAACTTGCCCTGTATTTTATAGTTATACAGCTACACACCAAATATTGAACTTGCCCTGTATTTTATAGTTATACAGCTACACACCAAATATTGAACTTGCCCTGTATTTTATAATTATACAGCTACACACCAAATATTGAACTTGCCCTGTATTTTATAATTATACAGCTACACACCAAATATTGAACTTGCCCTGTATTCTGTATTTATACAGCTACACACCAAATATTGAACTTGCCCTGTATTCTGTATTTATACAGCTACACACCAAATATTGAACTTGCCCTGTATTCTGTATTTATACAGCTACACACCAAATATTGAACTTGCCCTGTATTTTGTATTTATACAGCTACACACCAAATATTGAACTTGCCCTGTATTTGTATTTATACGGCTACACACCAAATATTGAACTTGCCCTGTATTTTATATTTATATAGCTACACACCAAATATTGAACTTGCCCTGTATTTTATATTTATACAGCTTCACACCAAATATTGAACTTGCCCTGTATTTTGTATTTGTACAGCTACACACCAAATATTGAACTTGCCCTGTATTTTGTATTTGTACAGCTACACACCAAATATTAAACTTGCCCTGTATTTTATATTTATACAGCTACACACCAAATATTGAACTTGCCCTGTATTTTATATTTATACAGCTACACACCAAATATTGAACTTGCCCTGTATTTTGTATTTATACAGCTACACACCAAATATTGAACTTGCCCTGTATTTTATAATTATACAGCTTCACACCAAATATTGAACTTGCCCTGTATTTTGTATTTATACAACTACACACCAAATATTGAACTTGCCCTGT
Source organism: Panopea generosa (assembly GCA_029582155.1). Taxonomy (NCBI): domain Eukaryota; kingdom Metazoa; phylum Mollusca; class Bivalvia; order Adapedonta; family Hiatellidae; genus Panopea; species Panopea generosa. The sequence continues at coordinate 17,202,147 of CM055905.1, forward strand.
ATTTTGTATTTATACAACTACACTCCAAATATTGAACTTGCCCTGTATTTTGTATTTATACAGCTACACACCAAATATTGAACTTGCCCTGTATTTTATATTTATACAGCTGCACACCAAATATTGAACTTGCCCTGTGTTTCATATTTATACAGCTACACACGAAATATTGAACTTGCCCTGTATTTTATATTTATACAGCTGCACACCAAATATTAAACTTGTCCTGTATTTTATATTTATACAGTTACACACCAAATATTGAACTTGCCCTGTATTTTATAATTATACAGCTACACACCAAATATTGAACTTGCCCTGTATTTTAAAGTTATACAGCTACACCCAATATTGAACTTGCCCTGTATTTTATATTTATATAGCTACACACCAAATATTGAACTTGCCCTGTATTTGATAATTATACAGCTACACACCAAATATTGAACTTGCCCTGTATTTTATAGTTATACAGCTACACCCAATATTGAACTTGCCCTGTATTTTATATTTATACAGTTACACACCAAATATTGAACTTGCCCTGTATTTTATAATTATACAGCTACACACCAAATATTGAACTTGCCCTGTATTTTATAGTTATACAGCTACACACCAAATATTGAACTTGCCCTGTATTTTATATTTATACAGCTACACACCAAATATGAACTTGCCCTGTATTTTATAATTATACAGCTACACACCAAATGTTGAACTTGCCCTGTATTTTATATTTATACAGCTACACACCAAATACTGAACTAGCCCTGTATTTAATATTTATACAGCTACACACCAAATATTGAACTTGCCTTGTGTTTTATATTTATACAGCTACACACCAAATATTGAACTTGCCCTGTATTTCATATTTATACAGCTACACACCAAATATTGAACTTGCCCTGTATTTCATATTTATACAGCTACACACCGAATATTGAACTTGCCCTGTATGTTGTATTTATACAGATACACACCAAATATTGAACTTGCCCTGTATTTTATAATTATACAGCTACACACCAAATACTGAACTTGCCCTGTGTTTTATATTTATACAGCTACACACCAAATATTGAACTTGCCCTGTATTTTATATTTATACAGCTACACACCAAATATTGAACTTGCCCTGTATTTTATAATTATACAGCTACACACCAAATATTGAACTTGCCCTGTATTTTACATTTATACAGCTACACACCAAATATTGAACTTGCCCTGTATTTATAATTATACAGCTACACACCAAATATTGAACTTGCCCTGTATTTTATAATTATACAGCTACACACCAAATATTGAACTTGCCCTGTATTTTACATTTATACAGCTACACACCAAATATTGAACTTGCCCTGTATTTTATAATTATACAGCTACACACCAAATATTGAACTTGCCCTGTATTTTATAATTATACACCAAATATTGAACTTGCCCTGTATTTTATAATTATACAGCTACACACCAAATATTGAACTTACCCTGCATTTTATAATTATACAGCTACACCAAATGTTGAACTTGCCCTGTATTTTATATTTATACTGCTATACACCAAATATTGAACTTGCCCTGTATTTTATATTGATACAGCTACACCAAATGTTGAACTTGCCCTGTATTTCAAAATTATACAGCTACACACCGAATACTGAACTTGCGTTGTATTTTGTATTGATACAGCTACACACCAAATATTGAACTTGCCCTGTATTTTATATTTATACAGCTACACCAAATGTTGAACTTGCCCTGTATTTCAAAATTATACAGCTACACAACGAATACTGAACTTGCGCTGTATTTTGTATTTATACAGCTACACACCAAATATTGAACTTGCCCTGTATTTAATAATTATACAGCTACACACCAAATATTGAACATGCCCTGTATTTTATAATTATACGGCTACACCAAATATTGAACTTGCCCTGTATTTAATAATTATACAGCTACACCAAATGTTGAACTTGCCCTGTATTTCATAATTATACAGCTACACACCAAATATTAAACTTGCCCTGTATTTTATAATTATACAGCTACACACCAAATATGAACTTGCCCTGTATTTCATAATTATACAGCTACACACCAAATATTGAACTTGCCCTGTATTTCATAATTATACAGCTACACACCAAATATTGAACTTGCCCTGTATTTTATAGTTATACAGCTACACACCAAATATTGAACTTGCCCTGTATTTTATATTTATACAGCTTCACACCAAATATTAAACTTGCCCTGTATTTTATACTTATACAGCTACACACTAAAAATTGAACTTGCCCTGTATTTTATAGTTATACAGCTACACACCAAATGTTGAACTTGCCCTGTATTTCAAAATTATACAGCTACACACCAAATACTGACCTTGCGCTGTATTTTGTATTTATACAGCTACACACCAAATATTGAACTTGCCCTGTATTTTATATTTATACAGCTAGACACCAAATATTGAACTTGCCCTGTATTTTGTATTTTTAAGGCTACACACCAAATATTGAACTTGCCTTGTATTTTATATTTATACAGCTTCACACCAAATATTGAACTTGCCCTGTATTTTATAATTATACAGTTACACACCAAATATTAATTAAATTTCAGAAATGATTCATCGGAAACCATTGTGTCAGACCTAAGCATGGATGGACGCATGGAAAGAGATAACACTTTATGTCCCTGCACCATCATTTCAATGAAGGTAGGGGTAGGGATGAGGGTTGCATACAAAACCCACACAACCTCAAATATGTTGTTTGCTGTGCTCCGATCCAGTACTTTTCATGTAGGTAGGTAGGTAGATAGCTAATTTATTTGTTGCCAAATTTTGATTTTGCATAGTCATTTTAAAGTAAAATGGACAGAAATCATGAAAAAACAATTAAATGCTTTGAAAGACAATAAAATATTTTTTGTAACTGCAATTTTTAGTGAGTAGGTAGGAGCACGGCAAACAAAATATATTTTAAGGATGGCCTTAAACACTGGGAGTAGTCTCACCTGATTGGTACGTCAGTGGTTATACCATGTGGTTCAGGATCACATATAGCCGGACATATAAACAAGGCAAATACGAGGTCAGCGCAGACCGCCCGCACTTCAACCATCTCCAACTTACCATTCTTGTTCAGTGTTTGATACACCTGCATAAAAAACAGTATCAGGGTAAACAGCAGAATCAGGATATACAACAGTAGTATCAGGGTATACAACAGTAGTATTAGGATATACAACAGTAGTATCAGGGTATACAACAGTATCAGGATATACAACAGTATCAGGATATACAACAGTATCAGGATAAACAGCAGTATCAGGATATACAATAGTATCAGGGAATACAACAGTACCAGGGTATACAATAGTATCAGGATATACAACAGTAATATCAGGATATACAACAGTAGTATCAGGATATACACCAGTATCAGGGTATACAACAGTAGTATCAGGATATACAACAGTAGTATCTGGATATACACCAGTATCAGGATATACATCAGCAGTATCAGGATATACAACAGTAGTCTCACGATATACACCAGTATCAGGATATACAACAGTAGTATCAGGATATACAACAGTAGTATCTGGATATACACCAGTATCAGGATATACAACAGCAGTATCAGGATATACAACAGTAGTATCACGATATACAACAGTACCAGGATATACAACAGAAGTATCAGGATATACAACAGTATTATCACGATATACAACAGTACCAGGGTATACAACAGTATCAGGGTATACAACAGTATCAGGATATACAACAGTACCAGGATATACAACATTATCAGGATACACAACAGTATCAGGGTATACAGAAGAATCAGGATATACAACAGTATTATCAGGATAAACAACAGTATCAGGGAATACAACAGTACCAGGGTATACAACAGTATTAGGGTATACAACAGTAGTATTGATAAGGATATACAACCGTATCAGGATTTACAACAGTACCAGGATATACAACAGTACCAGAATATACAACAGTATCAGGGTATACAACAGTAGTATCAGGATATACAACAGTACCAGGATATACAACAGTATCAGGATATACAACATTATCAGGATACACAACAGTACCAGGATATACAACATTATCATGGTTTACAACAGTACCAGGGTATACAACAGTACCAAGATATACAACAGTATCAGGGCAAACAACAGTATCAGGATATACAACAGTATCAGGATATACAACAGTATCAGGGTATACAACAGTATCAGGGTATACAACAGTATCAGGGTATACAACAGTATCAGGTTTCCAACAGTATCAAGATATAAAACAGAATCAGGATATACAACAGTATCAGGGTATACAACAGTAGTATCACGATATACAATAGTATCAGGGTATACAACAGTACCAGAGTATACAACAGTATCATCGTATACAAGAGTACCAGAGTATACAACAGTATCAGGGTATACAACAGTAGTATCAAGGTATACAACAGTAGCAGGGTATACAACAGTATCATGGTATACAACAGTTCCAGAGTATACAACAGTTTCAGGGTATACAACAGAAGACTCATCAAGATATACAACAGTATAAGGGTATACAACAGTACCAGGATATACAACAGTATCAGGGTATACAACAGTACAAGGGTATACAACAGTATCATGGTATACAACAGTAGTATCAATATATACAACAGTTTCATGGTATACAACAGTACCAGAGTATACAACAGTATCAGGGTATACTACAGTAGTATCAAGATATACAACAGTATCACGGTATACAACAGTACCAGAGTATACAACAGAAGTATCAGGATATACAACAGTACCAGAGTATACAACAGTATCAGTGTATGCAACATAGTATCAAGATATACAACAGTATCAGTGAATACAACAGAACCAGAGTATACAACAGTACCAGAGTATACAACAGTACTATCAGGATATACAACAGTATCAACATATTCAACAGTACCAGAGTATAGACCAGTATCAGGGTATACAACAGTACCAGAGTATACAACAGTATCAGGGTATATAACAGTATCATGGTATACAACAGTACCAGAGTATACAACAGTATCAGGGTATACAACAGTACCATCGTATACAACAGTACCATCGTATACAACAGTATCAGGGTATACAAGAGTACCAGGGTATACAACAGTAGTATCAGGGTATACAAGAGTACCAGTGTATACAACAGCAGTATCAGGGTATACAACAGTATGATAGTATACAACAGTATCATGGTAAACAACAGTATCAGGGTATACAACAGAATCAGGGTATACAACAGTACCAGGATATACAACAGTATCAGGGTATACAACAGTACCAGAGTATACAACAGAATCAGGGTATACAACAGTATCATGGTAAACAACAGTACCAGGATATACAACAGTATCAGGGTATACAACAGTAGTATCAGGATATACAACAGTATCAGGGTATACAACAGTACCAGAGTATACAACAGTATCAGGGTATACAACAGTATCATGGTATACAACAGTACCAGAGTATACAACAGTATCAGGGTATACAACAGTACCAGAGTATACAACAGTATCAGGGTATACAACAGTATCATGGTATATAACAGTATCAGGTGTTGGCTATCTGCCAGCTGCTATCTGCACAAAATTGCAAACAATGCTGGTTATCTGCCAGCTGATATCTGCACAAAAGTGAAAACAATGCTGGATATGTGCCAGCTGATATCTGCACAAAATTGAAAACAATGCTGGTTATTTGCCAGCTGATATCTGCACAAAATTGAAAACAATGCTGCTATCTGCACAACATTAAAAATGCTAGTTTTGGTATAATACTCTTTCTATATTTTGCATAAGGACAACTGATAGTTATATGAATATCCATTCCATGACTCGTCAAAACTTTGTCATTGTAAAACAAGAAATGTCACTTGTTAGTGTCACATGCCCTCCCACAGCCCCAAATGGCCTGTGAAAATAACAATATATTTCATAATAGGTAGCGATGTATCCATGGATATCAATAGTCTGGACTGACGTTTCAGACTAGACAGGCAACTTCATGTTGTTGTTTTTACATTAAAGATAGACCTTGACCTTTGTGTAACCTTGACATCTCATGTAAAGGTCCAGGTATTTCTACAGGTAAATGCAGATGAGACATCATCATGACATGTTGATCACTTGTGTCAAGCTATTTTAAAATCATTCCATGTGAAACAAAGTTACAGACCAGAAATGAAATATCAAACAAACTGAAAGTGTGACCTTGACCTTTGGGTTATGAGTCTGGGTCTTATGTGCGAAACCTCATATCATCTTGATCAACTGAGCCAAGTTAAAGACAAAATTACAGACCAGATATGAAATATCAAACAAATTGAAAGTGTGACCTTGACCTTTGAGTAAAGGTCTTGGGTCTTACATGCGACACTTCATCATGTCATGTTGATCAAATGAGCCAGGCGTTTTTTAAATTGATCAATAGGTGACAAATTTGCAGACTGGACATGAAATCCCAAACAGACTAAAAGTGTTGTCAAACAAAGTTAAAATTGTGACCTTGACTTTTGAAGTGGGAGTCTGGGTGTTATACGTGACTCGTCGTCATGTTATGTTGATCATTTGTAGCAAGTATTTATAAAATCGATCTATGCATGACAAAGTTACAGGCCGGACAAGAAATCTCACACAGACTCAAAAGTGTTGTCAAACAAATCTGAATGTCACCTTGACCTTTGAGGTACGAGTGTGGGTGTTACGCACGACACGTCATCATGTCATGGGGATGAAATGGGGATGAAATGAGCAGAGTGCCTTTGAAATTCATTCATAGGTGACAAAGTTACAGACCGGATACAAAATCTCAAACAGACTGAAGGTGTCAAACAAAGTTAAATTGTGACCTTGATCACTGAAGTGGGAGTCTGGGTGTTACGCGCGACATGTCGTCATGTTATGTTGATCGTTTGTAACAAGTATTAACAAAATCCATCTATGCATGACAAAGTTACAGGGCAAACACGGAATACCGGACAGATGAAAGGAAGGACAGACAGACTGCGATTACTACAATGCCACTACATGGGGCGAGCATAAAAATGGAATTTGGTGCAGTACTTGAGCTAACCAGTCTGTATTTATTGTTAGATAAGAGTTCAAGCATTCATTTTTAAAGAAAATCAAAATGAAAGCTGACCCAAGTTTGTTTTATCCATTAAAAACTGTAATATGACAATTAATCAATTTAAACCACATTGTAACATTATCAATGGTTTCTTACTTTCTATTTTGTTCTCTATAAAGCTCCCATCTGTTTTAAATAATAATGCCCTTGGGGGCATTCAGTAGGGATTAAAGAGTACCTACCTGGGAAACCAGCCATCCCAGACTGGGCGGAAAGCAATGCATATTATTCTTAATGGAGTTGATAAATCTGGTTGCCATGATAACCAATTTTTCCACAATCGTTGTCCTATACTTAGCCAATTTCTCTTTGTATTGATCAGTGCCGGGTTCTCCGAATCGCCGTAATCTCTCGGGTGGTGGGAATCTGACTAGGGCTTTACCAGGGTCAATGTCATAGAACCACTCATCCTCCATCAAAAGCCTCATGACAGGATCGTGTAAAGCAGCGGTCAAAAATAACTTCGCCGAAAAAACGACGTCAAATAATTGTTTAAACGCTATACTAAAAGCACATGACCCCCGACGTAACATTCGCCGTGGATTATCACCGGTGGCAAGTTGAAGCTCGAGTAAACATTTCAACATATGTAACATTCTAATCTCATCTTCCTGTAAAACACAGTTCCCATACACAGAATGCATCAACGTCTTAACTGTACCGGACATGTACGGCACATTGTTTTTTTCCGCAAACACAAGAATCTGTCCCACGAGACTGGGGTTGTCCAATAAATATTTCAGGAATTCGCCATACTTTGAGTCATGGTAACTCAGCTGCTTGTAGCCATCAACAAAACTGGATGACTCCAGTATGTTGGTGCGACTGCAACATTCAGCTGGTGTCACATCTTTCGATGAACGTATAAGTGCATCGAGGATATCCTTCTGTTCACGGCCAATCCACGACTGATGATACAGCTGCTCTGCTGCAAGTTTTAACTGTAAACAAAATCAGTTAAAGATTGTAAATATTTTTTATATATTTTCAATATCTTATTGATAACTTCAATGAGCAACTTACCTTGGAAAACTTTCTAACATAAGTCTTTCAGACCTTGCTGGTCTCAAACTCACAACCACAGCAATGAGAGGTAAGTTTTCAGACTTTGTGAAGTTGCATTGAATTCCAGCCAATGGTTGCTGGGAAATAGTGATCACAAAAATTGTCACAGACGGACATGTATGAAACATTCAAAAGGCCATAGCTCATTAAAAAGATATTCTCGCACAACATGCCAACAATATGCACAACTAGGCTTGGTACCAGTCATCTTTGTGAAGTTTCATTGAGTTCCAGCCAATGGTTGCTGAGAAATAGCGATCACAAAATTGTCCATAGATGGACCGGCAAGCGCAACTCTTATATAGCCCCTATATTCTCTGTATCTAGGGGTATAAACAATTACTACAAAACAAATCATTACACATCCAGAATATTGTAAAAATAAAATTATCATCTAACCTGCTCAAAGAGATTTTGGAGTTGTTCTCTTTCCGAGGTGACAAACAATCTCTCCTGCCTGAGATGGCCAGACAGCTCAGCTAGGTCTAGTCCTAGGGCCATCTTCAACACGTGGCTGGTTGTTATTGTCGTTGAACCATAGTCACAAGGTTAATACTGTACGATATGTAACCTGCATTGAGATGTAATAATTAAAGTTTAAAAGAGACACAAATTTTGATGAACGTTCACTTGAGCAAAAAAACACAATAGGTGTTCAGATTGCAGGCTAAAAATTAGAATAGGTAAGTAGGCTTTTTTGATAGGTAGAGTGTTTCAAATTATAAAGAGATACAATATGTTCTTGGTTCAATCACACTTGACCCAATGGCCTCTCAAAAACCAACACTCAATACTGGTTCTACTCAGGAAACAACACTCAGTACTGGTTCTACCTAGGAAACAACATTCAGTACTGGTTCTACCAAGGAAACAGGTTCTACACAGATAACAGCACTCAATACTGGTTCTACACAGAAAACAACACTCAGTACTGGTTCTACCCAGGAAACAGGTTCTACCAGGGAAACAACACTCAATACTGGTTCTACCCATGAAACAACATTCAGTACTGGTTCTACCCAGGCAATAGGTTTTACCCAGGAAATAACATTCAGTACTGGTTCTACCCAGGAAATAGGTTCTACCCAGAAAACAACATTCAGTACTGGTTCTACCCAGGAAACAGGTTCTACACAGAAAACAGCACTCAATACTGGTTCTACACAGAAAACAACACTCGGTACTGGTTCTACCCAGGAAACAGGTTCTACCAGGGAAACAACACTCAATACTGGTTCTACCCATGAAACAACATTCAGTACTGGTTCTACCCAGGAAATAGGTTCTACCCAGGAAACAACATTCAGTACTGGTTCTACCCAGGAAATAGGTTCTACCCAGAAAACAACACTCAGTACTGGTTCTACCCAGAAAACAACACTCAGTACTGGTTCAACTTAGGAAGCAACACTCAGTTCTGGTTCTACCCAAGAAACAACATTCAGTACTGGTTCTACCCAGGAAAGAACACTCAGTACTGATTCTATCCAGGAAACAGGTTCTACACATAAAACAACACTCAGTACTGGTTCAACCCAGAAAGCAACACTCAGTACAGGTTCTACCAAGGAAACAACACTCAGTACAGGTTCTACCCAGGAAACAGCCCTCAGTACAGGTTCTACCCAGGAAACAGCCCTCAGTACTGGGTTCTACCCAGGAAACAACACTCAGTACAGGTTCCCGGGAAACAACACTCAGTACAGGTTCTACCCAGGAAACAACACTCAGTACAGGTTCCGGGGAAACAACACTCAGTACAGGTTCCCGGGAAACAACACTCAGTACAGGTTCTACCCAGGAAACAACACTCAGTACAGGTTCTACCCAGGAAACAACACTCAGTACAGGTTCCCGGGAAACAACACTTAGTACAGGTTCTACCCAGGAAACAACACTCAGTACAGGTTCCTGGGAAACAACATTTAGTACAGGTTTCCGGGAAACAACACTCAGTACAGGTTCCCAGGAAACAACACTCAGTACAGGTTCTACCCAGGAAACAACACTCAGTACAGGTTCTACCCAGGAAACAACACTCAGTACAGGCTCTACCCAGGAAACAACACTCAGCACAAGCTCTACCCAGGAAACAACACTCAGTACAGGCTCTACCCAGGAAACAACACTCAGCACAGGCTCTACCCAGGAAACAACACTCACCACTGGTTCTACTCAGGAAACAGACTCAACTGTGATTTATATAAGCTCTGAGCTTTCTATGCAGTTGCGCTAATTAAATCAGTGTAAACTCAAAATGCTGTATTATATTTGGCTTTTACACTATTTCTGAAAAGGTACACTTTTCATACTATCTTTTTGCTAATGGGGTTATCACCAGTTTCAACTGTTTATTGGTGGAGGTAGACCTCAAAATAATTCTGAATAAAATCACCAACCTACTGCAAGTAATTGACAAACTTTCTCACATATGATTTTGGAGAGTGGGCTCAAACCTACGGCCTCGGCGATGAAAGGTAAGTGATCTTGAAATGACATTTTTTTTAAATTAGAAAACAATAACAGAGTTGGTTTTAGGTCAAATATCATCAGATCATGAATACAGGTGTGAAAATACTGCTGTATTTTTTCTTGTTTATTTGAATGAGATCTAACCCCATTTTCAACTCAAAGCAGGTTATATATGTCATATCCAGTTTTATTGGTGGAGGAAGGCCTCAGACTGAATCTGAGTAGAACCACACTTTTCCGCAAATAACTGGCAAACTTTTTCACTTTAAATTTTTGGAGCGAGCATAACTCAAACATAGTTACGACCTTAGTCGTGAGAGGCCAGTGACCTTGAGATGCGCCTTAGACCACTCGCCTACAGGGAACCAAAAATACTGCTACATACACAACCTGAATTATGTATCATAATCACTGTATCCCCAATTGATTTGAAACAAAACTGACAATTTTAGTAAAAAATTACATCTTTTATTTCACCCGCTTTCTTATTTATATATAATCATCACTGACAATTTCATTATTGTATTTGACGATCCAATTTAGACGGCATATTTTCCTGTTTCTTAGAATTCACATTTTTCTATTTGCATTTTGAGAACCGGATCATCATATTATAGAATCAAAACGAAATAGCAGACTGGGTAACATTAATTTCTAATACCTTTCCCAATACCACACTGGTAGATTTGTCATAAACCCGTCTGGATTTTTGTTTACTTGCTATTTATAAGCATGTGCAGCTACCGTGCTCATTCTTTTTCAGCGATGGGACTCGTGCCTTAACCAATACAACTACCCAATCACACATACTCAGCAGATTCCATCATCATTCATCATGAAGCCTTGCAGGTTGTCCCCACAGATACACCAAAGGGAAATGCTATTTTTTTCCAGCAGATTTCACAAAGGAATTATCTAGTTTGTGTCTCAATGTTTATGGGTTTTTGCTTTAACTAATCATTATAAGATATTGACAAATTTGTAAATTATAAATAAATATGTATGAAATAAGGTGATTTTTTGGTGGGTTAAGTGGCATAAAATATTACACTTTAATAAAGATAACCTAGAATGGTTGCTAGATTTGTCTAAATTTATAAATTGTACTCAATATAGATTATCAATATTTCAGTTGTTGTAACCTATTTTTTTTTCTGATAGGAAGAACTGTTTAAATAATGATACAGGAAAAAATATTTTGCTAGTGAAATGAATCACATAAAACACTCTTCATGTGATTCAACCCAAGATTGCCTGACTGACAATCCACTGAGCCATCTAGGAATATCACATGATAAATGAAATAATTATGAATATTAACCTATTTTAAAACTTATTGGAGCTGGATATATTGAATTAGTACCAGTTAATACAAGTAGAAAAGCTGGCAAAAATGTATTAAAGATGCGATAAAAAGTATCTTAAAATAGTTCTAAGATAGCTAGTATTTATTTCCGAGTTGACTTATAATATAATAATAAATGGTGAGGTGTTCCAAATGACAACTAACATTTTTGCTGGTGTTATATCCGTGCCTACTAAAAATAATAAATAAAGTGTGTCAAATGCCAACTAGCATTAATACATACAGTTCAATGGTAAAATGTCCACAAACAGCAAACAGCCAGCCACAGGAGTATACATGCAAATATATGCCACCAAATATAAACTACAAATTTCTGTAGTATTAAATCCAATATATTATTTAAAGCGGAAACATCCATATAGAATATATAGAGGTAGACATGAAAATGTCACAGGATGTATAAATAATAGAAAGGCAACCTAACCAAGAAGGATGAAGCAGACGATAAGTAGAATCCACTCTCAACCACTTACCGGTCACAACACATTATGATAAATATCAATAACTATATATTTTTTCAAATGGGGTCTAACACCATTTTCAACACATTTCATAACGGCATATCCAGTTCCATTGGTGGAGGAAGACCTTCAGAATGAATCTGAATAGAACCATCTTCCATCCACAAGTAATAGGCAAACTTTTTCAAATAAAATTTTTGGAGCGAGCAGGACTCTAATCTATGATCCTTGCAGAGAGCAGAAAATGCTCCCAAGATGGCACTTTAGATGACTCAGCCATGGAGGACCCCTTATAACTATATAAACTGTATTTATATAAACTATATCTTAAATGTAATTGGAGGTTAATTACCAGCTATAGTAGTATGTTGTTTTTAGCAACTTTTATGCCAAAGGCAAAGTCCTGCTTATGTAGTCTTGATCAAACTTTGCAGTGTGGATCACCACCAAAATGATCATACGTGACAGGGATTACTTTTTTCTTTTTTTATCATGTATTTTATATATATTGCAGGCAGAAACAAATCAAACAAAAACAATAATTTATAAATTGTATTACGTCATTTTTAAAACATGTTGCATATAATAAACCAAACACTACAATAATATCAATCCAATCAAATTAGGATGAATATTTATCAAGTTCCTGTTATCAGTTTTCTCAAGTACTTTGAATTCTCCAGTACCTGTAGTAATAATATGAAATATTTAATAAAGGCAAATCTTAACTATACACATAACCTTATAAAAAAACTGTTACAGGCTATTTTGTATCACTCAGAAGCTAACTGGCAATCACTAACAGTAAACAAATGCTCACTGCACCAGGATGTCTTGAAAAGCCATGAACTCAACTTAAGTTTGAATCTGGGAACCTCCAAGACTACAAGAATAAACAAATGCAGACCCATCCATAGAAAGAATTCCATGGTTACCATCAACACTACTTTTGATGAAAATCAAACAACAGCAAAAAATACCACCCTTCTCAATCTACCCTGATTTACCTTGATGCACACATTCCAAATAAACACCCCTGTGGACATGACAATATGAAATGCAAGGGAGGGTGGGGGGGGGGGGGGGGGGGGGGGGGGGGGGGGGGGGACTGTTGGAGGATATGTGTGTTGGGGGGAGCATTAAATATAGCAAGATTTTTGTCAACACACCAAAACTATCCAATTTTACATAAACCTGTAGATAACCAACCTGTAAAACAAATTATCAAAGAAGGTTAATATTACCAACATCTTTTTATCAATTCTGTCTAAGGTAGCATGCATGCAACAAAAACCAGTATTATCAAATCAATATTCTACCTCAGCATCCAAAGTTAGACCCATAACTAATTTAAATTAAGTGACGGATCTAATGTGAAGTCATTTGTTTTTTGTGGGAGACTAATTTTTGATTGTTTTGTGGAGATTCTCGACAAGTTTATGAAATTAAAATCCCTTAGATTGGTGATGTAGCAATAATGGGTTACATCCATACTGTATAGAATTTCCCATTTCTCAATTTCCTAAGCTATACGTTTAATATACAATACTTTTTATCTCATGTGTTCTTTGTGAAACTATTTATTAATAAAAATAAAAATTGAATATGAAACTATGTGCATTAATTGAGTTTAAATACATTTACTGTGTTTAATTTTTTATCTGTTTTATTAAATGAAGTATGCATGCCTTTGTCATAGGTCATGTACTAACTTGTGTGTATGAAATTGTCACCAGTGTGATGGTGCGAAAAATATGTTGTTACCTAGAATAATATGTCAATTTCAACAAAACCATCATATTTAACACCAGCATATGAAATTTTTACATTTATAGTATTGTACAATTCATAATTTAAATATTCTCTAACTTTCCAAAATATTGAGATATTGGGTAGCTGTAAAGACCTGTTTTACTCAAACTTTAACTTAGTTTCCACACAGAAACAGTGAAATTGTAGGCACAAAAATTAAATATTGAGTCATTAAAATCTTCAAATTATATAACATATTAAACAACATGAATGTAGGATAGTTCAATTTGCAAAAGTTTATGCATTAGTTTTGGTTGAACACTAAGAGGAACACTGCATTAACACCTACCAGAATGTGGAGGTAAATCAAAATATTGATGACTGGTTCATGATGTCATGTCAAAATAATAAGTTGGACAAACCTCAGCATTTCATTGGACTATTGATATTTTCCTTACAACTCATCAGAAAACATGCAGCACCACAGCTAAGTAGCTTGAAGATAACAAATAAATATAAAATAGGGTCATTCATGGCTGAGTAATCAAACTTTTTTTTTTAGTAAAACTGAACAGACTCTGCCAATGCAAGTATGTATCTTGTGATCATTTACCTACCACTGCTAAGGTAATGGGGTTGAGCCAAGCACATTAAAAATAATTATATGACAAAAGTTGTTAGACATTTGCAGAAGAACCTCTAGTGGTTCAACTCGGATTTGAAGTCTTCCTCTGTCAGTAAAAATGTATATGCAACTTATCATATATAACCATATCACTTATCATATATAACCGGTCATATTTTGAAAATGGCTTAAAACCTCATTTAAATAAAATTTAATGTGATTTGTTATCATCGTCACTATTCCCCAGGTAACCACACCCTGTATACGAGTCGCAGTAACCACTCAAAGCGTGGGCGTATACTTCACACAGAATATTGAATCAATGACATATCAATATAAAATATACATTTAACTATAAAAAGAAGTCAGAATTCAAATTGCAAAATGTCTACTTCTACAATCCAGAGTTCTCAAATAAGTAACAAATGCATCGGTAACGGTGTACACATGACTGGCTGCTGTACTCGATATTTTTGTTTCTTTCGGTAATGTTTTAAATTTTTAAAGAATTGCAGATACCAAGTGTCAGTAGCCATTGTAAATAAGCTTGCTCACACTCTGCCTAAATACACATACGGTGTAAGTGTGGGAGAGATGTTTATATAGTTTCAGTTTAAGGAGATTAATGTTCCTTTAGCACTACACTGGACTGCAAACCTTGACACGAAATTCAAAGGTGTGATAATCCACTTCAAAAGAGACATTTCTGTGAATGCAATTACCATCTATTGAAATAACCTCTTATATATTAATTTTGCTGTCTAGTATCTTTAAAAGAATGCTGTGCATAAGCCAAAACAGTCATTTAAATAGGCATGTTGCTACGACAAAAATGTCTATTACCTCCTCCATATTTACATCGTAATGCGCATGCGTTGAAGTGTAGCATAATTTTAACATTATCGTAAAAAGAACACTAAATCTAAACGATCAATGTGAACAAATGAAGTTTCCATTTAAAAGGAACGACTTGCCTTGTTTAGTAACTCAGCGTAATTATAAGTATCTTGAAGACAAACGACTCTTTAAAGGGTCACTTCAATTATTGGGGAAAGGCAACCTGGGGGTAGTGTGTTAGAAGGGTATCCCTCTCCCCTTGGTGGCGGTAATTCTACTCTACTCTCGTTATTTGGATACGGGAAACCACTCCGAAAAAAGTTTAATATCTTAAACACCAACGGCTAAATTCTACTCATTCTTAGAAAGCATGGTTCTTATTTACGCCATGTTGTTTTTTACTTTTATGCGTTACTATGGATGGGATATGAATATTAATTACTCCAATAATTTGTCACTCTGAAACGCATTTATTAAAGAAACACACACCGAGACACAAAAAACTTAGACTAAACCGTAAGATATATTGAAAAATAAACCTCAATTTAGTTATACTCCCAGTTATACAAGCCAAGACATAGTGGAGAGTGATCCCCACACACACACACACCACACTCCTTTCCTGCAAGTTTGAGTAGGTGGTGTGTGTGTGTGTATATGGC
The DNA here is from genome assembly GCA_029582155.1 of Panopea generosa. NCBI lineage: Eukaryota > Metazoa > Mollusca > Bivalvia > Adapedonta > Hiatellidae > Panopea > Panopea generosa. The sequence continues at coordinate 17,218,614 of CM055905.1, forward strand.
AGGGACCTAGCTTGGTCAAAGTAAACTTGCAGGCCTTGAAATTTTGATGCTGTGGTTTGTTGGTACTCCGCCATATTTCTTTTAAAATGTAAATGACTAATGGTGTATTACCATGGATGCAAATCGAGTACATCTTATGCACTGAAAATCCATAAAAACTTGCATACAACTCTGATTAATGCCTCATTGTATAGATATACCAATCAATTAAAAACATATGTTACACTTTAATAACGTGCCAGTTAATGAATGGTCGCCTGAAATCATTCAAATGCATTCATACACAATTGTTTAAAATATCCAGTATAATGTTAGTACAAGCACTGGATTTGCTGCCGCCATGAAAAAAAATAGTGTGCCATGTACAGTGTTTTATGTATCTTACTGCTACACCGTTAAATTTATGATCAAAATACATGTTGGTGACCTAGCCTGATATGATAAGGCGTGGATGGGCAGCTTTTTATTATTTGGATTTCTGATCTGCTGTCTCGGAAGACGCAAAAATAAAAAATAAAAATGTCAAAAGGCTCCTTAGAGATGTGCAATATGTCGCACTAATGATAACCCCGCTAACCTCATTAAACCTGAATATTGTAGTAGGGGGTCATCCCACTCACGCATTGGTTCTCATGTGTACAGGAAATATCATTTATAACAGTGTGGCCAAATTTCATTGGGGGTAAACCATCATTATAATGACTCTTTCTAATTTCATTTCAACTATAACCTATATACTCAATATCAGGATATACGAGATATGTCCAAAAAGTTCATGGACACATTTGTTTAAAAGCAAACACAGTTAACAGGACTTTTTCTCGTCATATGGGCAACACATTATCTATTTATAAAAACATTGAATAGTTTTGTACGTAATTACATACAACGACTGGCCACATAGCGGCCCAGGTCAGAAAAAAAAACATATATCGATACTCAAACCAACATTTTTATTGCCTATGTTTTGGCGCAAAAATGAAGTGTCTGCTTAATGCTTTGCGCACCAGATTGAACATTTTCTCGACGTCATATTATATAAATTTAAACATCAATGGCAATTTTGTTTATATCTAACACGGGATTTTGTAAAGATTGCTGTAACAATCTGAAATAAAATTATGGCGTCTTTTGACGTCCATAAACTGCGGACGTTCATAAAAATGTGTGTTTCGCTCGGAAAACGCCCAGAGAAACGGAGTAAAGATTCAGTCAATTACTGGGAACCGTCAGTTTGTCATTCCCGACGGATGGGCCACTATGGCAGACGGTTATAGAGCGGAAAGACTGGCTATCGCCAATGACGCACTCACTATTTTTATGTATTTTCTCATCTAGAGGGTATCGATAAGAAGAACGGCATGATCCCATCACCATGTAAAACATTCGAGAATGATTGGCGTGGATATATTTTTTTTTCATAAATCAGCATCATGAGAAAAACATTACAAACGGTGTATGATATTTTAAGAAACTTTAAGCTACATTTTAAGTTGTTCCACGGCGTCGTAGCGACGACGCAACCTGGGACGCTGGTTGGCTAATCGTTGTATGTAATTATGTATTAAATCATTCAGTTTCGTGGTATTTTGATAATATATTGTCTATTTAACGAAAAAGATGTATGATTTCGACAATGTAAGTATCATCCTAATAACTGTGTTAATTTGCTTTTAAACGAATGTGTCCACGATGTTTTTGGACGCACCTCGTATTTTAAACGTGTTATCCAAAAAAAATTAAATAAACTCTAAAACCAAAGAATCTGTCAACAAATAAATAAAGTAAGTGTTACTGTATCCAACCTATACAAAGATTGACTCGCCCTTCATTGGTATGTATTAGATAAATTGGTAGTTTGACGGGAAAATATCAATTAAAACGATTCCATAAAGTAAGGTGATTCATTTCCACCAGCCAAACGATATTAGATTGTGTTATAAAATAAACATCAGTTGTACCGCTGGCACCTACAAATCAAACAAAAGGAAAAAAATCACAGGTTATACCAAGTTTACCTATATCTATTTACATGGAAGATGCTTACACTCGCAAAACGATGATAACCTGTCTATTAAAATACACTAGTCCGCATATCTTTCATAGTCTTCCGTCCGTCACACTTTTGTTTCCGTGCAATTACTTAAGCTTGCCTGAAATAATTCTTTTGAAAGTTTACTACAATGTTTAAAATAACAAAACACAGACTAAGTTTCATTTTAGGGGTTGCGACTTCTGTCGTTGTAAAGTTATGCCCCTTTAATTTGTGAAAACTCGTATTTTTTTCCGTGCAATAACAATGAATTTGCTTGTTTTTATTTGATTTGATTTATTTTTTATATAATAATAATAATAATAATAATAATAATAATAATAATAATAATAATGATAATAATAATAATAATTTGATACTAGTATGTTGAAAGTGTTATCTTATTTTAGGTGTTTCTATGTACCGAGTGATTATGTTTATGTGAATCTGTAGAATACGTAGTATATCCCAATACTGGCATATAACTACATTTGATGGGCTTAGCAGCTTTTGGCCAAGTTGTTCTTAGCACTATCAGCTTAACACCATGTTATGAAATTTTTCTAAATCATAATATTCCGATAATTTAATACATTCACGGTAACACTTTACTGGCAATCGTAACACTATATCATTCTACTTCTATAACTCATTGAAATTGAGTTGGAAACTTTGAGTTTTAAAAATATCCAACAAATCAGATTTTTCCTAACGCCATGTTAAGCTAATAAAGCCTTGAGCAACTCAGCCCTGGGGACTAGTCTTGGATGCCTCAACTGTCTGGGCGTTGGTAGTGCTCTCTTCTAAATTGTTCCACTTAACCAGTTCTTACAAAGAAATATTTGTTTCATTTTGTTCAGTGTTAGAACTGCGCACTACAAAGCAGTAAGAATGGTTAGTAATTTGGTTATCTAAAATGTTTCTTGTTTCAAAGTTAGAGAACGTCACTGGTTTAACTTACGTTTGGATTTCTGTCTGGCTAAAATCACAGGTGTCCTCTGCCCTCATGATCTTGAACAGGAAGGTCAGGTCAGACTATTGAATTCACGGTGCTGTTGGAGACTTGGAAGATTGAGCTCTTTCAGCATGCTGGTTACACAGCTCTGGACTTTACGAAACAGATCAATAGCACAAGTGATTCTGAGATTAGGAAGTTGTTAGTGTACTGACGTTACGATTGTGTACACAATTACGTATAATACAAAGCGCGCACACCTTATAAAAACAGTATAGATGATAAACACAGTAATATAACAATTGTGTGATTTATGTATTTCATATTGTATCTTTTTACGTAATCAAATAATAGTAAATATCGGTAGGAATTGGAAGATTCCTATTTACTGATAAGATCAATTTCTCTTTTTTCACTCCACTAAATTAGTCTTAATCATATTTATGTAGGCCCCTAATAATACGGTGTTAAAAATACCAGATATATAAATAAATGTACGACACGACATTTTATCAGTTTTGTTAATAACACATTTTATTTATAAGCCTTATTTTAATATAAAAAAAAACTCGTTTTGGTTCTTTGATGCAATGCGAAATAATGTATCGTACAGTACAACCATTGTCATTAATAAACCAGTGTCATTAATATCATACATGACCACAAAATGTCAATTATCGGAGTTCTTTCTAATACTTCTTATAATTTACCAATGATTTACTGTTATACGTTCTTAGTTTAACGACCACAACAAATAGAAAACCAATACGTTATTACCTTTGTTTCTCTATTATTGAAAAGAGTGTGTATTAATTATCAAAGATATAAAGTTCACCTGCTGGATTTATTTACTTGGTTATCAATATCGCCATTAATAGTAATTTTACCTGTTGTGTTGTGTTCGTCGTATAGAATTGTTGTAATATCGTTCTAACGTCATTTTTAATCACCAAAGCGGGCAGTATTTATGTCCTTGCAAATCAAAAAAGCAACAAACTCTAGTTTATCGATAAAATAAATCGTACTTAAACTAACTCACTATTATCGCCGATATTTGAATTAGACCTGATCGTGGAATAACACAAATGATTTAGTAGCTATATTCGTAAAGGTCCGGAATTGTCCGGGCATCATCAATTAAATTCGGATAAGCGGTTGAATTTCACTTAGATTTTACCGCCGATCTTTATATATTCCTACATAGCATGTGGTTATATATGCGGATTGTCGCTGGGTTGATCTGAGATGCTTTGGGTATTTTTAGTTAATTTCCCTAGAATTGATTGATTGATGTTTATTCAGGTTAACATACACATATACAGGCTACATTAAATATACATACTCAATTACAAATAAAAAATAGATAATTAGTTAATGGCAATTTTATAACTATCAACCATATTTTATAAGATTAACTAAGTATTGCAACTCAATAAATATAAAGTATCACAGAATGCAATTTTAACTACTTCATATTTTCTTACGACTTTATGTCAGATTTGTCAGATTTGTGTGTTCATAAACGCATAAAAACAGACACATGCATAAAAACAGAAAAAAATGAATTAAATCCTTATTATTCCAATCCTGATGATGATGATACATTTAATTTGCTCAGACACTTGAAATGTCTATGAATGTAAATTTAAACTATCCGCTGCAAAGTAAACGCGTAGGAATACATCACTTTTGTACTGGTTGACATTAAATTTACTAGATCTAATATCCAATATTATCGTAACAATAATTGTTTCCATTATCAGCTGAACCCTGCAACAATGCTTATGAATTGATGGGGAATCCGGATTTGGAACGTTTCAAACGACTTTTACTTGCAAGGTTTGTGTATTTACATTATCTCACGATCGTCTGCTTCTGAACTTCAACTATATGTTTTTATTTCATTTTTTCTTGTCGAATACATTGGTCTGTGGGAATTTTTGTCAACGACTAGCATTCCCGTTATGTAAACCAGGGTTGTGTTACATGGTACACTATATTGTATCGTTTCATCTCAAATCTGAATAGTTTACGACCTAGATCTACTTCATTGCTTCTCAAGCCAAAGAAATCAATAAAACAATTAACCGAAGAAAAATGGCATACAACTTTTTTTGTTGTATTTTATTAATACAATAAGCGTGGAGCCTTGGTGCACGTAATTTCCGTTCGTAAAATATTAAGCCGACCATCAATTTGTGTGATGTATCCATATTACCTAAAATGTAACTATTCAAAACAGCATTCCTATGTATTAAACTTTACATACCCTAGCTTAATCGTATCTCAACGGCAGTAGGGTTGTTTAATGAAGATTTTCATCTAAATAAATATACGCTCCGTCAAAATCATGATTATTACAGAAGATATTTCATATTTTGGAGGTAAGAAATTTGGAAAGATTTCGTTTAAACCACAAACATGCTTGTTCAGTATACCATTTAAAAGTTTTATATTTTGGATTTATGAATTTATAATTATTTGAGTCTGTAGAACGGACTCAGTTCTTCCGATTGGGTGCGTTATATAGCAGTACATTTGAGCACGTTAATTGATCAGTTACTTCAGGGAAAGTTTGAATGACGTCATAGTTTAGTAAGAAATCAATTGTTTTTGATTGTGGGACATGTATAGGGAATTTTTTTTTTCATTGGTGGTTATAAGACCTGATTCGGGATATATCAGATTCTATATATAGAATAATGAATTATTTTTGATTGTGGGACAGGCATAGATCCCTGTTTTTTCCCATTAATGAATTATTTAGTTCTTCTTTATTTCTGTTTTGATCCATTGTCATGTGTGTTACATGTACCATAAATCTATAGCACAGCAGAAAAGAGAAACTAACAATGTTTAACACTTTATTACATATAATTAGTGTTCACTACAATACATAATTTATAAAGAACATGCGATATAAGTAACTTGCGATGTCCGTGATATCCTGATGATGTCTACTCAAATATCCAAGTTGTAAATGTTATAATGGTCATACGTTCAAAAATTAATACTAGTTGTTCCGAAGACAAGTTTTAAAATATCCATTATATATAATCTATCTGAATGTGTATAATCCAAATTTATGAATGAATCATAGAAGAACACAATAATATATCTCACTATAAACTCTTTATGATAAACAAATATCATGAAAACTTCTGAAATAATACTCAATAATTTTACACAGAAGAGAATGCTTATGATTAACTTATTGAATATTCATTAACTTGTCTCAACTGTACAACAGTGCAAGTAAGTCATATCTGTAAATACGACCTTAGTGCACAGTTCATGTATGTAACATATGTTACACGACGTCGTACTTGACGGGGATACAATAACGAAATGAATACACTTACACGTATGCACCATGCGCACTAGCTCGCTCTTGTAAATACTTATACTAGACTGACAATAAAAGAAACGTCCGAACACCAGGAAACACCACTGAACAAACGAAACCAAAACAAATGAACTCATTTTTTTAATATTCAAAGACAAGTACAGTTATCAGGTACATTTGTATGTAAAAAGTGTATGTGCATGCAGCTGGTAAAGTTTTGTGTTGGTAAGTGTCGCGTTCAAAACTTGTATAGTTATGCCGTGACATTGTCAATTTTAGGCAGTTTTGTGGTGGTAAGTGTCGCGTTCAACACTTATATAGCTATGCCGTGACATTGTCAATTTTAGGCAGTTTTGTGTTGGTAAGTGTTGCGTTCAACACTTGTATAGTTATGCTGTGACATTGTCAATTTTAGGCAGTTTTGTGTTGGTAAGTGTTGCGTTCAACACTTGTATAGTTATGCTGTGACATTGTCAATTTTAGGCAGTTTTGTGTTGGTAAGTGTCGCGTTCAACACTTGTATAGTTATGTCGTGACATAGTCTGTTTGAGGAAGTTTTGTGGTGGTAAGTGTCGCGTTCAACACTTGTATAGTTATGCTGTGACATTGTCTATTTTAGGCAGTTTTGTGGTGGTAAGTGTCGCGTTCAACAACTGTATAGTTATGTCAGGAAAAGGAATTTCCTAACTTGTGCTACTCGCGAAGGTTAAATTAAAATAGCTTATATATTTTGTGACGTATTAAATGAGTCACGTGATTTTATTTTCATTTCAATTTAATCCGTTATACAGGCTTGCGCGTAGTAAAATTGTTTGATTTTAGAAAGAATCTGATGACGATACTAAGGTCATCAAGTAGTATTTAAGTGTTTTTTTTAGAAAATGGATTTCGTTTCAAATTTACCACTCCAATTTAAATATTTATTGTGTCTATAATCTTCTTATGAAAATTGAATTTTTAAAAAAAGTTATTTAAAGTGGATGTGGCAGAGAGACCATTATCCAAAACACTTCCAATATTAGCATATTATTGAGACGCTATGGTGTGTCCATTACAATGTGTATTGGCAATACCAACCATTGCTAATTTCCTCTTAGATGTTTAGATAATGTGTTGTCTACTAACAATGTACTATTGTGTTGAAGTTCCATGTTAAGTACGTACATTTACTCATTAGTCTCCGTGATGATTGATATACGACATCGCCACTCACCGCTGATTCAAGTGGGGAAGTTATCAGTTACTTGCGGAGATGGGTTGTGCTCGAGTACTAGTGGTTAGGTTAACTGATCGTCTGTTAGCCCTCGATGTCATAAAATGACGCTAAATATTCAGTCAATCAATCAATCAATCATTAAAGGTGTATATAACATCATACCAAGCTTGATTTGAATACATTAACAAAATGCATATACTGAGTAATTGAATAAATAATTTAAAGATAGCAGTAAACAATACATTATACTTTACACAATATGAACAAAGTCAGAATTAAAGTCAGATTCAACCCTAGGGTTCTTACCCAAAATGTGATAAATACAAAGCCAAATATGGCGGTCAATCCAAAACTAAATATTTAAACATTTGATACAACTTTAAATTTTAACTAAATGATTTAAACAGAAAATAAACTAAATAAAAAAATAACAAAAAGTAAATACAAAGGCAATTAATGTAAAAAATAAATGAAACACAGTGATATCAGAAATAAATCAAATTTCCACACGAGCAGCTCAGGATAGGGTCTTTAATGTGTAATGCGAGAAAAAAATAGCATGAGCACCTCTGCACGCTAGCGCTGTTTTATATTAATATTTATAATATGTTACTAGATACTTTAATACTTTTACAGCCTCGAATATTGCTGAGTTTAATTCGTTTAAAAGAATAGAGTCACCGAACATAGACATATTTTAAATTTCATGATTACAGATCGTATGGTTCAGTATGTTATTATTCGATTGTTGTATTTTCATAGAAAGAACAATCTTTTAAATAGTAAAAATGATATAAATATTATTTTAAATTATAAATTAGTTAGTTTCGGCTGTACTGAAAAAGTAAACAATAAAAACAGCATCAACTATATAAAAATTTCTGCTAAATATTTTGTCTTTAAATGTAAATGTATAAGAACTGTCCCATTGTAAGTATTTAAACATAACCTATATAAAGGTATAGAAATAAAAAGATTAATAGCTCTAAATAAAGATAAAATGCATATACATTAACTGAAATCGTTTTTTTTTCTATAATTGTTTAAAACCTAATAAATGTTGATAAAAATGCCCTTTTAATTTTTAAAAAAAGGAAAAGCAATGTCCAAATTCTATACTTTTTCTACATCCCTCTTCTCTCTTCCTCTCTATTCTTAAAAAAAAGAAATTATTTCGTCACAATAATATATTGCAATACAAGTATTACAAATTAAACTGAATTGATTATATGATAATATTGTTTTGCCAAATTGTAATATATTTCATTATATGTATATAATCTGTAATAAACTGATGAAATAAAAAAAATTATCACAAAAAAGAAAGAACAATCAAACAAATAGTATTTGGATTTTTCACACTCTTATACAATTAACGGTTAGATTAATCTTTATGAGTGTTGGATATATATTGACTAAGAAAACAACACAGTTCCTACGTAATTGTGCGTGTAAAATGCGTGCTGTCTTGACGTAACGGGAACAATAAAAAGAAGTGAAACCAACAACAACATTTTGATACACAAAAAATTTCATACAATCAGGGACTTATACAGTATAGAAGGATAGGAAACTCTACTAAATGCTCATAAAACAGCACGAGGAGAACTAGTAGTTTGCCAAATTAATCATTCATATTTCACAAGCAACTGATTTCTTTCTTGTATTTTTGTATTTTAAGTTGCAGTATACACATTCTGGAATCATAAGTATATCATCCATCTAAAGCACATTTTGCTGCAAATGGTCCCGTTTTATAGAGTTTCACTGTGCAAAAAAAGAGAGACAATTTGTTTAGTATCCTGAGTAAAATGGAAGTTAGGGTAACTGGAAACGAGACTTCTGGAGATAATGCATGAATGCGCGAGCGTTCATAAAATCTCAGTCAGTTTCGTTTCCTTCTCTGTATAAGTTCTTGCTACAATATACAATTGAACAAATACAATAATCAATAAAATGCTGTTCTTTCTTCTATTAAATGTTTAAATGTCATTTAATCTAAGATTCCAGGATTTACCCAGTAAAAACAAATCACTTATAACCAATTGTTCAAATATATTGATTTATTTTACAATATTCCTTTTCAGTCGATTTGGCCTATAAACATTGTTGTTTTGTCCTAACTTTGCTATAAGCACTATTGTCGATTTGGCCTATAAACATTGTTGTTTTGTCCTAACTTTGCTATAAGCACTATTGTCGGTTTGGCCTATAAACGTTGTTGTTTTGTCCTAACTACGTTGTTAGCACTATTGTCGATTTGGCATATAAACATTGCTGTTTTGTCCTAACTACGATATTAGCACTATTGTGGATTTGGCCTATAAACATTGTTGTTTTGTCCTAACTACGATATTAGCACTATTGTTGATTTGGCCTATAAACATTGCTGTTTTGTTCTAATTACGATTTAAGCACTATTGTCGATTTGACCTATAAACATTGCTGTTTTGTCCTAACTACGATATTAGCGCTATTGTCGATTTGACCTATAACTATTGTTGTTTTGTTTTAACTACGATATTAGCACTATTGTCTATTTGACCAATAAACATTGCTGTTTTGTCCTAACTACGCTTTTAGTACTATTGTCGATTTGGCCTATAAATATTGTTGTTTTCTTCTTACTACGATAGTAGCACTATTGTCGATTTGACCTTTAAACATTGTTGTTTTGCCTTAACTACGATATTAGCATTATTGTTGATTTGACCTATAAACATTGTTGTTTTGTTCTAACTACGATATTAGCACTATTGTCGAATTGATCTATAAACATTGTTGTTTTGTCCTAAATACGCTATTAGCACTTTTGTCGATTTGACCTATTAACATTCTGTTTTCTTCTAACTACGATATTAGCACTATTGTCAATTTGACCTAAAACATTGTTGTTTTCTTCTAACTACGATATTAGCACTATTGTCGATTTGAACTATACACATTGTTGTTTTCTTCTTATTTACGATATAAGCACAATTGTCGATTTGACCTATAAACTTTGTTGTTTTGTTCTTACTACGATATTAGCACTATTGTCGATTTTACTTGTAAATATTGTTGTATTGTCCTGACCACGATATTAGCACTATTATCGATTTGACCTATAAACATTGTTGTTTTGTCTTAACTACGATATTAGCACTATTATCGATTTGACCTATAAACATTGTTGTTTTGTCCTAACTTCGATATTAGCACTATTGTCGATTTGACCTATAAACATTGTTGTTTTGTCCTAAGATATTAGAACTATTGAACGTTTTGGCCTGACAAAGAATTGCTGTATGTCCCAACTACGTTGTTAGTACTACATGTCGATTTGACATAAATACGTGTGAAATACTAAGTATCGATTTTACCTAAAATGCTTCTTTTGCTCTATGCTATTAATACATTTTTTGTTAATTTGACCTTAGATATTTTCTGTTTAGACGTAACAACGCTATTAGTACTATGTTTTTAACGTTTTGATTTGATTTAAATCCCTTGTTGTTTTTGCCCAACATTATAAGTAATGTGTGTTCATTTTAACTAAAATCCTTGTTGTTTTGATCTTACTACGCTATCAGTATTATTTCTCGAATTGACCTAAAAAAAGTTTCTTTGACCCAACTACGCTACTAGTGATATGTGTCGATTTGACCCGAAATACTTATTGTTTCGCTCCAAGTACGTAATTTATTCTATATATTGTTACACTGTATCCAGTTTCTAAACCTCGTTTAGTGTTTATCATTGTTTTGTCAGTTAAAATACTGATACAGACCACATTACTATCACGCTAATTAAAAAGATCCCAAATGTGAATGGGACGATGGCGCATTTAGAAGAAAACATCGCTCGGACACTATCGATACAGACGAGAGCATGCGATTGGTTCAGACTTATAAACTCTCCGAATTTGATTTCTGTAAACCGCCTACAAATCTTTCAAGTGAGACTGAAAACAGATCAAACAAAAACGATGGACATGGTATGAAAAAAATGTTGTATGTGGCAGGGAAAACGTTGATTACACATTTCACTTTCCTGTTGGAGAAAATGACATTATCGGTTACAACTGTCATTTTATCGTATGGATTTTCAATAGGCCGTCCATAGTTAACCATTGACAACTTAAGCATCCACGGATCAAGATCACCTGGCCTAAGATCAAATTTTAAAATCATTTTGCTAAGCTTCATTGGAAGCTTTCGTCGTAATTCGTCGTAAACTATCGGAAGCTTCTCATCCCCTGTGGGTGCAAAGAACACCACAACGGCAGTTTCATTCACAAATGATGGTCCATCAAAATATGTGTCATCGAGATCTGCGAACAGTACATCTAGTTTGAAGAACATTTCGAAAGCACACAAATCGGAGTTTACAATTGGTATGTCCAGTAATTGTTCTTGTATAATTGATTTGTGCAATTCTACCTCATTTTTATCATAGAGGAATGGTGTATTTGGAATAGCTCTGACAGTTACTGCATACACGTCTGTGGCTGGGGACGGTTGAATGGCATCAATGCAAACTTTTCTGTAAGAGTCCAGAAATTGAAGAAGGGTGCAATATATCGGACTGCATTTTTTCTGAAAATATTTTAATGATTTCAATAAAGATCAGGAATCTTACACTCTGCACCAATGAATAATTACACAGTAGCACCATTATAACAATTTAACATTCGTTAAGTATACATTTTTGTCTTTTGCAGACTCATATTATATAAATACGAATTTTTGACACAGGAATTGCGAAGCAAAATAGTGAAATATGCTGTTGATTTATTTCCATATAACGTAATATTATTAAAGACATAACGTAACAGTTAGATGATATTTGAGCAAAAAAATGACAAGAAGAAAAGGATAGGACGCTTGTTAAAGGAACGCGGGGTTTGTTTACCAGTTGATCCAGCGGACTTTAGATTATTCCCCGAGATCAAAAAGAAAATTTGAATCCGTGAATGAACTTAAGGTAGAAACCGGACGTTTTGTTATCAATGTCCCCTTCCTGGGCCCAAGTTTATTCTAACCCTTTCATTTGAACAAAATTGAAACTCCTACTCATAGGGACCAGTTATGCCAAATATGAATGAATGGGCTTATCAGTTCTTGAGAAGTAGATTTTTGAATTTTCACAATTTTATCCCCTTCCGGACCCTAGCTTGGCCCTTATGGGTATTAAATCCCCTTTATGGGACCCAGTCTTGACTGTTACGACTTAGCAATACTTCGGACATCAGTATGATTGGAATAATAGCAAAAATGGTTAAGAAAAACATTATTATCTGTTTTTACATACTATTCCTATATAAATATCAAAGTTTCCTTTCTTGGCCCCAATGGACACTGGCCCCTTTATTTGAGCAAAATTGAAACCACTACTCATTGAGATCATGTCTACCAAATATAAACAAATTTTGCTGGTCGGTTCTTAAAAAAATGAAAACGACGGACACAGGGCTATCAGATTAGCTCAACTTGAGCTTTGCTCAGGTGAACTAAAAAGTCAATGCCATTTTCAATGAACATTTTAAAATACCCTGAACTTTACATAATCCATACAATATTTGCCGACCACAACGTGCTGATCTTCAGATTGAAAATCTGAACCTGCATTGAATACTATTCATCCTCATGTACTGACAATTTGAATATGATCAAAAGTTGTTAATTAAAGTCACCGTGCGCCTGATAAAAAAACGACATTCTATAGGGAAACGGGATGTGCAAATGTAAATCATGGCAGCATCAACGTTTGAGAATGAATAAGAAACATTATATTTTGTAAATAAATATTGAACATCATTATTTAAGTAAATAGATCATCATATATGTACCATAAGTTGATCGTATTGTTCACCAACTGGACACTGTTCTTTTATGGTCTGTGGTCTGTCTTCCTGAACTTTCGAGTTAATCTGGAGCAATTTGGACAATTCGGTATGAAGGTTGTTCATGCTTTCACAAGAAAATTGTCCATACACATCATCGCCATTACATATGGCACAAAATATATTGTTGTACCTGAAATATGTTTGATAAAAACGTTTTAAAACGTTGATTTGTGTACATATTTGCTTTACGTTTACATTATGAAGATGAGGTGCACTGTATTCTAATTAAATATATCATCGCCCGTTAATATAATAATCTTCCTTTGGGTATGTCAGTATTTCCCTATTTTCTATCCTGCTGCATTTCCTACCATAACACTCTGATTTCTATTTTTCTGTACAGTAACTGAAAAATTCTTTAGAATATATATAAATGGTAAAAATTCAAAAAGGGGTTATCATGATTTTTAAAGACATTCCAAGCTGTGATGATTTTAAATGTTCATGTAGTATGAACCTTAACAGTGGAGTTACAACTGGACTTGCCAATGGTTAACTTCAAACTTCTCTACCATAGCGCACTATAAGCTGGAGCTCATTTTTGGATTACTAGGATAACACTGACTGCGTCAATATTGTTCTGTTATCGCTTCCGAAAATATTTTGTTAAACATTTTTCAGAAAAGTTTTAAATCTAAAAAAATCTTCAAACCTTGATGGCCTGTATGGGGAACTTGGTCGATATCCCTTGTCTATATTAAAAAAATTATTATGCTAAATATTGGAAATAAACTTGTAAACCAACTAACACTATTCTATCAAATAATAACATTACATACACTATATACCGACGTTCATCGCATGCTGCAGAGTGTTAATATGAAAGGTCTCAAAAATTGTGTACGCAAGCATGCAAAAAGCGGCGCCGGTATTGGTTCGCTGTCGGACGAGGTGGATATCGCTGATATGACTGTCTTCGACACGGTACTGATATATTCCAGGTAATGACGCAAGCAACATAAAAAAGACCAAGTATACTCTGAGGAACTTTAAATCAAGTATAATTTATATATAAAAAAATAAATCTATATTTAATTGTGTTATGTGTCCACGAAGAAATGTTGATGTACGTGAATATAACACGCAAGGGACATTATTTATTTAACAAACTCAGGTTCCAAGCGCCGGCTGAAATCAGTCAACACGATCATAAATGTCCGTGGCAGATTTTGCAAGTTGTTTTTTTTAATTACTAAAGTCAAGGAAGCAAACTAATCCGCGATCTAGAAACTTAATTAACATATGCCGCATTTCTTACCGCGAAACCAAATACATTACAAGCCATACAGTTATAGTGAACGCAGAAGAGAGATGGAACGGACCCTACGTTCTGACTCGGACATCAATGTTTAGCGTCCAGTATCGAGATGAAACTGCATGAGGTGAATGTCAGAAATACATTCTTAGTGTTTAAATTGAGAGGAAAGTTATCACGTTACTGGTGAATGTCGTTTGCGCAACGCAACAGTACTTTCATTGAACAGACGCTGTAACGTTTGTCGTAGACAACTGGACTGTCGAGTTATTAGAGAGGATCTTTTAAAGACGGTTTCTGTAAAGTTTTTGCCCATAAATTATAATTGATAGAATTTGATGGAACTTTCCAGTATTTAAGTTTAATGTATGTATATGCATTAACAGAAATAAAACAAATAAAAGTTACCGTACAGAAAGTTTGTTGTTACGTCCTACACAACATAACCGTCTTTGAATTTTGGCTTAAAAATGTAGGTTTTACAAGAAACGAGGAACAATATATAAAATTATTTACATCTAGTATGTATTTGAAACTTATACATCGATGCATACATATAATAAAATTATACGCCTGAATTTAACTGTTTTATGTTTTTAAATACAAAGTCATTTGGGCGGAATGTCATTATATTTTTTAATTTTGCAATAAAAATATAGCGTTTTTTTTTAGTATTTTCAAAAAGTATATGTATACATTTTACTAAACAACCACAAATAACTCTTTAATGTTCATTCTAATGAAATTGAAAATAAAACATACACTTTACCCCGTAATTGGAGAAAAATAGCTCTTACATTATACCATTGTTAAATACGATATTGTTGCAAATTTAACGTTTTAGCTATTTGCATAAAGAATAAGACTTTTATAATATTTCATATTCAGGTTAAATTGTTATGAACATTTATTTAAAACCGGTATGCATGTTGTATATACTGAACACAGTACAAGAGACTTATTCCAGGCGTATCCATGAATGAGGGTACCATCCGAAAAAGAGTCACTTGCAATATAAAGTGCGTAGTGGCACTGTCTGGTCCGACTGGTGAAAGGAACTCTGTCGTCGATTGATACTGATCAAAAGTTTACCTTTTCTAATTCTAATACATGTCTTTATTGGAAACTGCATTTTTGTATTTTTCATTGTACATGTATTTTCTTTTATCAAGCTAGGTCCGTTAAAATATTGGAACAGAGTCGCTTCCATTTGTGCGCGGAATTGGTGCGCATGAAAAACTAAAGGAATCGTCTTTAAGAAACAATATACAAAAATCAATATCATGATATATTCGCAGGCTCCAGAGTTAAGAGCCAAAGTTGCTTACACCGAATCATTTACCTTTTAGGGTTCATAACCACGTGATGTCTTAAGTAGAAGTAATTGCCAGTTATTATTAGTACGTATACTCATATTGATGCCGGGGTTTCATACCTGTACCCAACACAATATTACCACATCAGTAAAACTAGGCGACACTTCTTCGGTTGTTGTTGGTTTGCTGTTTGTTGTTTTCAGGCATGTAAAACGTGAACGGCAAATTTCTTAACTGTTTTTTTAATTCAATTTGGATACTCTTTTTCAAAGTGCATTTGAGTGGCTGTCTTTTGAATGGGTTTAATTCGTATTCAGTTATTGAAAGTGTTGCAACTGGGCTAACGCTATAGAAATTGCAGAATAAAAACGCATTCCATGTCAATTAAAGTAGTGTATGCCACATAAAGCATTTAATTTATAAAATGTTAACATAAATTTAAAAAATAGTGAAAAATTATCAGACTTTACCGTCGAAATCGCGAAGTGTGAACAAGTTTTATAGAGCCGCACATCGTAGCCACGGACTCGTCAAACTCGGACCATAAACCTGTGACATTGCATTCACTCACAACCTCCATATCGCACGTTGTAGAGATGACGTTGACTTCTTGTGGAGGCTCGTATGTAAGGTAACACTCTGGGCGTATGTTTATCTCGTTCAAATAAAGAACTATGTCACTACCTTCATCGCATCTAAAATAGACGAAAACATCTATATTCGTTATGTTACAACTAAGCTGTTACCGCGCGTCTTCGTGTTATTGTAATAGATGAGCTTGGAATAGAATAGTTCGGATTATTAACCCATTACTCCATAGATACGCGTTTTCCCGCACCAATCACAGAAGGCCATTGAAAACAGTGCAGGAAGAGTTCAGATTGCTCGTAACTGTTTTCCACTCTGTCAGTTAATATAAACATAATTCACCCAATAATTCAAAAGCCTTCTATATCAAAGGTGTCGAAAGGCGTTTATATTAGAGGTGTCCAAAGGCGTTTATATTAGAGGTGTCCAAAGGCGTTTATATTAGAGGTGTCCAAAGGCGTCTATATTAGAGGTGTCCAAAGGCGTCTTTATTAGAGGTGTCCAAAGGCGTCTATATTAAAGGTGTCAAAATGCGTCTATATAAAGTAAAGGGTTAAGGAGGAATCAACATTTTAAATTATTGTAGAAATCATTGGTTTATTTGGTATATAATGAAACTAATTTCAAATGTGAGAGTGTGTTTTATGCAGTATGTGCCTGTGACGTTATAAGCATGGCCATGCTCGGCAATTTTGACGTCCCGATTTATAACGTTTTTTTTCGACCCCGGATTCTAGTTCCTCTTTTTTCTAAAATAATTCAAAATGTAGATTCCTTCTTAGATGCAGTATTTCGGGATTTTCTACATGTTTTTGTTGAATTAACAAAATAAATACAATATATATCTAACTTTGTTATACGCACTGAGCACCTATATCCATTAGAATAATCTATTAAAACATGCCAAATTGATATATTTTTAAAATAAATTTCTTACTTGCCGCACGTGGTCATTTTAGACTAACGATATTCGCGCCTGAACTATCAATATACTAAATGAGTGACGTATCATTAATTTGATTTTGATTGTTTTTTTATTGGTCATGATTATTGAGTTTGGTTCATTTTAGAAATATTCCTAAGACAAGTTATAATTGCGTGTTTTTTTTAATATCCTATTTATTTATTCTATTTATTTGAGTCCTCGTTTGATTTTAGTCAATAATTTAAATGGATATAATTGCAAAAAAATAATGTGAATAAGTAACATCAAACACAATACCTTATATCCGGAATCCAAAAGACACCATCATCAGCTCCATTACATTTGGCGCAGTGTCTGTTGGCGAAATTCGTTACATTATTTTCGGTCGAAACTGGGAGGATGTCGATCAGAGAATAGTCGTTGCCGAGGTTCGGGTGTTCACACAGATCTTTTAAATCTGACGACGAGTCTTCAAGGCATTCGTTAATAAAAGTATAGTCCTGAAACGGGGGGATATATTTATTCCCTGTATTTTGGAAAACACGTGGCCGACCACATGTAGAATTCATTGGAGAAGTTGGCATCGAAAATGTCTGAAACCTCCCGTCAGTATGCGGACAACAAGATTTCGTAGAAACACAGCTTTCATCGCAGTTACAGACAAAACAGCATGTTTCACTGGTAGAAATGTGTACGGAGTGTACAGTATAGTTGCAAAGGTACAGCGTTGAACATATCAGGAATAGGTTCGATGCAAACGTCTTAATATCATTGTTTTGAATTAAATCTATGTACTGATCCGAGTTAATATCTTGACCTTGAAATATGTCAGACCGACAAAGACAGGAGAAATAAAATAGCGTTACCATTAACTTTATACAAAACAACAATTCCATTATGATATAATGCAGTACAAACTGTTTCTAGTCAAACAGTCATATGGTAAGTCTTATCTATAGTGTACAAGAAACCTCAGTGAACTAAGTGAAAAACAAAATAGCCCGATATATGTCTTAACGTAGTACTTATTTTTCCGCTGTATGGCATCGTTAACAGTCACAATATATGAAGTAATCTCAGTACTAGCGTTTTATATATACACATTGTTCACCAATAGCTGATGTCCGCTCTGATGGTAAATCATTAATACAAAGTACTATACCATCACAGTAATACAAAGTACCCAAAGTACTAGATGGCGACTAAATATATTTATAAATGCTCCATCTTAAAAGTTGTGATACATCGCTTCTCGTTCATATTAGGGATTTACACAAACAATCAAGTTTTGACTCATCCGTCAGTATTATTCACTAGCATTCGTCAGTGTATATTGCAATGCAACAAGAAAATATAGAAACAAAAGAGGCAAACTGGCTCTTTTATTTAATCGATTTATTTAAAACAAAAACACCAATTATTAATTTCTGGTACATGTTACACACCATAAATAACTGTAGAACTAAATCAGAATACGATCGAACAAAGCATTAAAAGGTATAACTTACAGCAACTGGCATGACCTAATTTACCGTTTGTATTCATATTCTTCTATATTCCGTCATTTGGTTAAACTTGTTTCAAAATACATTTTTTTGCGAATTAAATATAGTTTAACACCAAAATTGGAGTTTATATTATTAACATATATCTTGTGTTCAGAATTTAAGATCTGTGTTTGTAAATGAACATTTCTATCATAGTTCTATCTTATTTAGCATTATTCTCTTATTAAAAATGCCTTTATCTTACAACGAGTATAGTTATTTAAAGCAAAATGCATACAGTTTAAAACTTTCTGTTTTTATTCAATTTAAAAAAACACACAAAAACTTTGACAATAACTTCCTCCTTTCCAAAGTATTCAGTCTTATCCACATTTGACAGTATCGATGATTAGTCACCCAAATAACCTGACATTGAAAAGTAAAAAAAACACAAGCCAATCTTACCCTCCTTCCCACTCCATTCCCCAACCCCCTCCCCAGCATCCAATTCAACTGAACGACTTCGTATTTTCCGTACCGCACGTCCTTTTCACACTCTTAGTGTTAATACATAAGTATATGGTAATGACAACTCATACAATGTACATAGAATAGCATCCATTTGTTAACTTACTTAATATGACAAAATCCATAGCCGAGCCCTCCTGCTATCTCAGTCGTAGCGCGCTCAACTTTAGTATTTAGCGTCATTTTTATGTCACCGACGTCTGACGGACGATCAGTTAAATACGATTTTTCTTGTTTGTATGCGCATCATTTCCGCATGGAAAGGGAAGTTACTTTGCCAGTTTACCGCATTGTTTTGACAGATCGTCTTAGAAAACAAGACAATGAGGTAAGCAAAGGGGGTATTTGCAACAAAGAGTTTATTTATGAAACACAGAACGGTTACACGTATGATCAATAGCAACGAACGACAAATACGCCAGACAGTGTTTTACTACAGATAATCCTACTTTGGATGAGTCTCCATTACGGATACTCCTGAAGTCGGTAGCATGTATTGTGTTCATGGTATAAATTATTAATATAAAAAAATCATATTTCTAGAAATTTAACCTGAATATAAGATTTTTATTAAGAAAAGTATAGATTTAAAATATTTATACAAATATATGTTCATTTCTATAAAGACGTAATTTTGCAACTGTATTTTATCCAACGATGGCATACTTTAAGTGCTAGCTTCCCTCTAACTATGCGGAAAATGTATTCTTTATTTTATCTTTCATTAAAATGGGTATCAGGGGGTTCTTCTGGCGATTTAAACAAATTGTATGCATACACTATCTTAATATATTTCAAATGCTATTGTTTAATGAAACATTACACAAATCTATCACTTTGCGGAACTATTTTTTTAAAAAAAATAACAAACGGTTCGGTCAAAACTTAAAGTTACGTTTTTCATGCCATGTATTATCCTCTGTACACATCTATTTATTGTTTTTGATTAAATATTATATGTTTATAGTTTTAAATATTATTTGCGTATTTCATGTAACAGGTAAAAGTGAAGTGTTTATATCAAGGAGATTATGGCCGAGCGGGGACTCGAGTTCACGACCTCTGAAGTGATAGTCAGACGCGCTACCGACTGTGTTAATTGGTCTTGGCTGAATGAGATTTAACGCCATTTTCAACACATCATCACACTTCAGGTTGTTTGTGGTATTTAGTTTTATTGGGTGATGAAATTTACAGAATAAATTCAAGTTATAACACCGCAAGTAATTTGTAAACTTTCTCACATAACGAATTTTGACGGAGTGAGACTCTAACCAGCGATGCCAATGGTGAGATGTTGATGACTTAGCAATGGCGAATAGGTCACCCGGGCACGTAGATGCAAAAAAATATAATTAAAAAATAAAAACTAAGGACAAAACTATATATTACGAACACTCAGTACAAAGAACCACATACGGACGGCAAAATTACTCTTAAAAACGATATATATATAAAAACAAACTGTTAATAAGTTAATACATCAAGAAAAATTGAAATAATATTTTATGATATTAATTATGATATCTTATAGGAGGGCAAAACAGTTTAAATCATGGGGTTTCCATTTCTCACGACCGTTAAACGACGCTTACATGGCAGTAAATATTACTCCATATATAAAGATATGAGAAGAAAATGATGTAAATGACAATGTGTGGTAATGTTTTATATTAATAAAGAGTATTAATGTATGTGCTAGGGAATACTTTAAACTATTTCGTATTTAATCAAATTCCTAAATTTGAACATCGAAATAAGGTTTATAAACAAAATATTAAAGCTGATTACTGAAGTAATTCGTGCGCATCAATATGTGCATACAGGGGAGATTTCATTCGATACTGTCAATTTTTGAAATCTAGTAAAACAGAAACTAAACACCAATACAAGAAAAAAAAGGGTCTACAATCAAAGATAAAATGTCCGAAATAAAGGCTAGTACATAAAAAAGGTCGCAAAGTTCCTGCGTGACAGGTTAGTTTCTGGAAATGTGAGTAATTAATCATAAAGAATACAAATTGATAATTTCTTCAAATTACTTCTTTAATGCTGATTTTTTTTAATTTGATTTAAACAATTTAGCACTGTTTTTATAACAAGTGATTATGAATATGTGTAAAACACGATGTACCAGAGTTATTACCCTTTACAATAAAGATACTGAATTAAGGCATTCGGATCACTTCACTAGTTATACTAATTGAGTCTAATACCGAAGGATAGCAAAATTGGTCGAGTATGTAAGATTACAGAAACTATTTAACAAACACCTTATTTATTAGGAAAAATACGTACGAGATATTTTAATTATAGTGAAGAATATTGTGAATTTGTTTGATAAATCTGTTAACAATGTCAAGATTAATAACATCTACCTTGATAATGATGTGTTCATTTTGTTCTGTCCATTGAATCAAGTTTATTAGTATACGTTTTGTCATTTCCCCTTTATTGTCCGAACCTTTTTATGTTTTAGTGTATAAACTACTTTTATTGTATTTAGTATGCAATACCATTATGTAAATAATTTTCAATCGTATACTTCGGAATATAGTCGGATAGTTGTGATTGAGTTATTAATATAATTAAGAAAACCTATTGTGCAAATTCAGACATTTAACCCAATATTATATGTATATAATGCTAAGGTCCTGTATTCTTACTTAAAATATTCATTATATTTGTTAACTGACTCTGTATGTATTTATAATGATGAAAGATTGTACTTTGCGATGTGCAGACGAAGGAAGATATTCGGATTTTCTCGATGCCATCGCCATGCGGAACATTTTGTCGGTTGTTTGTTTTTATTGTTAAAATTTCTACAAAATTTTTTCGACTAAAATTTTTTTTATAGTGGCCATCTCGAATTATGGGTCCAATAAACTTCTACATATTGTACCGTCACTTGGTAACATCTGGAGTAGGTGATTTGTTATATACTAACAGGTATAGAATAATAGATTATACGTACTTTGCGATGTGCGAGGTATGAAGCATGAAAGATGTGTTTAAGTGATCTTATATTTTAGATAATTTGAGAAAAGGTTGATTAAGGGTTTTAGAACTGATTATTTTTATTTTAATAAACAGTAACTTAGCAACACTTCATGAAGTTTTCAATTGAAATCATCGTAGGATAAAATCATTTTTAATAAGGTAACACTGTTACTCAACTTTGCTAGAAATGTGACTCTTCTAAACGTAGATGTTCAATTCTAAACACAAGGTATATGAGGTTGATGTAATCGCCACTTTTGTTTGGTGTTAAAATACATTTTCTCAATTATTGAATGCACATGATAAATATGATTTTGCATATACTGTTTACAATTTAATTCGACACATTTTTACAGTTTCCAAATTGTTACAAACAATCAACAAATTATATTTTTTAATAAAGTTGACGGTAATCGATTGTGCCTGTTTTTTGTAGTCATTAAAAGCTATAGTGCCTCTCTTGCTTCAATATGTTCGAGTTGCAATGGCATATACACTTACAATGAATATATTTTTAATATGTCATGGATGAGCCGGAACTTGATCGAGTTTTTGTATCATCCTCATATATACGAAAAATACCACCATTTTAAATAGCATTTTATACACGTTTTGGGACCTTTTAGTTTATACTAATTTATTTTAGCTCGATTGCGATGAAAGCTCAGAGCTTATATGAACCGTTCTTGAATCCGTTTCCTGGGTAGAACCAGTACTGAGTGTTGTTTTTATAAGAGGCATTGGGTCAAGCTGGGGATTTAACATGCAACCTCCGGCGTGAGCAGCCAACACTATCCATTAGACTACCGCCCCGATTGAGACCTTTTCAGATGCACATTCACAATGTATGATTATATATATACAATAACCAAGACACAACTGTACAAACCAGACTACGGCGAGCGTGCCTAGCTACAATGCAAACCATAGACACAATAGCAAGGCCTCTGCCAAACCAATAAATTTGGTGTAGACAATGACATATATACTATGGAATTGCATGCAAAACATCTGGACAGGGTGCATGAACTGATAGCTTTATATCAGTAGGATCCAGTTAAGGATTCATGACTACTCATATGCTATATAAAGGACAGATTTATAAACCCGTTGGATCATATAGATACAGTGAATTCATATATATTTAATTTCATAAAGGGAGATAATTAAATTTACAACAACGGAATTTACAATTTTTGGGGATCTTTTCAGATGCTCATTCACAATGCATGATATATATACGGACGGACGGAGCTGTGACATTGACCTTTGACGAACAGATCTAAGTCATTCGCATGATACATCGTCTTGTCCTAGTGAACGTTTGTGCCAAGTTATTTAAAATTCCAGTCACAACTGAAGAAGATACGGTCCGGACAAGAGGAACTACAGTGTAAACATTGGATTTCCTAACACTTGACACTGTTTATACGACCCAACATAATGTTATGACTGCTAAACACAATACTTAATACGACCCAACATAATGCAATGACAACCAAACACACAGTTTATACGACCCAAAAAAATGATAGGACAAGCCAACACAATAATCCCCTAACCAAAGACAATGTAACGACATCCCAACATAATAATACAATGACCCATTAAGATGTCAATGCTGAATATTACACAGCTCTGGCGTTCCATACTGCTTATATTAGCTCTGTGGTTCCTCAGATGAAGTGATTAATAATAATAACATCAAAATAAGTGAGTCATATTGTTTTTTGTATAAATCTTACTTGCGAAACGTTCATTACCCATCTATACTTTCTGAGAAGACGTTGTTATGCTATTGCTATGCTACGCAGACGATAAACCCAGATAGGATAAATAATAATGATGGCCGACATCTGAAATAAACGTAATTGTGAAAGTTGGCAGTTTTACTGCATTAACTTAAGTTTGGCACCATCTTAAGATCTGGTAATGCGCCATTTACACTTCAGACGCAATTTCTTATAGAACAAGGCACCATGTGTTGCATATGATACTTTCAAAACTATTGCAAAAATTACTTTGTTACATGTGAATGGTTAACAGTCATTGACAAGTGTATTTATCGGTTCGGTTTAAGTTCTGCAAACAGCCGCTCCTTCCTTCAATGTTAGATTGATTGATTGATTGATTGATTGAATATTTAGCGTCATTTTTATGTCATCGAGGGCTAACAGACGATCAGTTAACCTAACCACTGTTTCCTGGGATTAACCAGTACTCGAGCACACCCCGTCTCCGTAAGTAACTGATAACTTTCCCACTTGAATCAGTGGTGAGAGACGAATGATAATTAGACACAATGTCGTATATCAATCATCACGGAGACTGTTGCCGGGCGGGGGATTTCAATGTTAGAAATATATCAGTAAAATGTGGTTTATTTTATAGTTTCTGGGTATATAGTTTAAACACGTGGCTTACACGTGGTTCGTCCTAGATAGTGTACGACTCTTGGTTGTGAAACGTATATGTTTGACGAATATGCAACCTAAAGGGTAGAATATAAGTATTAGCTTGAACAGTTGTCTTGCAATGCTGTAAATGCTGCCTACGTACATGCATCATAGTGGAAGTATTTGTTCTAAAATTGACTAACATAAAGATGTATTACATGAGCATAAATGATATACAATTAAGTAAAAAGAATGAACTTTTTAGCTTAAATTGATGTATACTGATTTATTTGAGCTTGCATACGTATTAAACCAGTGGAAACAAAGTATACATGAAGATCAATTATCATTTGTTACTACTTGTCCATTGCAATGTTTGATTTAGTAGTTATTTATTATTCGTATTCCTCTCATGTCCATAACATTTAGTGTAAGTGTAACTTTTAAAGCGGTTTGTGTTTTATAATTAGTAATACATGTAGTAGTAGTGGTAGTAGTAGTAGTAGTAGTAGTAGTAGTAGTAGTAGTAGTAGAAGTAGTAGTAGTAGTAGTAGTAGTAGTAGTTGTAGTAGAAATAGAAGTAGTGGTTTGATTTAGTAGTTGGTATTTATTGTCCGTATTCCTCTCATGTCCATAACATATAGTGTAACTTATAAATATTTTGATGTTTTAAAGTACTGCCCAGGGATGATAATACTTACATGGTAAAATGTAATACCAGTTGTAGAATCTGTAATATTATTTATCGTCTTTGAAAAAAAAGATCATACGGATCGAAACTGATGAAAACAATTGATTTGTTACGCATATATGACCATGAATGTATGTAATACAATGCTTTTCGATCATATAAAACAGTTATGTCTCTTTATAAAGAAAGTTCAGCCTACATTCCGCGGTATTCTCATGTCATATTTGCATCGTCTAGAAATATGTTTTTCAGAATAAGAGTTAGATGAAAGTTGATCAAAATTGTTGTGTGTCCCTCTAAAACACATTAATCCTATATCTTTAAATAACAGCTTTGTTATAGAATAGCGATTCTACGCACAATATATTACACTTCATGTTTTGATGACCGATTTGGCAAATGTTTAAACATTCGGTAGAAAACATCGCAACATGCTATCAGTTGTTTACAATGTCTGAGGATACTTGGAGATGGCGAATGCGGGTTTCCCTCTAACCATTTACAGACAAGGAATGCGTTTGGAATGAATCACAGCATCACCAAGGTTTTGTGGATCATATGTTTGTTTTGTTGTTCACAAGATTTTGCGTTGTTATTAATTTAGTTCAAGGCAATGGAGAAGAAACCAAATAGTAAAAAACGGGAGTCAGATGCTGCCATGATTTCATGGCGTGACTGTTATAAAATAATGGTGTTGATGTTTCTGTATTTCACCTGCACATCGTGGTAACTGACATCATCGATGGGAATATATAATGTACTTATCAACTTTATATATCAATCATATATTGAAGAAGGTGTTTATGGTTTGTAGGAAAAGTGAGTACATACCGGATAGAGTATTTATCAACTAAGCTGAGGCTCTGGTACAGATGCCAGATACAAGATGAGAAGTTGCTTGTAACACATGACTAACTGTGGTCCTGGTACAGATGCCAGATACCAAGAAGAGAAGTTGCTTTTAATACATGGCAAACTGAGGCCCTGGTACAGATGCCAGATACAAAGATGAGAAGTTGCTTTTAATACATGGCAAACTAAGGCCCTGGTACAGATGCCGGATACAAAGATGAGAAGTTGCTTTTAATACATGGCAAACTGAGGCCCTGGTACAGATGCCAGATACCAAGATCAGAAGTTGGCTTTAGAATATGGCAAACTGAGGCCCTTGTACAGATGCCAGATATCAAGATGAGAAGTTGCTTTTAACACATGGCAAAACTGAAACCCTGGTAAAGATGGCAGATACAAAGATGAAAAGTAGCTTTTAACACATGGCAAACTGAGGCCCTAGTGCCGATGCCAGATACCAAGATGAGAAGTTGCTTTTAATACATGGCAAACTGAAGTCCTGGTACAGATTCCAGATACAAAGATGAGAAGTTGCTTTTAATACATGGCAAACTGAGGCCCTGGTACAGATGCCAGATACCAAGATCAGAAGTTGGCTTTAGAATATGGCAAACTGAGGCCCTTGTACAGATGCCAGATATCAAGATGAGAAGTTGCTTTTAACACATGACATGGCAAACTGAGTTCCTGGTACAGATGCAAGATACCAAGATGAGAAGTTGCTTTTAACACATGGCAAACTGAAACCCTGGTACAGATACCGGATACAAAGATGAGAAGTAACTTTTAACACCTGACAAACTGAGCCCTGGTACAAATGCCAGATGCCAAGATGAGAAGTTGCTTTTAACACATGGCAAACTGACACTGGTACAGATACCAAGATGAGAAGTTGCTTTTAACACATGGCAAACTGAGACTGGTACAGATACCAAGATGTGTAGTTGCTTTTAACACATGGGAAACTGAGACTGGTACAGATACCAAGATTAGAATTTGACTGTAACACATGGGAAACTGAGGCCCCGATACAGATTTCAGATACCGAGATGAGAAGTTGCTTATAACAAATGGAAATCGGAGGCCGCGGTACAGATGCCAGATACCAAGAGTATAAGTTGCTTTTAACACATCACATGGCAAACTAAGGCCCTGTTACATATGCCAGATGCCAAGATGAGAAGTTGCTTTTAACGCATGTCAAACTGAGCCCTGGTACAGATGCCAGGTGCCAAGACGAGAAGTTGCTTGTAACACATGGCAAACTAAGACTAGTATAGATGCTAGATACCAAAATGAGAAGTTGCTTTTAACACATGGGAAAATGAGGCCTTGGTACGGATGCCAGATACCAAGAAGAGAAGTTCTTTTAACACATGGAAATCGGATGCCCTGGTACAGATTTCCGATACCTAGATGAGAAGTTGCTTGTTACACAAGTCAAACTGAGCCCCTGGTACAGATGCCAGTTGCCAAGATAAGAAGTTGCTTTTAACACCTGGCAAACTGAAACCCTGGTACAGATGTCAGATACCAAGATGAGAAGAGTTGCTTTTAACACATGACAAACTGAGCCCCTGGTACTGATGCCAGATGCCAAGATGTTAAGTTGCTTGTAACATATGGCAAATACGAAGATGAGAAGTTGCTATTAATACAGGGAAAACTGAGGCCCTGGTACATATGCCACATACCAAGATGAGATGTTGTTTGTAACACATGGCAAACTAAGACTGGTATAGATGCTAGATACCAAAATGAGGAGTTGCTTTTTACACATGGGAAAATGAGGCTTTGGTACAGATGCCAGATATCAAGATGAGTATTTGCTTTTAACACAGGTCAAACTGAGGCCCTGGTACTGATGCCAGATGCCAAGATGTTAAGTTGCTTGTAACATATGGCAAACTGAGTCCTTGGTACAGATACCTGATACGAAGATGAGAAGTTGCTATTAATACAGGGAAATATGAGGCCCTGGTACATATGCCACATACCAAGATGAGAAGTTGCTTTTAACACATATCAAAATAAGCCCATGGTACAGATGCCAGATACAAAGATGGGAAGTAGCTTTAAACACACGTCAAACTGACGTCCCGGTAGATGCCAGATACCAAGATGAGTAGTTGCTTTTAACACAGGTCAAACTGAGGCCCTGGAACAGCTGACAGTTGTCAAGATGAGAAGTTGCTTGTAACACATGACAAACTAAGGCCCAATATGAGAAGTTATAACATATGGCAAACGTAATACTGTCACATTCCGCTCGTTCTGCCATGTTTAAATGTTTGAATTTGCTAGCACGTTTGTCCTAGATAGTGTTCTAACCTTGGTTGTAAACAATATATAGTTTGCTGATATCCACTATATACACATGGCAATGTAGTCATTTTATTCGCACTATTTCTGAAAATTATTTATCAAGACGTTTAGATATACTCTGGAAAGGGTCATTTATCTGCTCTTATACTACCTCTAACAGTTCATTCATACACAAACTATCTTATCATTAGTGGGTGGGTCTATAATTATACTCATGAATATGTAGTATATGGTTACAATCCTACAGGCACATGCAACAAAAAGTATAAATAAACGACTAAAATTTCTTAAATATGAAGTTTCAGATAGTTATACTTAGATATCAACATTTGCATAATTTAAAATTTAAAATTTCCAATATGTCCCTTTAATGCATTGAATTATAACAAAGTAAACGATGAACGATATCTCGACCAAAAATGGCAGCTCGGTAATTTAAACTAGTTTAGTCTTGGCATCATCGTACCGAAAGTGTGCCAAGGAAAGTGATACTGACTATTGTAACCTGAAGTAAATGCTATTTATATAACTGTCATGCACGTGCAAGGTATTCGGTTTATTAGTTTATATCAGTTTGTCGTTCATTAATAAAGAATATTCTACGCAGTATCAATTCGTAAATCTGTTATGTTATAGTAAAGTAAACTACAACTTCTCCGTGTTCAAAGCTGAAAGGGGCCAAAGCCTTTGTAAAAAAACATTGTTCTATTAAATGACAATAACATCGTACTTAAAAGTTATTTTCACAAAACCTTTTTTTGTGATATAAACTTATGTTGTAGCTCGTCATAATACAAGTGAGAGCGCACAATGTGATACATTGTAGGTTATTGATACCGTGTAACAACACATACTCCTGGTTATATTGCAAATACGTAGCTAGCGTTACCATTACATTAAGTAACTTTAAGTTTAGAGGAAATACTACAATTGTACAGGACTATGATCATCACATTAACGAAATAATACGTCACTGGTTATATTTCCACATGCTCTTCTGTTTCGTATAAATATGCCATCTTCCACTATTTCCCAAAGCGATGATACCAGTTCAGTGTACTTTCTCTACAAATATCTTTGTGCGTTTTTATAGTGTTCCTGAACTGATATGTACCTAAACGCGAACAAAGTGGTAAACAACAAAAAACTCTGATAAAAAGTTGAAGCAACAGTTCAGTGGCAAACAAGACAAACATCTAACTAATGCTGTAATAACAACAATGCAGACAGGATAAAAACATATTAGGGACACGTTTTGATTATTGGCAAAAGAGGGTTGTTACTCATGTTCAAACAGTATAAATATAATTTAGATTCTCAAATTAAATATAGATATAGAAATATATATATGAAGATGTATATATAAACAACAGCGTATACATTATATTGCATTCTTCTATTATAGGAGAACTTACCACAAGATAATATACAATTCAATTCAATTCAATTCTTTATCAAGCATAAACATTTACAATGTCCATCGCCCTTTACATTCAGGCGGTTTATACGGGGTTTAAACATGAAACATTTCAATATCGGGAAGAATATAAATACACAATATGAGTAAATCTGTATCACTTATCACTTTTTTATTGTATAACTTTATACTAAGGTACAGCTTCACAATCGAGATTATATATACTAGTCATTTTCATAATTTATACATAGATGAAATTGCAAATCGTAAACCAAACCCAACAATTTTTTGAATGAATAAACAATATCTCTACTAACAAAATGATCGTGTTTTAACTGTTTAGTTTAACCATCAATGTACATGTAGTTACATATAGGCCTAAACATCAATTAAAAACTGGACTAGTCAGTATTTAGGTCGCCTTCTAACATTAAAACGTGATGACATCTATACATATTTTCCGTACTATCTTGATAAACTGCGGTAAGTTTCAAGATCTTGTGTCTCCAGATATATACAACATCAGCTTTAGTTTAAAGGTAAATTTCATGAAAGATAATCGACCAGACATGTGATTATTATAATGTTAAAGAATTTCTCGCAAACATGATATCGGCGTATTTTCTAGGTTAAATATTCTGTCTCATCCTACGTCCGAGATCCAATTCTCACTCTCTGACCTTGAAACCATCTATGACAATTATATAATTTGACCACAGGAGTTTGAAAGCT
This sequence comes from Panopea generosa, assembly GCA_029582155.1. NCBI lineage: Eukaryota > Metazoa > Mollusca > Bivalvia > Adapedonta > Hiatellidae > Panopea > Panopea generosa. Next base: position 17,249,565 of record CM055905.1, read on the forward strand.
TATCCATAAATAACTGAAGAACACAATTTTTCTAGACAAGACTCAATACATAAATATATAATTTTATATGTATCTGAATATGACGAGGAATGCAACGCATCTCGTACCCTACCGACACAAATACAACACAAAATAATAACAAAACACGACGCCACAGCAATTTGCTAGGCGAGCTCAATAACACACACTAAAATGTACCTATTGTACTCGATGATCTTTAAATTCGCTTTATTTTATGAGAGTAATTCAACTATTTATGCAGTACTTCATAGATCTACCTCCATCGTCGGAGCCATTCCGTAACGCCGCTGTTGCAGCGACGGTGTAAATATTAAGGGAAATTACTCAAGAAAGCCACTTAAAAGCGATCGTGGTATAAAACATGTTGAATATTTAGATAAAAAAGCGTTTTCAATGTGTTCGGTATGCAAATAAATGAATCAATCATGGCGCGTTTGGTTCGGATAGAATAATCCGTAGTTTCGTGGCAACTCTGCAATAACACATTCCCAGCAGAACAGTTATGCATGTGAACAGAATTTTCTATCCGAAACTAAAGCACATGTAAGATTATTATACTCTGTGTTTGAAGCTTTTGTACTTATTGAAAGACCCTCGGTAAGCAAAATACAATATATAGTAGGTACTATTCGCGCACTCCATTCTGAATGAAATCATAAGACAGTCAACAGCTTCGGAGAAATTAACGTTATGATGGAATCTTGTTTCGTACTTTGTTTATTTATTTGGCTAGTTTGTGTGCCTTCTTGTTCCTTTAAATCGATACTTGAAGAGCCGATGACATGTCGAACATCTCGCTTCGATTTTGAAGATAGGTTATTGGAGCGGAGCATTGTTCTTGCCCATGATATGAAAATTCTCAAGGAAAAGGTAGATACAAAACTTGATGAATTACAAATTGAAAAGGAAAACATGTTGAAAGATTTATCAACCTTGTCTGAACAGTTGGCAACTGAACAACGCTCAAAGAACGAACAATTGACAACGCTCGCAGAAACAGTAAGCAATGGATTTAAAGACAAATTAACAGTAGTTGACAAAGAATTGACGAAAAAGACCGTGGCAATTGACAACCAAATGACGTTACAACAAGAACAAATGAAAAGAATGTCAAGTGATTTTCAAAAATTTACAAACGAGACGTTGGTTAAACTAAAAGGTAAGGATCGTCTAAATATTTCACTTTGTATAGTGGAATGGTTTTCATATTTGAACGCTGCTTACATAGCTAAAACTTTAACAATACTGTTAATCTTCCACATCTTTCATAAATCACATTTATTGTTTGTTATTAAAAGGAAACGCATTTATACTAGTTTGCCTTAAAAGTATTTTTAAAACAAAACCATGATCCCACAGTTATTTAAAACAAATGCTCATTAAAATGCCTAAATCATAATAGACTCTGATGTGAACATCAAACATAGCATATACTTAACAAATGTTGTCCACATATTGTCTACAGAAAATGCCAGATATTATGGAATGTTACAGACCATTAAATGTCCTGAAATGATAATGAGCATAATCATATTATTTATAAAAAAATGATGAACAACCGGTGCTGTGACGCTTGTTTTGAAACTATTAACAAAAACGTTTATAATACTCTCTGAAACTTTCATTATTGTTTTCAACATAAATACTATGACAATTGATAAAAATGAAACAAAATGTACTCATTTATAAACAGCTAACAATAAAATTGTGACATGTGTGACACATAGAATTAACCAGATTTTATGCCGCTTTCCAATATATCAGTCTGTAGAAACAGTGTACTATTTGTATTAAATTTAGCACCGTCTCACGAAAGTCAATTGTGTCACATTTCTGTCATAAGTTGCCCAAGAATGGAAGGAGGTATTTGTATCATGATATAAGAGTAAACAAGCAGTAGTAGTAGCAGTATAATAGTAGTAGTAATAGTAACAATAATGATAGTAGAAGTAGATGAAGTAGCAGTAGTGGAAATAGTACCAATAATGATAGTAGAGGTAGATGAAGTAGTAGCAGCAGTAGTGGTAATAGTAACAATAATGATAGTAGAAGTAGTTGTATTAGCAGCAGCAGTAGTATTAATACCAATAATGATTGTAGAAGTAGATGAAGTAGTAGCAGCAGTAGTGGAAATAGTAACAATAATGATAGTAGAGGTAGATGAAGTAGTAGCAGCAGTAGTGGTAATAGTAACAATAATGATAGTAGAAGTAGTTGTATTAGCAGCAGCAGTAGTATTAGTACCAATAATGATAGTAGAAGAAGATGAAGTAGTAGCAGCAGTAGTGGAAATAGTAACAATAATGATAGTAGAGGTAGATGAAGTAGTAGCAGAAGTAGTGGTAATAGTAACAATAATGATAGTAGAAGTAGTTGTATTAACAGCAGCAGTAGTATTAGTACCAATAATGATAGTAGAAGTAAATGTAGTAGTAGCAGCATTAGTGGAAATAGTAACAATAATGATAGTAGAGGTAGATGAAGTAGTAGCAGCAGTAGTGGTAATAGTAACAATAATGATAGTAGAAGTAGTTGTATTAGCAGCAGCAGTAGTATTAGTACCAATAATGATAGTAGAAGTAAATGAAGTAGTAGCAGCAGTAGTGGAAATAGTAACAATAATGATAGTAGAGGTAGATGAAGTAGTAGCAGCAGTAGTGGAAATAGTAACAATAATGATAGTAGAAGTAGCTGTATTAGCAGCAGCAGTAGTATTAGTACCAATAATGATAGTAGAAGTAGATGAAGTAGTAGCAGCAGTAGTGGTAATAGTAACAATAATGATAGTAGAAGTAGTTGTATTAGCAGTAGCAGTAGTATAAGTACCAATATTGATAGTAGAAGTAGATGAAGTAGTAGCAGAAGTAGTGGTAATAGTAACAATAATGATAGTAGAAGTAGTTGTATTAGCAGCAGCAGTAGTATAAGTACCAATATTGATAGTAGAAGTAGATGAAGTAGTAGCAGAAGTAGTGGTAATAGTAACAATAATGATAGTAGAAGTAGTTGTATTAGCAGTAGCAGTAGTATAAGTACCAATATTGATAGTAGAAGTAGATGAAGTTGTAGCAGAAGTAGTGGTAATAGTAACAATAATGATAGTAGAAGTAGTTGTATTAGCAGCAGCAGTAGTATTAGTACCAATAATGATAGTAGAAGTAGATGAAGTAGTAGCAGCAGCAGTATAGTAACAATAATGATAGTAGAAGTAGTTGTAGTAGTAGCAGCAGCAGTAATAGCAACAATAATAATAGTAGAAGTAGTTTAAGTAGTAGCAGCAGCAGTAATAGTAACACTAATGATAGTAGAAGTAGATGAAGTAATAGCAGCTGCAGTAGTCATAGTAACAATAATGATAGTAGAAGTAGTTGTATTAGCAGCAGCAGTAGTATTAATACCAATAATTATAGTAGAAGTAGATGAAGTAGTAGCAGCAGTAGTGGAAATAGTAACAATAATGACAGTAGAGGTAGATGAAGTAGTAGCAGCAGTAGTGGTAATAGTAACAATAATGATAGTAGAAGTAGTTGTATTAGCAGCAGCAGTAGTATTAGTACCAATAATGATAGTAGAAGTAGATGAAGTAGTAGCAGCAGTAGTGGAAATAGTAACAATAATGACAGTAGAGGTAGATGAAGTAATAGCAGCAGTAGTGGTAATAGTAACAATAATGATAGTAGAAGTAGTTGTATTAACAGCAGCAGTAGTATTAGTACCAATAATGATAGTAGAAGTAGATGAAGTAGTAGCAGCAGTAGTGGTAATAGTAACACTAATGATAGTAGAGGTAGATGAAGAAGTAGCAGCAGTAGTGGTAATAGTAACAATAATGACAGTAGAGGTAGATGAAGTAGTAGCAGCAGTAGTGGTAATAGTAACAATAATGATAGTAGAAGTAGATGAAGTAGAAGCAGCAGTAGTGGATATAGTAACAATAATGATAGTAGAGGCAGATGAAGTAGAAGCAGCAGTAGTGGAAATAGTAACAATAATGATAGTAGAAGTAGTTGTATTAGCAGCAGCAGTAGTATTAGTACCAATAATGATAGTAGAAGTAGATGAAGTAGTAGCAGCAGTAGTGGTAATAGTAATAATAATGATAGTAAAAGTAGTTGTATTAGCAGTAGCAGTAGTATTAGTACCAATAATGATTGTAGAAGTAGATGAAGTAGTAGCAGCAGCAGTGTAGTAACAATAATGATAGTAGAAGTAGTTGTAGTAGTAGCAGCAGCAGTAATAGCAACAATAATAATAGTAGAAGTAGTTGCAGTAGTAGCAGCAGCAGTAATAATAACAATAATGATAGTAGAAGAAGATGAAGTAGTAGCAGCAGTAGTATTAGTACCAATAATGATAATAGAAGTAGATGAAGTAGTAGCAGTAGTAGTGGTAATAGTAACAATAATGATAGTAGAAGTAGTTGTATTAGCAGCAGAAGTAGTATAAGTACCAATATTGATAGTAGAAGTAGATGAAGTAGTAGCAGCAGTAGTGGTAATAGTAATAATAATGATAGTAGAAGTAGTTGTATTAGCAGCAGTAGTAGTTTTAGTACCAATAATGATAGTAGAAGTAGACGAAGTAGTAGCAGCAGTAGTGAAAAAAGTAACAATAATGACAGTAGAAGTAGATGAAGCAGTAGCAGCAGTAGTGGAAATAGTAACAATAATGATAGCAGAAGTAGTTGTATTAGCAGCAGCAGTAGTATTAATACCAATAATGATAGTAGAAGTAGATAAAGTAGTAGCAGCAGTAGTGAAAATAGTAACAATAATGACAGTAGAAGTAGATGAAGTAGTAGCAGAAGTAGTGGTAATAGTAACAATAATGATAGTAGAAGTAGTTGTATTAGCAGCAGAAGTAGTATAAGTACCAATATTGATAGTAGAAGTAGATGAAGTAGTAGCAGCAGTAGTGGTAATAGTAACAATAATGATAGTAGAAATAGTTGTATTAGCAGCAGTAGTAGTTTTAGTACCAATAATGATAGTAGAAGTAGACGAAGTAGTAGCAGCAGTAGTGAAAATAGTAACAATAATGACAGTAGAAGTAGATGAAGCAGTAGCAGCAGTAGTGGAAATAGTAACAATAATGATAGCAGAAGTAGTTGTATTAGCAGCAGCAGTAGTATTAATACCAATAATGATAGTAGAAGTAGATGAAGTAGTAGCAGCAGTAGTGTAAATAGTAACAATAATGATAGAAGAAGTAGCTGTATTAGCAGCAGCAGTAGTATAAGTACCAATAATGATAGTAGAAGTAGATGAAGTAGTAGCAGCAGTAGTGGTAATAGTAACAATAATGATAGTAGAAGTAGACGAAGTAGTAGCAGCAGCAGTAGTATTAGTACCAATAATGACAGTAGAAGTAGATGAAGTAGTAGCAGCAGTAGTGGTAATAGTAACAATAATGATAGTAGAAGTAGATGTTTAAGCAGCAGCAGTAGTAATAGTAACAATAATGATAGTAGAAGTAATTGCAGTAGTAGCAGCAGTAGTTTTAGAAACAATAATGATAGTAGAAATAGTTGTAGTAGCAGCAGTATTAGTAATAGTAACACTAATAATAGTAGAAGTAATTGCAGTAGCATCAGCAGCAGTCGTTATAGTAACAATAATGATAGTAGAAGTAGTAGTAGCAGCAGCAGCATCAGCGGCAGTCGCAGTAGTAATAGTTTCACTAATGATAGTAGAAGTAGTAGTAGTAGCAGCAGCAGTAGTAATAGTAACAATAATGAAGTAGAAGTATTTGCAGTAGTAGCAGCATTAGTATAGTAACATAATAATAGTAGAAGTAGTTGTAGTAGTAACAGCATTAGTAATAGTAATAATAATGAAAGCAGAAATAGTAGTAGTAGTAGCAGCAGTAGTAATAGTAACAATAATGATAGTAGAAGTAGTTGTAGTAGTAGCAGCAGTAGTATTAGAAACAATATTGATAGTAGAAGTAGTTGTATAAGTAGCAGCAGTAGTATTAGTAACAATAATGATAGTAGAAGTAGTTGTAGTAGTAGCAGCAGTAGTTATAGTAACAATAATGATAGTAGAAGTAATTGCAGTAGTAGCAGCAATAGTATAGTAACAATAATGATAGTAGAAGTAGTTGTAGTAGTAGCAGCAGCAGTATTAGTAACAATAATGATAGTAGAAGTAGTTGTAGTAGCAGCAGTAGTATTAGTAACAATAATGATAGTAGAAGTAGTAGTAGTAGTAGCAGCAGCAGTATTAGTAACAATAATGATAGTAGAAGTAGTTGTAGTAGTAGCAGCAGTAGTTATAGTAACAATAATGATAGTAGAAGTAATTGCAGTAGTAGCAGCAATAGTATAGTAACAATAATGATAGTAGAAGTAGTTGTAGTAGTAGCAGCAGCAGTATTAGTAACAATAATGATAGTAGAAGTAGTTGTAGTAGCAGCAGTAGTATTAGTAACAATAATGATAGTAGAAGTAGTTGTAGTAGTAGCAGCAGCAGTATTAGTAACAATAATGATAGTAGAAGTAGTAGTAGTAGTAGCAACAGTAGTATAGTAACAATAATGATAGTAGAAATAGTTGTAGTAGTAGCAGCAGTAGTATAAGAAACAATAATGATAGTAGTTGTAGTAGTAGCAGCAGTAGTATTAGTAACAATAATACTAATAGAAGTAGTTGTAGTAGTAGCAGCAGTAGTAATAGTAACAATAATGATAGTAGAAGTAGTTGCAGTAGTAGCAGCAGTAGTATAGTAACAATAATAATAGTAGAAGTAGTTGTAGTAGTAGCAGCAGTAGTAATAGTAACATGATGATATTAGAAGTAGTTGGAGTAGTAGCAGCAGTAGTAATAGTAACAATAATGATAGTATAAGTAGTTGCATTAGTAGCAGCAGTAGTAAAAGTAACGATAATGCTAGTAGAAGTAGTTGTAGTAGTAGCAGCAGTAGTATAGTAACAATAATAATAGTAGAAGTAGTTACAGTAGTAGCAGCAATAGTAATAGTAACAATAATGATAGTAGAAGTAGTTGCAGTAGTAGCAGCAGTAGTAATAGTAACAATAATGATAGTAGAAGTAGTTGTAGTAGTAGCAGCAGTAGTAATAGTAACAATAATGATAGTAGAAGTAGTTGTAGTAGTAGCAGCAGTAGTAATAGTAACAATAATGATAGTAGAAGTAGTTGCAGTAGTAGTAGCAGTAGTATAGTAACAATAATGATAGTAGAAGTAGTTGTAGTAGTAGCAGCAGTAGTATAGTAACAATAATAATAGTAGAAGTAGTTGTAGTAGTAGCAGCAGTAGTAATAGTAACGATAATGATAGTAGAAGTAATTGTAGTAGTAGCAACAGTATTATTAGTAATAATAATGATAGTAGAAGTAGTTGTAGTAGTAGCAGCAGTAGTTATAGTAACGATAATGATAGTAGAAGTAATTGTAGTAGTAGCAACAGTAGTATTAGTAACAATAATAATAGTAGAAGTAGTTGTAGTAGTAGCAGCAGTAGTAATAGTAACAATAATGATAGTAGAAGTAGTTGTAGTAGTAGCAGCAGTAGTGAAAATAGTACCAATAATGATAGTAGAAGTAGTTGTAGTAGTAGCAGCAGTAGTAATAGTAACAATAATGATAGTAGAAGTAGTAGTAGTAGCAGCAGTAGTCATAGTAACAATAATTATAATAGAAGTAATTGCAGTAGTAGCAACAGTAGTATTAGTAACAATAATGATAGTAGAAGTAGTTGTAGTAGTAGCAGCAGTAGTATAGTAACAATTATAACAGTAGAAGTAGTTTTAGTAGTAGCAGCAGTAGTATAGTAACAATAATAATAGTAGAAGTAGTAGTATCAGCAGTAGTATAGTACCAATACATTAATATTAAAAATAGTAATTTAAAAAGTTGTTTTAGCAGTCGTAGTAGCTGTTGCTGTTATGGTAGTAGTAGTAGTAGTATTTATACTACAACAAAAAAAACTACTTCTTCTACAACAACAACAACAACAACAACAACAATAACAAGAACAACTACTACTACTGCTTAAGTTATACTACTATTACTTCTACAACAGCAACAACAACAACTACTACTATTTCTACAACAACAACTATTACTCCTACAACAACAACAACTATACTTTTCCTACAACAACAACAAAAACTACTACTACTGCTTCAACAACAACTAGTATTCTTACAACAACAACAACAACATATAATACTTCTTCAAAAACAACAACAATTACCACTACTATTGCTACAAAAAAAAACACATAATTAATGCTACAACAGCAACAACAACAACAATTACTTCTACTTCTACTACTACTACTACTACTACTACTACTACTACTAATACACCACCTACAACAACAATAACTACTACTTCTACTACTACAACAACAACAACTTCTACTATTCCTATCAGAATAAAATTACTATTGCTATGACAACAATAACAGCAACTTCTACTACATCTACAACAACAACAACTACTACTAATACTCCTTCCCCAACAACAACAAAAACTACTTGAACTACTCTTATAACAACAGCAACAACTACGACTATTGCTTCAACAACAAAAACAACTACTCCTACAACAACAACAACAACAACAACAACAACTACTCCTATAACAACAACAACAAAAACAACAACAACTACTCCTACAACAACAACAACAACTACTACTTATTTTCCAACAACAACAAAAACAACTACTATTGCTAAAAAAACAACAACAAAACAACTACTACTACAACAACAATAAAAACAAAAATAACAAATAATACTTCTTCTACAGCAACAATTACAACAACAACAACAACAACAACAACAACAACTACAACTACTACTACTACTACTACGTTCGCTACTACTACGTCTACAACTACTACTCCTACAACAACAACAGCTACTACTACCACAACTTCCATTATTATTACTACTATTTCCACTACTACTACTACTACTACTACTACTACTCTTACTTCTGCTACAAAAACAACAACAACGACGACTTTTACTACTACTACAACTACTTCTACACTTACAATAACAATTACTACTACTACAACTACTACTAACCCTACAAAAACAACAACAACAACCACGACTATTGCTACAACATCAATGCTGCTGCTGCTACAAAACCACAACACATGCAATTACTACAACTGCCATACCTTCAACAACAAGAACTTCTACTACTAGAAGTAGTAGTATAAGTATTATATTTGTAAAAGTAATTGTTGTTTTGTAGCAGTAGTAGTAGTAGTAGTAGAATTTGTTGTAGGAGTAGTAGTTGTGGTTGTGGCAACAGTAGTAGTTGTTGTTTTTGTTGTAGCAGTAGTAGTAGTAGTAGAAGTTGTTGTAGGAGTAGTTGTTGTTGTTGTTGTAGGAGAAGTAGTTGTTATTTGTGTTGTTCCTGTAGGTGTTGTTGATGTGTTGTTCATGTAGGAGTAGTAGTAGTTGTTGTTGTTGTTGCTGTAGTAGTAGTCGTTATTGTAGGAGTAGTAGCGGTTGGGTTTGTGTAGGAGAAGACGTAGTTGTTGTTGTTGTTGTTTGTGTAAGAGTAGTAGTACTTGTTGTTGTTGCTGTAGTAGTAGTTGTTGTTGTTGTAGGAGTAGTAGTAGTAGTTGTTGTTGTTGTTTGTGTAGGAGCAGTTACGTAATAGTTGTTGTTGTAGCAATAGTAGTAGTTGTTGTTGTAGCGATAGTAGTAGTTGTTGTTGTTTGTGTAGGAGTAGTAGTAGTTGTTGTTGTTGTTTTTGTTGTTGTTGTAGGAATAGTAGTTGTTGTTTGTGTTGTTCCTGTATGTGTTGTTTATGTGTTGTTCATGTAGGTGTAGTAGTAGTAGTTATTGTTGTTGATGTAGTAGTGGTTGTTGTTATTGAAGGAATATTATTTGTTAGGTTTGTGTAGGAGTAGTAGTAGTTGTTGTAGCAGCAATAGTAGTAGTAGTTGTTGTTGTTGTTGTTTTTGTTGTTTTTGTAGGAGTAGTAGTAGTAGTTGTTGTTTGTGTTGTTCCTGTAGGAGTTGTATATGTGTTGTTCATGAAGGAGTAGTAGTAGTTGTTGTTGTTATTGTAGTAGTAGTTGTTGGGTTTGTGTAGGAGTAGTAGAAGTTGTTGTTGTTGTTTGTGTAAGAGTAGTAGTAGTTGTTGTTGTTGCTGTAGTAGTAGTAGTTGTTGTTGTGGCTGTAGTAGTAGTTGTTGCTGTTGTAGGAGTAGTAGTAGTTGTTGTTATTGTAGAAGTAGTAGTTGTAGTGTTTGAGTAACTGGGAGTAGTTTGAATTGTTGTTGTTGTTGTTGTTATTATTGTAGGAATAGTAGTACTACAAAAAATAACAACTAATACTATTGATACAATAACAACAACGACAACTAACTAAAACAGCAACTCCTGCTACTACTCCTTCAACAACAACAACAACAACAACAACAACAACAACTATTACTATTCCTGCAACAACAACAACAAAAACTACTACCATTACTACTACTACTACTACTTCTACAAGAACATCAACAAAAACTGCTACTTCTACTACAACAACAACTATTACTACTACTAGTTACTAAAACAACAACAACAACAACAACAACAACAACTACTACTACTACTACTACTACTACTACTACTACTACTACTTCTACTCCTACAAAAACAAAAACAACTTCTTCTTCATCAACAACAACTACTGCTGCTACTACTACTACCACTACAACATCTTTTACTACTGCTTAAACAACAACAACAACAACGACTACTATTGCTACAGCAACAAATATTACTACTCCCTGTCACTAAAACAACAACTACTATTACAACTTCTACTACTTCAACTACTTCTACAAAAACAATATCGACAACAACTGCTACTACTACAACAACAACAAGTACTACTACTGCTTCAACAACAACAACTTCTACTATTACTACTTCTGCAACAACAACATCAACAGGTGCTACATGCACTGCTCCTGCAAAAACAGCACTAACAACAACAAAGTCTACTACTTCTCCTACAAAAACAAATAAAAACTACTTCTTCATCAACAACAACTACTACTGCTTAAACAACAACAACGACCACTAACTAAAACAGCAACTCCTGCTACTACTCCTTCAACAACAACAACAACAACAACAACAACAACAACAACAACTATTACTATTCCTATAACAACAACAACAACAACAACAAAAACTACTACCATTACTACTACTTCTACAAGAACATCAACAAAAACTGCTACTTCTACTACAACAACAACTATTACTACTACTAGTTACTAAAACAACAACAACAACAATTACTACTACTACTACTACTACTACTACTACTACTACTACTTCTACTCCTACTACTTCTACTCCTACAAAAACAAAAACAACTTCTTCTTCATCAACAACAACTACTGCTGCTACTACTACTACCACTACAACATCTTTTACTACTGCTTAAACAACAACAGCAACAACGACTACTATTGCTACAGCAACAAATATTACTACTACCTGTCACTAAAACAACAACTACTATTACAACTTCTACTACTTCAACTACTTCTACAAAAACAATATCGACAACAACTGCTACTACTACAACAACAACAAGTACTACTACTGCTTCAACAACAACAACTTTTACTATTACTACTTCTGCAACAACAACATCAACAGGTGCTTCATGCACTGCTCCTACAAAAACAGCACTAACAACAACAAAGTCTACTACTTCTCCTACAAAAACAAATAAAAACTACTTCTTCATCATCAACAACAACTACTACTGCTTAAACAACAACAACGACCACTATTGTTACAGCAACAACTATTACTTCTACCAGTTACTAAAACAACAATAACATCGACTACTACTACTCCTACAACAACAACTACTACTGCTTCAAATATTAACAATAACAACAACTACTACTACTACTACTATTGCTACAACAACATCTATTACTCCTACCAGTTACTAAAACAACTATTCCTACTCCTACAACAGTAACTATAAATACTACCAGTTACTAAAACAACTACTCCTACTTCTACTACTACTACTTCTACTACTTCTACAACAACAACATAAATAACTGCTAATACTCCTACAACAACAACACCAACAACAACTGCTACTACAACAACAACAACTATTTCCCCTACAACAACAACCATAACTAGTATTCTTGCTTCAACAACAACTACTACTACTACTCCTACAACAACAACAACTACTGCTACTGCTTAAACAACAACTACTTCTACAACTACTCCTATAACAACAACAACAACAACAACAATAACTACTGCTACTGCTTTAATAACGACAACTCCTTCACCTCCAACAACAATTACTACTACTACTACTATTACTACTACTATTACTATTACTACTTCTACAACTACTACTTCATCTACTTGAACTCTGATTACAACAACAACTACTACTACTACTAATTCTACAACAGCAACAGTTACAACTACTATTGCTACAACAATGACAACTTTTGCTACACCTACAAAAAAACAACAACCATTATTGCTACAATACAAACAACAAATACCACTTCTACTACAATACTAAAACTACAACAACAACTACTACTACACCTACTACTACTACTACTACTACTACTACTACTACTACAACAACAAAAACTATTATTGTTATTCCTACTAAAAAACAAACAACCACGATCATTGCTACAACTACTACTGCTACTACTACTATAACTTCCATAACAACATAACAACAACTAGTACTACTACAATAACAATAACAATTACGGTTGCATTAACAACAACTACTACTACTCCTACCAAAACCAGCAACAACCACGACTATTGCTACATCAACAACTACTACTGCTGCTACTACTACTACTACTTCTACTACTACTACTACTACTACTCCGATAACAGCGAAAACTACTACTACCACTCTTAGAAAAACAACAACAACCATTATTATTACTACTACAACAACATCTACTACTACTACTACTGGTAGTAATAGTAGTAGTTGTTGTTGTTGTGGTAGTAGTAGTAATAGTAGTAGTCGTTGTTTTGTAACAATAGTAGTAGTATTTGTTGTTGTAGCAGTAGTAGAAGTTGTTGTATTTGTAGGAGTAGTAGTTGTTGTAGCAGAAGTTGTTGTTGTTGTTGTTTTATTAACTTGTAGTAATTATTGTTGTTGTTATAACAATATTAGTAGTTGTTATTTTATTGTTGAGTAGCAGTATTAGCGGAAGTTATTTTTGTAGTAGTAGTAGTGATTGTTGTTTTGTAGCAGTAGTAGCAGTTGTTGTTGTTATAGCAGTAGTAGTAGTTGATGTTGTTGAAGTTGTAGTAGTAATAGTAGTAGTAGTAGTAGTTAAAGTCGTTGTTGTGTAACAGTAGTAGTAGTTGTTGTTGTAGCAATAGTATTAGTTATTGTTGTTGTAGCAGTTATAGCGGTAGCTATGTTTGTAATAAGTAGTAGTAGTAGTAGTGGTAGTGGTAGTAGTACAGTTATTCTATATCAGAAGTATTTTGAAATATAGCCGTTGTTGTTGTATTTTATCATTAGCAGTTCTTGTTGAAGTTGCTGTTGAAGTAAACATATCTATATAACGTTTGTTAACATATTGTTAATTTGATTATTTAAATGAATACGGAAAACATCCATCTGAGAGTGTTTCGTTTACTATGAGTCGGTAAAATTTCATTTGTATAAAACATTTATTCCTGGAAGGTGATTTGAATAAATGTTTGGAAAATGTCTCACAATCGGTGTAATGTAAATAGTAATATCTACTTAAAATAACATGCTGCCTTTATTAAATATTGCTATATTCAGTATTAAATAATAACATCTTACCACAAACACATGTTAAATGTTATAATTACGTACACAATACAGTATAAAACGTTTTCAAAACTGTGCAGTTGTACTTCATCTCCTCCAATATAGTCTTAATATACAGACTACTCATGCTTTTAAATACAATAAATGGCAATATTAGACTCAAACATGTTTACTAGATTCCTGTTTTTAAGCATTCCTATTTGCAATATTATCTTTTATTAATTTACAGGTAAACAAGTTGCATTCAGTGTTACCAGCCCTACGGGACAAATTGTAAATGGCGCTGCAACATTCAGCACCATCATGACAAACATCGGAGACGGATACAACAAGGAGACTGGACAATTCACGTGTCCCGTGGCTGGGGTGTATCAGTTCTCGTTCACGGTGTATTCCACAAGTAGTTCAGCAGATGTACACTGTTGGATCAGAGTGAATGGTTCTGGTAAAGTGCTCGGTCGAGTTTACAAGTCACAGCATTCATCCCATACAGTAACAGTTACATGGTTATTACAGCTGGGTGACGTGGTAGATCTCGGCAGCTGTTACGGCTGGAGCAACGTCTTTACACATACAGGATACACCGTGTTTAATGGCGTCTTGATATCGGAAACATAACTGTCAGGCTTGTTTCGTACCAAATAACGTAACTAGCTTTGCCATGATATCCACGAAACGTGGTGAATGTAAAAGTGATTGAGATTTGTTACTTAATATGAAGAAAGAAGGAAAGAACCCGTACTTTAATTCAAGACGCTTTCGCTAAAACTGAACCCTTGTTTAAGTGATTAAGTGATCCGATTAATATGTTCAACAAGCTGTGAATATATTCAAAAAATGCAAATATCAAACTAGAAAAGTTTGTCACTTATGTTAAAATTACGAGTTTATTATTCAAAATACTCAAATCAAAGTTTACCGTACGACACAATTTGCAGTTATTCAAAAATATTATAAACAAATTTAAATAAAATTTGTCGTCTTTTCCCATGATTGAAACCAATATTATAAACAAATTTTACTGAAATTGGCCGCATAACACATGTATATAATTGATGTATATATTAAGCATACGTTAGGACGGATTACTGACATAGTGTACAATATTTTCTTTTTGTTTTTAACACATTTCGTTTTAAAGTGGATATTTCATGTACAGGCGAATTATTCGCGTTAGTATAAATCTAAATAGAGGGGAGTATAAGTATTTTATATCAAATCTATGTTTGGCACAATAAATAACTAAGATGTAGTTATGTATTTGAATCATATTGTACGTATTTAAGATAGATGTTGCTGTTTGTTCTGTATGTTTGTACTGCACTTATTGTTGATTGGTCTTTGTTTCGATTATATTTGTACTCTAGTGGTGGGTGTGTCTTTCGAACATTACCGCTCCTGTTTGATTTATCTACTCAAATGCAAAAGAAAGTGTGCACATTTATATTTAATATTTTCTGAAAATCCAATGATGGAATACTATCACGTGTGGTATTAATTTTTAGCTTATTTAATTACCTTTCTAACAAATATACTTATTTTATTGTTTTGAATTTGGATAAAACCTACGACGCGTCTACATGGATTAGGGGTCAAAATAAATAATACACAAACAGCCAAAGGGATGTTTTCTCGCGTAGATTCACTGTAATTTGTTCCAAAATTATGGAAATGTTGCATTAATATCTGGTGTAACCTCTAACGTAACTTGATTATTAGGTGGCAGTGAAACTGCAGCGACTGAGTAGCCTCTGCCCAGCATCATTAAAGCGACAATACGCTGACGTTCTGATAGTCGTGGTATATTCGCTGTTATAAATGTTCAAACTCTACAGTATTATTCGCACTAAACATTTGTGAAAGAATGTAGAGAAAACAAGCTTGGCCACTTGTACTTATGTATACATATTCCACATGGAAATTCTGTAAAATCGCAATTCGGGCTATTACGTAATAACTAGCCATAGTTTGACTGATTTTTCGTTGTGGCTATAAACCATAACGACCGATATTCTTATGTTTCAAATTAGACAACTTTATACTTTGTAAAATTAAAATAATCAACAAATAAAAAGAGCACACTTTCTTTTGCGTATATATATATATATGGAGATAATTATTTGTGAATAACCAAGACATAAATGTACAGACCAGACTACGGCGAGTACGCCTAGCTACAATGCAAACCATAGATACAATATCAAGGCCTCTGCCAAACCAATACATTTGGTGTCGACCATGACTTATATACTATGGAATTACATGCAGCATATCTGGACAGGGTGGACATATTTACATACGTTAACTGGTAGCTTTATATGAGTATGATCCAATTGATGATTCATGACTACTCACATGCTGTATAAAGGACAGATTTATAAACCCGTTGGATCATATAGATGCAGTGATTTCATATATATTTAATTTCATAAAGGGGGATAATTAAATTCACAACTACGGAATTTATGATTTTTAGGATCTTTTCAGATGCTCATTCACAATTAATGATATATATATATATATATATGGAGATAATTATTTGTGAATAACCAAGACATAAATGTACAGACCAGACTACAGCGAGAGCGCCTAGCTACAATGTAAACCATAGATACAATATCAAGGCTTCTGCCAAACCAATAAATTTGGTGTCGACCATGACTTATATACTCAGGAATTACATACAACACATCTGGACAAGACGGGCAAATTTACATACAGGAACTGATAGCTTAATGAGTAAGATCCAATGCAAACCACACACACACACACACACACACACACACAAACAATTACTGGACCTTCAAATTGTAAACTACTATGTGTGTGTTTCAAACTAGATGTATTTTTCGCAGATCTCGATAACACCTTTTCTGCTGGATACACACTTGTGACGGAAACTGAACTTATAGTGTATTTTTAATTTTACAAGATGAGGATTACACATTACACATAATCAAATTACGCGTGGGGTGTTCCACAGTACTTATATTTACGACCGGGCGATCAAATGATATGACCGTGCTGGTAAACTTTGTATCCAAATAATTGTTATTGAGACAAAATACAATATTTTGATGTGTTTTATTAGATACCAAAGCTATTCGTACTAATTACTAAGGCCACATAGTTTGGCCTACTCTGAATATATTTGAATAAAGCATGTCGTCTTAAATGAAAAAAAAATCATATTCATGTGTTCATGGTCACAATTTTTGAAAAGTAACATAAAAAATAAATTTAATGAATGAAGTTAAAACTATACACATACGATGAATTATTACCTATTACCTATTACAGCCGAATAGGGCAGAGGGCAATTTCGATGTGTTTATTTTCTTCAGTAAAGTAATTTCTGTAAAATATTTTATCTACAACATGTAAATATGGTATTAAATTACTCTCATATGTATGATGTACCTCAATTTATATATTTACAGTCAATCTATATTATCGATGTGGTGAAATAACACCAATTTGTAATTTAAATAATTCTTCAAAGTGATACCATTGATTTAACAAAAACTAATACAATTTATTTTCTTAAACATATTGTATCTGATAATAATACTAATAATAAGTTTATATCTCAATACTGTTATAGTGTGTATCAGTGAATTTAATCAGACATGTGTTTATTTGCAGTTTAATTTATATATGGTTTGACCTCCAGTTGTTCAAAGCTCTGTTAGCTTAACCACCTGTTAAGTGAAATTTTGTAACTTCAATATTTTCTATACTTTATGATTTTATAGCAATTTCAACGCATTATAAGAAACAAAATGGCATATTTTTATAATTTTCTATAAAAAAGTAACCTGAAATGCTTTAAATCTCAAAATATTGTGATTTGAAAATTTCACTTAACCCAAGCGTGATAGGTATGTGGTCTTTATCAGTATTTTAACTGGCAAAACAATGACAAATACCAGACGAGGTTTAAAACTGAACACAGAATCCTTTCATCGTACTACTACATAGTTAGGATAAAACAAGTGTTTTTAGGTCAAATCGACACATACACGTAATATTAATAACGAAGTTAGGTCAAAACAAAAAAAGGCTTTAGGTCAAATCGACACATACACGTAGCATTAATATCGAAGTAAGTTCAAAACAAAAAAATGTTTTAGGTCAAATCGACATATACACGTAGTATTAATAACGAAGTAAAGTCAAAACAAAAAAAAAGGTTTTAGGTCAAATCGACACATACACGTAGTATTAAAACGAAATTAGGTCAAAACAAAAAAGGGTTCTAGGTCAAATCGACACATACACGTAGTATTAATAACGAAGTCAGGTCAAAACAAAAAAAAGGTTTTAGGTCAAATCGACACATACACGTAGTATTAATAACGAAATTAGGTCAAAACAAAAAAAGTTTAGGTCAAATCGACACATACACGTAGTATTAATAACAAATGGAGCGCGTGGTCCAGTGGTAGAGCACCGAACCCATGATCGGAGGGTCGTGGATTCGATCCTCCGCTACGGCTATGTGTGGCATATGCTTTGTACTGGTACTACCCAGGAAGACTTCGAGCGTGATTTGTCTAAGTTGTAAGAACTTGTTTCACAATCGAAGTAAAATAAATAAGTTTAAAACAAAAAAAAACAATAACAAAGTAAGGTCAAAACAAAAAAAGGTTTTATGTCAAATCGACATATACACGTAATATAATAACGTAGTTTGGTCAAAACAAAAAAAAAGTTTTAGGTCAAATCGAAACACACACGTAGTACTAATCACGACGTTAGGTCAAAACAAAAAAAGGTTTAAGGTCAAATCGACATATACACGCAGTATTAATAACGTAGTTTGGTCAAAACAAACAAAAGTTTTAGGTCAAATCGACACATACACGTAGTATTAATAACAAAGTTAGGTCAAAACAAATTTTTAAGTCAAATCGACACATACACGAAGTTTGAATAACGTAGTAAGATAAAAATAAAGAAAGGCTTTAGGTCATATCGACACATACACGTAGTATAATAACGTAGTTTGGTCAAAACAAAAAAAAGTTTAAGGTCAAATCGACACATACACGTAGTATTAATAACGACGTTAGGTCAAAACAAAAAAAGGTTTAAGGTCAAATCGACATATATACGCAATATTAATATCGTAGTTTGGTCAAAACAAAAAAAGGTTTAGGTCAAATCGACACATACACATATACACGTAGTATTAATAACGAAGTTAGGTCAAAACATAAAAAGATTTTAGGTCAAATCGGCACATAATACAAATAACATAGTTAGGGCAAAACCAGCATACAGGTCTAATCGACAGATAATACTAAAAACGTAGTTAGATCAAAACAAGTACTAATAGTACTAATAACATAGTAGGGTCAAAACAACAAGTATTTTGGGTCAAATCGACACAAGTATTAACAGTATAGTTTGGTAAAAACAACAAAGATTTTGGGTCAAATTGACACAAGTACTAACAGTGTAGTTTGGTAAAACCAACAAGAATTTTGGGACAAATCGACACAAGTATTTACAGTATAGTTAGGGAAAAACAACAAGGATTTTGGGTCAGATCGACATAAGAGTTCTAACAGTATAGTTAGGGAAAAACAACAAGGATTTTGGGTCAGATCGACATAAGAGTTCTAACAGTATAGTTAGGGAAAAACAACAACGATTTTGGGTCAAATCGACACAAGTATTAACATTATAGTTTGATAGAAACAACTAAGATTCTGGGTTAAATCGACACAAGTATTAAAAGTATAGTTTGGTAGAAACAAGTAATATTCTGGGTCAAATCGACACAAGTATTAACAGTATGGTTAGGTAAAAACAACAAGTATCGACACAAGTACTAGCAGTATATTTAGGTAAAAACAACAAGGATTTTGGGTCAAATCGACACAAGTACTAACGGTATAGTTAGGTAAAAACAACAAGGATTTTGGATCAAATCGACACAAGGAAAACAGTATAGTAAGGTCAAAACAACAATGATTTTGGGTCAAATCGACACATAGCACTAATAGCATAGTTAGATCAAAACAAGGATTTTGGGTCAGATCGACACATAGCACTAATAGCATAGTTAGGGCAAAACAAGAAGGATTTTTGGTCAAATCGACACAAGGAAAACAGTATAGTAAGGTCAAAACAACAATGATTTTGGGTCAAATCGACACATAGCACTAATAGCATAGTTAGATCAAAACAAGGATTTTGGGTCAGATCGACACATAGCACTAATAGCATAGTTAGGGCAAAACAAGAAGGATTTTTGGTCAAATCGACACAAGGAAAACAGTATAGTAAGGTCAAAACAACAATGATTTTGGGTCAAATCGACACATAGCACTAATAGCATAGTTAGGGCAAAACAAGAAGGATTTTTGGTCAAATCGACACAAGTACTAACAAAAACAACATATATAACTAATAACGTACTTACGGCAAAATAATAAGACATGTGTACCTTTCACCGCTATTCCAAGTGTACCATTCCATTATGATACAAATGAAATATATTTTATCAAAACAAATATACAAAAACAACTACTTGATTATCAAATTGAGAACTAATATTGTTGTTTTGAAATGCATTTCAAACTTAATGTACTCTTCGCAGATTTCGAGGACAGCCGTTCTGCTGGAAACACACTTGTGACGGAAACTGTGCTGTATTTTACACCCACAAATGATGAAAAGCCTTCATTTAATTACAACGAACTATCACGAGAGTTCCAATGAAGCTTGGAAAAATTAATTTAGAATTTGACCGAAGGTCAGGGCTGCGTTCAGTTCGGTTTAACTTTGCTAAAATTAGCTATCATATTTTTCTGGACACAGGCTCAACCTCATATTAGTACACAGTATGCAATTATTTTAGGGCACCAGGCATTAGACATGTTTGCTGTTTAACGGTGCTGAACGCAGCCAGGTGATCTTGATCCATGGGTTCTGAAATCTTCAAACGAATACTTTGGACGGCACATATAGTTGTAACCGACGCAAAAATAGTCCCCTGCACAATGAATGTGTCTTGTGTAATTACCAGCTACAATACCAATTCATACCATGTCCATCATACATGCAGTCTCACTTGAAAGGTCTATAGACGGTTTAAAATTGAAAGACACATCTTCAGATATCAAATGTGGACAGTTTTAGATCTGAATCAATCGCATTTTCTTATCTATATCAATCGCATTTTCTCCTCTGTTTTAATCGCATGTCCGAGCGATGTTCTCATATCTATTGATAGCGTCCCAGCGATGTACTCATATATATCAATAGCGACCGAGCAATGCTCTCATCTGTATCGATAGCGTCACAGCGATGATCTCAACTGTATCAATAGTGTCTTAGCAATGCTCTCATCTGTATCAATAGTGTCCCAGCGAAATTCTCATCTGTATCAATAGCGTCCCAGCGAAGCTCTCATCTGTATCGTTAGCCTCTGAGCGATGTTCTCATCTGTATCGATAGCATCCCAGCGATGTTCTCATCTGTGTCAATAGCGTCCGAGCAATGCTCTCATCTGTATCGATAGCCTCTAAGCGATGTTCTCTTCTGTATCGATAGCATCCCAGCGATGTTTTCATCTGTATCGATAGCGTCCGAGCGATGCTCTCATCTGTATCGATAGCCTCTGAGCGATGTTCTCATCTGTATCGATAGCGTCCCAACGATGTTTTCATCTGTATCGATAACGTCACAGCGATGTTCTCATCTGTATCAAAAGCGTCCGAGCGATGCTCTCATCTGTATTGATAGCATCCGAGCGATGCTCTCATCTGTATTGATAGCATCCCAGCGATGTTCTCATCTGTATCAACAGCCTTTGAGCGATGTTCTCATCTGTATCGATAGCGTCCGAGCGATGCTCTCATCTGTATCGATAGCCTCTGAGCGATGTTCTCATCTGTATCGATAGCATCCCAGCAATGTTTTCATCTGTATCGATAGCGTCCGAGTGATGCTCTCATCTGTATCGGTAGCCTCTGAGCGATGTTCTCATCAGTATCGATAGCGTCCCAGCGATGTTTTCATCTGTACTGATAGCGTCACAGAGATGTTCTCATCTGTATCAAAAGCATCTGAGCGATGCTCTCATCTGTATTGATAGTCATCTGTATTGATAGCGTCCTAGCGATGCTCTCATCTGTATTGATAGCGTCTCAGCGATGTTCTCATCTGTATCGAAAGCCTCTGAGCGATGTTCTCATCTGTATCGATAGCCTCTGAGCGATGTTCTCATCTGTATCGATAGCGTCCCAGCGATGTTTTCATCTGTATCGATAGCGTCCCAGCGATGTTTTCATATGTATCAATAGCGTCCTAGCGATGCTCTCATCTGTATTGATAGCATCCCAGTGATGTTTTCTCATATGTATCGATAGCGTCCGAGCTATGATTTCATCTGTATTGATGACGTCAGAGCGATGTTCTCATCTGTATTGATGGTGTCAGAGCGGTGTTCTCATCTGTATTGATGGTGTCAGAGCGATGTTCTCATCTGTTTTGATGGTGTCAGAGCGGTGTTCTCATCTGTATTGATGGTGTCAGAGCGATGTTCTCTTCTGTATTGATGGCGTCTGAGCGATGTTTTCATCTGTATTGATGGTGTCAGAGCGATGTTCTCATCTGTATTGATGGCGTCAGAGCGATGTTCTTGTCTGTATTGATGGTGTCAGAGCGGTGTTCTCATCTGTATTGATGGCGTCAGAGCGATGTTCTCATCTGTATTGATGGCGTCAGAGCGGTGTTCTCATCTGTATTGATGGCGTCAGAGCGATGTTCTCATGTGTATTGATGGCGTCAGAGCGATGTTCTCATCTGTATTGATGGTGTCAGAGCGGTGTTCTCATCTGTATTGATGGCGTCAGAGCAGTGTTCTCATCTGTATTGATGGTGTCAGAGCGGTGTTCTCATGTGTATTGATGGCGTCAGAGCGATGTTCTCATCTGTATTGATGGCGTCAGAGCGATGTTCTCATCTGTATTGGTGGCGTCAGAGCGATGTTCTCATCTGTACTGATGGCGTCAGAGCGATGTTCTCATCTGTATTGATGGCGTCAGAGCGGTGTTCTCATGTGTATCGATAGCGTCCGAGCGATGTTTTCATCTGTATTGATGGCGTCAGAGTGTTGTTTTCTTCTAATTACGCCTTAATCCCATTTGCGATTGGCGTCTATTTAAATAGTTTGATAGCTAATTTGTGTATATCAGTATCTGTACTGACAAATACGATAACAAAATCCATCTAGTAGATAATGCATACGTCCTTTGTTGATTGGACGAATGAGTGAATGGGGTTTTACAGCGTACCAACACATTGTATGTTATATAGGAAGGAAGATTCCAGGTTCACTCAACATATACAGAAACAACAAATTAACATACAGATTAAAATAAATCAAAAAATGAATATGCAGAATGAACCTAGAACATTGATACCTGCAGAACTTCAGAGTTTCCGCAAATTCTATCGTATTACTAAAATTTTCGCTTCCTACGACACGCATGAGCTATATTGATTCTATTCTTGTCATCACTCACATGGCTCATACACATGGGGTTGGTAATTTAACCGCAATAGTGAACATGACAAAAAATGATAAATGTTGATGACCATGGATCCCTACCTCTCTGCAAGAGAGTCGGTGATTCTATTCTTAGCCGGAACCACACGGGCTTAATTGGACGTGGTTTTACATATTTGACACAGATTCCGCTTGGTGTATTTCATAGTATTAATAGTACTTATAACGTAAGTAAGGGCAAATTTTTTTTTTTAGGTCGAATCAACATACACATTCAGTTTGTAATGCAGACGATCCTTTTAAAATTTAATCTCTTCGTATTACCTATAAATTATGTTTTTGCTCTACCATAAATTTATTATTTCTTTAAAGAGGATTTTTTTTATGTTTTCTGGGTCAAAACATTGGAAAAATATTCAAACTTAAAAATCAATTTAATATATTATTATAAAACCCGGTACATAAATAATTAACTGCTACTGTCTAATGGGACAGACTGACAATTTTGATGTTTTTAAATAATATTATTCTGGTAAATCTTTTGTCTACGTTCTGCAGATATGAAATCAAAATATTCACATATATTTATATTAGCCATTTATTCATTTATTAACATTTCATCACGATATATTACTCCTGTGATTAAAACGAAAACTGCTAATGGAAGATCAATTTGTGTTTTTAAAAGAATACTCATATTTTCCAAGTGATACAACTAGTTATGTACAAAAACAAATAAATATGATTTGCTTTTCATACACAGTTTTGAAATATTCCCCCATAGCATTCTACACATCGCTTTGATTCGTTGCTGGAGCATGTTCTGGTACCACTAAAATTAGTTGATTTATTAAATGATTGATTATTTAGCATCATTGCAATTAAGGGCTAGCAGGTGATCAGTAACCCAACCACTGTTTCTTGGGATCCTGAAAGATTATTCAGTACTCGAGCACATCCCATCCCCGCAAGTAACTGATAACTTTCCCAGCAGTGAGAGACGAATAATAATGAGAAGCAATGTCGTATATTAATTATCAAGGCCGGGCGGGGATTCGAACATAAGACCCCTGGATTGATTGTCAGACGTAACACCGATTGAGCTGATCGGTCCCGTTGGTACCACTAAGAATATAGTCCAGAAATAATTCTCTGAAGGAACCAAGATCCAACTTAAGTACGAGGAATTTGTGAATGTCCAGTGCGGCATGATCGGGCATGCCAAAAAGCAGACTGTCAACGCTGCATTACAAGCCAGTGCGTTGTCTTGATTTAAAATACAGTAGCTATGAAAATCATAGCGTGTTTAATAATTCGAGATAACGGCAGCGTGTATTGATTCAACAGGTGATCTCGCAGTCTTTCCACACAAAGCTCAACTCTGTGGGAAACCTGAATCAGGTCCTATCGCAAGCCTCTCCACACAGATGTAATTAGCTCTCGTCTCTGTTTGGTCAGTTGCCGAGTCAGAGGAGATCCTATGTCTTAGTCAATACTCTAAACACTTTGGGATCGCACGTAGATATATTGTTTTTCACCATCACCCCGTTGCTCCACACAGATAAGGTATATGGTCCATAATTCAGTTTTAGTAAAACGATACAGATCGATAACGGACCTCTTCCGTACAAGTGATGCTCTTATTATCTAATATTCATTATTTTTGTGATAATAAGTTCCCAGAAATAGTTATTTTAAATTTAATTTTATAAAAAGGACAATTATCTAAATTACACTGTGTAGCATCTGGCGTTGACTGTTTTTTTTGCCTGATGATCATACCGTGGATATCAGTAAATAAAATGGACATATGTTGTACAGCTGATTTTCGTAGCACGAGCCTTCGTCATAAGGGGTTAGGAAGTTGCATGGACTCTTCCTTTGGATTCAGGATCATATTTATATATTCCGTGGACTAGTGGTTAGGGCGTCCGCCACGGAAGTGGGAAGGTTCGAATCCCGGTGGAAGCACTTGGATTTTTTCTGATGCGGCCGGTATTCCACCCAGCAGCTAGTTAAATTGAGGGGTACCGAATGTCTAACAGCCTGACGCCTGGCAATGATAGCTTTCGGGAATTAACAGTGTACAACATAAAGGTGTCTCATAAGTCCAGTGTCTGGCCCTTTCAACAGGGGTGACTCTATAATAAACAAACGCTTTACTTTTACTTCTTGTACAGTCATGTGTTGCCTGTGATATCAATACGGTTGAGGAGCGCACTAACTTCTCGATCCATAACGCCGATTTTCTTGAACATTACTATCTCAATATGACTATAGTTCATACGTGTAAATCGATCGGATGATGAACAACAGCACAGTGGAGCATGTTGTATGGTGCAAGAGCATTGACTTCGTCATACATATATGTGGTGTCATTGAGCGCACATGTTTAGTACTGGTTCTATTCAGAACTTCGAGCGTGATTTGTCTAAATAGGAGGCACGTGTTTCACAATCGGTATAACATTTATAAGCAACACGGAAATCAATTTCAACTGTATTTTATGGTAATTTCCGCATTGATTTAATGTCTGACCGCCTGGACGATAGACTTGTTCATGTTGGCTTCTCGTGTTTGATAAGAACTATGTTATCGTTATTAGTACACACTGTTCTTTTGTTAGTTCCGATATCTAAATGAATGTCCGTTTAGTGCTATCTACCACGTGATAGATGTACATGTGCGAGTGTCAGTTGGGGCAGGGTTCCCGTTAAGAATCCCTGATATAAAGTATATGCATATTGTTTTGCAAATTAATTTTAACAAATTTTAGTAACTTTCTTTAGTGAGCTTAAAGTTAGACTAAAATTCTATGATACTGAAGGTAATAATACAATAACCTAAGTTTCGCATTTAAATATTATGTTGTTAAAAGATAATCAGGTAAAACCGATGCAAATTTTAATTGATGGTCAGTTAAATATTATACAAACGAAAATGACGTCAACCACGGTTCCAAACGTATTTTAATAGTGACATACAACAAATATTTTTGTAAGCTTTTTTCGTCGTTTATTGTTTTATAAATATTTTCTTTTGTTCAGCGATTTTAACCGGCGCCAAAATCAGAACAAATTTGTTTTGACACACACTGAAGTAGGTCACAGAATAATACATGATATGTAACTATACACATTCTTGTACAATTGAACAATCCTGTTTTAAATACCGAACGCGAATGCTAGTTGTTGACAAAACGTTTCACCAGATCAATTTATTCGAAAGGGAAGAAATGAAATAAGAAAATGTAGTTAATGTTCAGAAGCAGACGATCGTAAGACAATGTAAAAACACAAATCTTGCACTTTTGAAATGTTCCAAATTCTGAATCTGCTTCATGAGAGTAATTCTAATTTTTACCTTCGTAAATATTGACTCATTTAAACAATCGTGTAGACGAAACTAAACAATGACGTCAGTTTCTTTGACCTTGAGTACAAACTACTCTGTGTAGATATTTGATTGAATTATAGATATTGTATCTGTCCAAATCAGGAGATGAAAGGCGGGTGATTATTTTTTTCACCGCAAAATATACTTTGTTATTACCAAAATGCAACCCCTGATAATGGAAACTATAACCGTTACTAATAATGAATATAATTAAATTTAATAGCAGCTATTATGTATTCCTACGCGTTTACTTTGCCGTGGATAGTTAAATTTCCATTCACATATTTAAAACTTATTGTGTATATATAGATAAAGCATCATCAGAAATGGAATTAATTTATTATCTATTTTAGTATTTAACTTCTGATTAAACTTTGTGGGCAATAAAAGTATGTAAATAATATCCAATCGTTTGAAAAGCATCATCAGGATTGGAATTATAAGAATTTTATCCAATCGTTTGATCATTGTTAAAGCATTGCCGTGTATGAATTGTGAAGTTAGAAAAAAGTAATGCTTGGAAATTGGGGTATGATCTATGATAATTGAGAATAATTTCACTTTGGCAACAGTAAACTGTATTTATTTAATCTCTTTAATCAAAACGTCAGTGATATATGGCTACACGACTAAATCAGAAAATATTTTTTGAAATTGGTTTAACGCCACTTTCAACACATTATATGGCATGTCCAGTTGTATTGGTGGAACAGAGTATAACGACCATTCTTTTGCAAGTAACTGACAAACTCACATAAAGTTCTTGGAGCGAGCGGGATTCGAACATACAACCTTAACGGTGATAGATAAGTGATCTTGAGACGGCGTGTTAGACCACCTGCCCACGGAGGACCCAAACAGAAACTATAATCAGACGCCATACACGATTATAAGTATACATTTGCACTTTCAATATTTCGTCACATAATTTAGCGATAGAAACATACTTTAAAAGACTATTACAGTAATCATTAATGTCCACAACCTCAAAATATTTATTAACAAACACAAAAAAATCATGTACAATTCATATATAATGCCGAAAAAATGACAATTAATTAATTGTTCATGATAAGCATACATAATCGAAGTATTGTCTTTAATAATTATTTCCCGTTGTGAGATGAATATATTTCAATAATCTGTTTAAAATATATGTTTGGCTTGAGCATAGCAGTGATTGGAATTTGTTCATAATTGGCCAGCTATAGCAATACTTTTTAAGGCATTCATTTCTGTTTTTTTCTGTAATAAGTGCAAACTAACAAAAAATGGTATTCATTTTCAATATTCGGAGAGCTACGTTTAAGCGAAAGAAATAAAAAAAACATTAACCACGTTACTCCTCTGTTTGTAGAGTAGAAATTAAAATAGAAATAATAGAAAATAATCACATTGCTTTTGGTAAAGACGGTAGTGTAAGAGAAAATCGTATCATGCTCTTCTTACATATATCTATATAGATATTTATGCTACTTGACTTCTTTCACATTTTTCTATAGATTGGTATGATACTTTACCTCTTGCACATTTCTATATAGATATTTATGCTATTTTACTTATTGCACATTTCTATATAGATATTTATGCTACTTTACTTCAAGATATTTATGATACTTTACTTCTTGCACATTTCTATATAGATATTTATGATACTTTACTTCTTGCACATATGTGCTATCTCGATTTAATGTATACAATAAAATGAAGATGACGCAATAGAAAAAGTGAAACCAACAACATTTTCCATAGACTGGAAAGAGAAAAGTTATTGTTTATATTTTCCATTCTCTCATATTATCAACGAAACTATTCATATATATTTTATGGGATGCATATTGCTTAAAAGAAAAAGGTGTTCGCATTTAATTGTGCATGTTTAATGTGTGCTCTATTCGCGTACAACAAAAAGAAGATAACGCAACAGAAAATGTGAAACCAACAACATTTTACAAAGTATTGCACAAAGTATGTACTACAAAATACAATTAAACGAATACAATAAACTTGGGATGTAGTATGCAGATGCGGTTCTCCCAAACAATTAAACAAATACAATAAACTTGCGATGTAGTACGCAGATGCTGTTCTCCCAAACAATTAAACAAATACAATAAACTTGCGATGTAGTATCCAAATACTCTTCTCAAAAACAATTAAGCAAATATAATACATTGCAATGTAGTATCCAGATGCGGTTATCACAAACAATTAAACAAATACAATAAACTTGCGATGTAGTATCCAGATGCTGTGTCAAACAATTAGACGAATACAATAAACTTGCGATGTAGTATCCAGATGCTGTTCTCCCAAACAATTAAACAAATACCATAAAATTGCGATGTAGAATCCAGATGCTCTTCTCCCAAACAATTAAGCAAATACAATAAACTTGCGGTTTAGTATCCAGATGCTGTTATCCCAAACAATTAAACACATACAATAAACTTGCAATGTAGTATCCAGATCCTTTTCTCCCAAACAATTAAACAAATACAACAAACTTGCGATGTATTATCCAGATACTGTTTTCCAAAAAAATTAAACAAATACAACCTACTTGCAATAAAGTATCCAGATGCGGTTCTCCAAAACAATTTAACAAATACAATAAACTTGCGATGAAGTATCCTGATGCTGTTCTCCCAAACAAATATATACAATAAACTTGCGATGTAGTATCCAGATGCTGTTCTCCCAAACAAATATATATAATAAACTTGCGATGTAGTATCCAGATGCTTCCCCAAACAATTTAACAAATACGATAAACTTGCGATGTAGTATCCAGATGCGGTTCTCCAAAACAATTTAACAAATCCAATAAACTTTCGATGTAGTATCCTGATGCTGTTCTCCCAAACAAACAAATACAATAAACTTGCGATGTAATATCCAGATGCTGTTCTCCCAAACAATTTAACAAATACAATAAATTTGCGATGTAGTATCCAGATGCAGTTCTCCCAACCAATTAAGCAAATACAATAAACTTGCGATGTAGTATCCAGATGCTGTTTTCCCAGACAATAAAGCAAATACAATAAATTTGCGATGTAGTATACAGATACTCTTCTCCCAAATAATTATGCAAATATAATTAACTTGCGATGTAGTATCCTGTTGCTGTTTTCCCAAACAATTAAACAAATACAATAAACTTGCGATGTAGTATCCTGATACTGTTCTCCCAAACAAACAAATACAATAAACATGCGATGAAGTATTCAGATGCTGTTCTCCCAAACAATTTAGCAAATACAATAAACTTGCGATGTAGTATCAAGATGCAGTTCTCCCAAACAATTAAACAAATACAATAAAATTCCGATGTAGTATCAAGAAGCTGTTCTCCCAAACAGTTTAGAAAATACAATAAACTTGCGATATAGTATCAAGATGCGGTTCTCCCAGATAATTAAGCAAATACAATAAACTTGCGGTGTAGTATCCAAATACTCTTCTCCCAAACAATTAAGCAAATACAGTAAACTTGCGATGTAGTATCAAGATGCAGTTCTCCCAAACAATTAAACAAATACAATAAAATTCCGATGTAGTATCAAGATGCTGTTCTCCCAAACAGTTTAGCAAATACAATAAACTTGCGATATAGTATCAAGATGCGGTTCTCCCAGATAATTAAGCAAATACAATAAACTTGCGGTGTAGTATCCAAATACTCTTCTCCCAAACAATTAAGCAAATACAATAAACTTGCGATGTAGTATGCAGATGAGGTTCTCCCAAACAATTAAACAAATACAGTAAACGTGCTATGTAATATCAAGATGCGATGTAGTATCAAGATGCGGTTCTCACAAACAATTAAGCAAATACAATAAAATTGCAACGAAGTATCAAGATGCGGTTCTCCCAAACAATTAAGCAAATACAATAAAATTGCGATGTAGTATCAAGGTACAGTTCTCCCAAACAATTAAGCAAATACAATAAACTTGTGATGTAGTATCAAAATGCTGTTCTCCCAAACAATTAAGCAAATACAACAAACTTGCAATGTAGTATCAAGATGCGGTTCTCCCAAACAATTAAGCAAATACAACAAACTTGCGATATAGTATCAAGATGCGGTTCTCCCAAAGAATTAAGCAAATACAATAAAATTGCGATGTAGTATTCAGATTCTGTTCTCCCAAACAATTAAGCAAATACAATAAACTTGCGATGTAGTATGCTGATGCTGTTCTCCCAAACAATTGAATAAGTACAATAAACTTGCGATGTAGTATCCAGATGCGGTTCTACCAAACAATTAAACAAATACAGTAAACTTGAGGTAGAAAAACTACTATTTCATAAAGTATTTATCTTTTAAAATGAATGCAGTTGATGCAATCAAAGATTTAAAAAAAAATCATTTTGGGGCTCCGGGCGATGCCGACAGCACACGACTTTTTTGCCCAAATGTCCACCTAAAATCTTGCGTTTTCTGCACAATCAGCGCGCAGTCTCCGCGCGGTGCTCTTGCGGGGATTGCGCAATGCAACCTACGACATGTCTACGAGCTACGGGCTTACGATTTTATCTAATTTATATAACTTCTTTCTAAACAAAATCGTAGAGGCCG
Source organism: Panopea generosa (assembly GCA_029582155.1). Classification (NCBI taxonomy): domain Eukaryota; kingdom Metazoa; phylum Mollusca; class Bivalvia; order Adapedonta; family Hiatellidae; genus Panopea; species Panopea generosa. Next base: position 17,280,934 of record CM055905.1, read on the forward strand.
CGGCGCCCGAGAATCCGTACTAAAATCTCACGACCGCCTTCTGCCTCCGCACAGAAAGGGGGATACGGGCAGGATACGGGCTCCGTAGACCCATCGCAGATCAAATGTGAATTAGGCATCATATGCATTAATATTGTGTCAATGGTTTGCATTGTAGCTTGGCGGGCTCGCCGTTGTCTGGTATGTACATTTATGTCTGGTTATTCATAAATAACATTTGTTCGTGTGTTCCTTGAAATGTGCTTTATATAAACCTTGTAGTGTGGGCATTTGTAATATGGCTTTCCTAACATTGCTACTAGCGGACCCAATCGGAGAGCTGGTCTTACTACAGACTAGCTAAAATGATTAATTTGAAAACAGATACATTACCGTCGAAATTCCGACATGTGCAAAATTGATATGGAGCCGCACAACTTAGCCACTGACTCATCAAACTCGGACCACAAACCTGTGACATTGCACTCACTCACAACCTCGACCAAACACTGTGTAGATGTGACGTTGACTTCTTGTGGAGGTCAGAATGTTAGGTAATAGTCAGGTCGTGACTTTACCTCTTCCAAATAAATAGGCACGTTTTCCAGCGTTGTGCATCTGAAGCAGACGAAAATGAGATGTGCTCAAAAACCGAAAACCGTTAATAAAAACAAGAACTAAACACATATCATTTATATAATTTATATTGAAATGTACATTTTATACGTAACATTCAAAATATAGAATATTAAATTGTAACACCAAATATTAACTAGTATGTATCTACATTTACCAACTCCATTCAAGGTACTTTGTGGGGGCAGGTGCTGGTGCCATGATGACGTTCGTCATCGCTCTGATGCTTTTTAACCCTTTACTTCTTATAGACACCTTTGGACACCTCTAATATAGACGCATTTGGACACCTCTAATATAGAAGGCTTTTTGAATATTGGGTGAATTATGTTTATATTAACTGACAGAGTGGAAAACAGTGCAGGAAATGTTCAGATTGGCGTTACGAGCAATCTGAACTCTTCCTGCACTGTTTTCAAAGGCCTTCTGTGATTGGTGTTGGAAAACGTGTATCTATGGAGTAAAGGGTTAATTGTATTGGTGTGGGGTTATTATACTATATACCGTACTGATACTAACATATGGGATAAGTTTTTTAAAGTAATGTTCGTGTATGGTAAGTATTTCTGGTTCCGTTTGATTCATGTCGCGAAGAATAATTCATTCAAGTGTTCATTAAACTTTCTGACCATTGGCACGCACAAGATATGAAATTTTATTTACAGTCAGCATGAGACATAACACAATAAACACTTGCTATGTAAAGCTATTGAACGACAAAATACACACATAATGACGTTTGTTATGAATTTTTTTTTCTCGGCATGGCTGATTCCTTTACGTGGCATTGGTCATCATTCGTAGAGGTGTTTATCTTTGAAATTCTTCTTTGCTCTTTGTAAACCAAAGAACGATACACTTTCGGTTTTCAGTTGCAGACTTGACAATCTTAATAGTTTCTGCTGGTAATGTTCAAATCGAAATGCATACTTTTATGAATGTCCTCTCTGTCGCGACGTCAAAATTACACAATATTTAATCATCAGAAATGCATACTGTCAGGAAAACAGCCTGTCACGTTAAGACAATGCTGCCGTTGACGTAGACATTATAGAATATGACTTCGAAGTCACATAAATCAAGGGCGGGAACCTACGTCACGCGTTACGCTATATACGGCAATGGAACGCTGTTTCAAAAGCTGGTTTAAGTAATTGTTGTGTCAATTTTTGGTACATGTATAGATTTTATAGTGGCCAAGGACCGTCTGTATATTAGAGGAATCTATTTCCCTGATATATAGATCAGTGCGATCTACAAAATTCCAAATTACCTCAAAACAGTTTCGCTTCATTTTAATTATAAACGTTACCGGACATGGCGCTCAACTGTTTTGAGGTTATCTGGAATTTTGTAGGTCGCACTGAGTTGTATTTTGGTAAATGAAACTACATTGATACGATTGCATAAACAATGCGAAGAAAGTACAAAACAAACACAAAACTTTATATCTGCAATCCAAAAAACTCCATCATCAGCCCATTACATTTGACACAGTGTCTGTTGTCGAAACTCGTTACATCGTTTTCGGCCGACACTGGAATGACACCGATCAGTGAAAAGCCGTTGTCAATGTTCGACTGTTCACACAGGTCTTTTAATTTTGAAGACGATTTTTGTAGGCATTCGCTTATAAACGGAAAGTCATGTATAGGAGGAACATATTCACTCCCTGTATTCAAGAAAGTACGAGGTCGACTTCATGTAGAATTCGGAGGAGAAGTAGGCATCGAAAAAGTCTGAAACCATGTGCGGACAACAAGATTTTGTAGACGCGCAACTTTCCTCGCTGTTACATTTAACGCAGCATCTTAATCCGGTATGAAGGTATACGGACTCTACTCTATAGTCACATATTGTCTGAATTGAACACATGCGGAATAGGTTCGATACAAACGTCTTAATATCATCGCTTTGAATCAAATATATGTACTGATCCGAGTTAATGAAAGAAAAACATTCCGCTTTACCCACACCTCTTTCTGGCTGACAAAGAAAAGAGATAGAAAAAAGCGTCACCATTAACTAAATAGAAATAAAATACATCAATTCCATTATGATTCAATACAGTATAAGCGGCTTCAAGCCTACACTCACGTAATTAGCATACCCTTTATTGTATCTGAAATCTCAGTCACCGAAATTAAGCAAAACTCGCCCAATATAAACCTTAACGAATACTTACATATCTGCTGTTCAGTACCATTAACAGTCTCTAGTTTACATAATTGTCATCCGCCCTGATCGTAAATCATCACATTATTGCAAAGAACTCGAGGTACCGGAAGTTAACTGTAAATGTTTTTTTATAACGAATATAGTGATTTAAAACATAATGATTTCAATTCAAAACTACACGTAATGGTGTCAAAAAACTATTATTCAATTAACAAAAATAAACATTGAATGACTATCTTATTGCAAAAATATAATTTATTTTTACACTTAACTTATACGACAAGGGCGGCAATCAAACCTGCCTATCACGCTAAGTACCTACATATATATACCTAAAAAAATGCTATCTATTATATGTATACGTTTATCAGAGTCTCATCATAGCATTACTTATATTGAACATAATACTCAAAATACAATTAACACAATTATTATATACCAAGTCAGGCTATACAAAACTGTACGAGATAACTCGGCAATATTAAAATAACACAGTAAGTATACAATAACAAAACAACGCATACAATCATACTATAATACACTTACTAGTTAAAATGTGTCGGTATTGCCAGATATAATAGCCGTCAGCTATTAACTATTATATATATTCGGGGTCGCAGCCGAAACAGATATGGTATAGCAGAAAGGCATACATTTCTATTATCTTTCCGAAATGAAGACGGAAACCATCCATAATGTAACACATTTTCTATTGGTCAATAGAATGCAGAAATGGTCCCCGTGCAATCTATTACTAGTATATTGTTATAAGGTTATTTTACATTGATTTGTATAATATGGAAATATATTGTACGGGAACGTTTTGCGTTTAAAACCATATTGGACGTATATGTTCCTGTAAAGGGACTTAATTCTGTTTTAAATTGTTTAATGAATGGTATGGGAATTTAAAGTATGGCCATTTCAGTGTAATTAACTTCTTGTTCAGTGAGGGTATGGTAATTTATACATTAGGGGTTAAGAGGACCTCTCCCCTACCCCCAACAAACGGGTTAATATTAAGAAAATTCCATAAACTGCTATGGCCATTATAAGCAAGTAGAACGTCCTTATGCTATCTTGGACTTCTTGTTGTACAATGGATGTCATCCAGGGCTAACAGACATTCAGTTAACCACCAGTTCCTGGGATCATTGCAGGTTAACCCGTATTCGAGCACATATATCTCCACAAATTACAGATAAAACGGTTGTTGAGGGTAGGGGAGAGGTAACGTAGGTTCCCACCCTTATGTGACTTAAATGTCTACGTCAACGGTAGCATTGTCTAAACGTGGCAGGCTGTTTCATGACTGTATGCATTTCTGATGCCTAAATATTAGGTAATTTTGACGTCGCGACAGAGAGGACATTCATAAAAGTATGCATTAAAAATAGTGCCATGGGATTTTATCTTGGTACTGCAAAGTATTCACCGACAGCCGTAGTATCAGGCGAAAAGGGTTTGTTTCGCCTTTTTAGAGACAATGGATTCACTGGAGTCGAACTGTTCATATGAATAACACAAGGCTAAATCAAATAAATATTTACATGGGAACATAGTAAAGCTAACAGAGGTTATAAAAAGTGTTTTTATGTTTAAAAATAGTATATATTTACCTACTTATTTTGATATTAATATCTATATCAGTAAAAGAAAGTTTGCTGGAACTGAATGTGCACAAAACTTAATAATTGAAAATGAAAATAAATTCACGGTTGTACGTGGTGAACGCAATAAGTTTAGAACGTATAAATAGTTTAAATGGGAGTTTAATGCAGAAACATGTTGTAACGTTATTTTACCTCTTCAACATAGAGCACAGTTTCAAAATGTAGATATGGAGTTGCTCTACATAAAATCTGTAAAACTGATGTAAAACTGATGTTGAAGATGAATTTCATGTGATGTTCAGAGACATCATAAGTTATATGACAGAGGTACCGCAGTTGCATGTCTGTTTATGTCTCTTATGATTATTATATAATTGTATCATGTTATTTGTTGTATAATATGTATTGTTTAACTGTACACATTGTACTATTGTCACATATATGTTGTTGTTGTATGGTGTTTAGCGTCGCTTTCAACAATTTTTCAGTCATATCGCGACGGTGTCTACTTGAGACAGTATTCTAAGCACTGTCACACTGGAGTATCATGCCGCAAACACATGGTATGATACCCCACCCAGTCACATTATACTGACACAAGGCCGACCAGACCTAGAACTGTCCTCTTAATGCTGAGCGCCAAGCGAGGAAGCTTCTAGTACCATTTTTAAAGTATTTGGTATGATCCGGCCGGGGATTGAACCCACGACCTTCCGCATGCGAGGCAGACGCTCTACCACTAGACCACGCCGCGGTCTTCACATATATGTATATCACTCATTCATGTGTGCAAATCTTTTTATATTGGAACCTCTTTACAGATATTGGTCAGAGTTGAGGAGAATGTCAATTTTCAGGAAATTATTTAGGTTGTTAAATATTGTATAAGTGTATAGTATTTTATAAATTATATGTTTATTTATCATAATGAAATTCTGCTATAAGTTATTGTAAGAACTGTTTTTTCGGTGTAATCTTGAAGTATTTAGATTAATATTTAATGAGATACCATGACATATCAATATGGGATATGGTAGAGAACCGAATTCATGATCGATCGGAGGGTCGTAGGTGCGATCCTCCATCACGGCAATGTGCAATATTCTTGAGCAAGACACTTTTTCCGTATATGCTTAGTACTTGTTCTATCCAGGAATATTTTAAGCGTGATTTGTATAAATTGTAAGATCTTGTTTCAGAATCGAACTTAAATATACAAGTTTAAACTAAACAAATTTAAAACAATCAATACGGAAAATAATGCAATGAATGAAAAGTTTAATTTAAAATGAACAATTTATTAGAACATGTTCATATTAATGTTCTGTTGCATTGGGGTACATTTTGAAATGTTACACATGATAACATTTTGAACTTGAATAGTTGGGAGAACATCAGTATTCTAACTCGCAAATTTATTGTATTTGTTTAGGAGAACCGATTCAGGATACTACATCGCAATTTTATTATAATTGTTTGGGAGAACCGCATCTAGATTCTATATCGCAAATTTATTGTATTTGTTTAATTGTTTAGGAAAACAGCATCAGGATGCTATATTGCAAGTTCATTGTATTTGTAAAATTGTTTGGGAGAACAGCATCTGGATACTACATCGCAAGTTAATTGTATTTGTTTAATTGTTTAGGAGAACCGCATCTGGATACTACATCGCAAGTTTATTGTATTTGTTTAATTGTTTAGGAGAACCGCATCTGGATACTACATCGCAAGTTTATTGTATTTGTTTAATTGTTTAGGAGAACCGCATCTGGAAAATACATCGCAAGTTTATTGTATTTGTTTGATTGTTTAGGAGAACCGCATCTGGATAATACATCGTAAGTTTATTGTATTTGTTTAATTGTTTAGGAGAACTGCATCTGGATACTACATCGCAAGTTTATTGTATTTGTTTAATTGTTTAGGAGAACTGCATCTGGATAATACATCGTAAGTTTATTGTATTTGTTTAATTGTTTAGGAGAACTGCATCTGGATACTACATCGCAAGTTTATTGTATTTGTTTAATTGTTTAGGAGAACCGCATCTGGAAAATACATCGCAAGTTAATTGTATTTGTTTAATTGTTTAGGAGAACCGCATCTGGATAATACATCGCAAGTTTATTGTATTTGTTTAATTGTTTAGGAGAACAGCATCTGGATACTACATCGCAAGTTTATTGTATTTGTTTAATTGTTTAGGAGAACCGCATCTGGATAATACATCGCAAGTTTATTGTATTTGTTTAATTGTTTAGGAGAACAGCATCTGGATACTACATCGCAAGTTTATTGTATTTGTTTAATTGTTTAGGAGAACTGCATCTGGATACTACATCGCAAGTTAATTGTATTTGTTTAATTGTTTAGGAGAACATCATCTGGATAATACATCGTAAGTTTATTGTATTTGTTTAATTGTTTAGGAGAACCGCATCTGGAAAATACATCGCAAGTTTATTGTATTTGTTTGATTGTTTAGGAGAACCGCATCTGGATAATACATCGTAAGTTTATTGTATTTGTTTAATTGTTTAGGAGAACTGCATCTGGATACTACATCGCAAGTTAATTGTATTTGTTTAATTGTTTAGGAGAACTGCATCTGGATACTACATCGCAAGTTTATTGTATTTGTTTAATTGTTTAGGAGAACTGCATCTGGATAATACATCGTAAGTTTATTGTATTTGTTTAATTGTTTAGGAGAACCGCATCTGGAAAATACATCGCAAGTTTATTGTATTTGTTTGATTGTTTAGGAGAACCGCATCTGGATAATACATCGTAAGTTTATTGTATTTGTTTAATTGTTTAGGAAACCGCATCAGGATACTACATTGCAATTTTATTGCATTTGTTTAATTGTTTAGGAGAACCGCATCTGGATAATACATCGTAAGTTTATTGTATTTGTTTAATTGTTTAGGAAACCGCATCAGGATACTACATTGCAATTTTTTTGTATTTGTTTAATTGTTTGAGAGAACAGTATCTGGCTACTACATCGCAATTTAATTGTATTTGATTAATTGTTTCGGAGAACCGCATCTGGATACTACATCGCAAGTTTATTGTACTTGTTTAATTTATTTCGGGAGCATATGGATACTACAACGCAAGTTAATTGTATTTGTTTAATTGTTTAGGAGAACTGCATCTGGATACTACATTGCAAGTTTATTGTATTTGTTTAATTGTATAGGAGAACCGCATCTGGATACTACATTGCAAGTTTATTGTATTTGTTTAATTGTTTAGGAGAACTGCATATGGATACTACATCGCAAGTAAATTGTATTTGTTTAATTGTTTAGGAGAACCGCATCTGGATAATACATCGCAAGTTTATTGTATTTGTTTAATTGTTGAGGAGAACCGCATCTGGATAATACATCGCAAGTTTATTGTATTTGTTTAATTGTTTACGAAAACTGCATCTGAATACTACATCGCAAGTATATTGTATTTGTTTAATTGTTGAGGCGAACAGCATCTAGATACTATATCCCGAATTTTTTGTATTTGTTGATTTTTTATGGAGAACCGCATCAAGATATTACATCGCAATTTTATTGTATTTCTTTAATTGTTTGGGAAAACCGCATCTGCATACTACATCGGATGTTTATTGTATTTGTTTAATTGTTTAGGAGAACAGCATCAGGATACTACATCGCAAGTTTATTGTATTTGTTTAATTGTTTAGGAGAGTTTAGGAGAACAGCATCTGGGTACTACATCGCAATGTTATATTATTTGTTTAATTGTTTAGGAAAACAACATCAGGATACTACATCGCAAGTTTATTGTATTTGTTTAATTGTTTGGAAAAACCGCATCTGCATACTACATCGGATGTTTATTGTATTTGTTTAATTGTTTAGGAGAACAGCATCAAGATATTACATCGCAATTTTATTGTATTTCTTTAATTGTTCGGGAAAACTGCATCTGCATACTACATCGGATGTTAATTGTATTTGTTTAATTGTTTAGGAGAACAGCATCAGGATACTACATCGCAAGTTTATTGTATTTGTTTAGGAGAGTTTAGGAGAACAGCATCTGGATACTACATCGCAATATTATATTATTTTTTTAATTGTTAGGAGAACAACATCAGGATACTACATCGCAAGTTTAATTGTATTTGTTTAATTGTTGAGGAGAACTGCATCTGAATACTACATCGCAAGTTTATTGTATTTGCTTAATTGTTTGGGAGAACAGCATCAGGATACTACATCGAAAGTTTACTGTATTTGTTTAATTGTTTGGGAGAACAGTATTTGGCTACTACATGGCAAGTTTATTGTATTTGTTTAATTGTTTAGGAGAACAGCATCTGAATACTACATCGCAAGTTTATTGTATTTGTTTAATTGTTTGGGAGAACATCATCTGAATACTACAACGCAAGTTTATTGTATTTGTTTAATTGTTTGGGAGAAGTGTATATTGATACTTCATCGCAAGTTTATTGTAATTGCTTAATTGTTTGGGAGATCAGTATCTGGCGACTACTTCGCAACATTATTGTATTTGCTCAATTGTTTGAGAGAACAGTATCAGGATACTACATCGTAAGTTTACTGTATTTATTCCACATCACGATACTACATCGCAAGTTTATTTTATTTGCTTAATTGTTTGGGAGACTACATCGCAAGTTTATTGTATTTGTTTAATTGTTGAGGAGAACCGCATCTGAAAACTACATTGCAAGTTTATTGTATTTGCTTAATTGTTTGGGAGATCAGTATCTGGCGACTACTTCGCAACATTATTGTATTTGCTCAATTGTTTGAGAGAACAGTATCAGGATACTACATCGTAAGTTTACTGTATTTATTCCACATCACGATACTACATCGCAAGTTTATTTTATTTGCTTAATTGTTTGGGAGACTACATCGCAAGTTTATTGTATTTGTTTAATTGTTGAGGAGAACCGCATCTGAAAACTACATTGCAAGTTTATTGTATTTGCTTAATTGTTTGGGAGAACAGTATCTGGCTACTACATGGCAACTTTATTGGATTTATTTAATTGTATGGGAGAACATCATCTGAATACTACATCACAAGTTTATTGTATTTGCTTAATTGTTTGGGAGAAGTGTATCTTGATACTTCATCGCAAGTTTATTGTATTTGCTTAATTGTTTGGGAGAACAGTATCTGGCGACTACTTCGCAAGATTATTGTATTTGCTTATTTGTTTGAGAGAACAGCATCATGATACTACATCGCAAGTTTTTTGTATTTGCTTAATTGTTTGGGAGAAGAGTATCTGGATACTAAATCGCAAGTTTATTGTATTTGCCTAATTGTTTGGGAGAAAAGTTTTTGGCTACAATATCGCAAGTTTATTGTATTTGCTTAATTGTTTGTGGGAAGCGCATCTTGATACTACATTGCAAGTTCATTTCATTTGTTTAATTGTTCGGGAGAAATGCATTTGGATAATACATCGCAAGTTTATTTTATTTCCTTAATTTTTTGGGAGAACAGCATCTGGATACTACAGTGCAAGTTTTTGTATTTGTTTAATTGTTTGGGAGAACTGCATCTGGATACTACATTTTAAGTGTATTGTATTGGTCTAATTGTTTGGGAAAACCGCCTATGGATACTACATCGCAAGTTTATTGTATTTGTTTAATTGTTGAGGAGAACCGCATCTGGATACTTCATTGCAAGTTTATTGTATTTGTTTAATTGTTCAGGAGAACTGCATCTGGATACTACATCGCAAGTTTATTGTATTTGTTTAATTGTTTGGGAGAAAAGCATCTGGATACTACATCGCAAGTTTATTGTGTTTGTTTAATTGTTTGGGAGAACCGCATCTGGATACTATATCGCAAGTTTATTGTATCTGTTTAATTGTTTAGAAGAACAGCATCAGGATACTACATCGCAATTTTATAGTATTTGTTTAATTACTTACGAGAACAACAACAGGATACTACATCGCAAGTTTATTGTTTTTCTTTAATTGTTTGGGAAAACAATATCTGGCTACTACATTGCAATTTTATTGCATTTGATTAATTGTTTAGGAGAACAGCATCAGGATACTACATCGCAAGTTTATTGTATTTGTTTAATTGTTTGGGAGAACAGCATCTAGATACTATGTCGCATGTTTATTGTTTTTGTTCAATTGTTTGGGAGAACAGCATCCTGATACTACATTGCAAGTTTATTGTATTTCTTTAATTGTTTGGGAAAACAGCATCTCGATACTACATCGCAAGTTTATTGTATTTTCTTAAATGTTTGGGAGAACAGCATCAGGATACTACATCGGAAGTTTACTGTAATTGTGTGGGAGAACAGTATCTGGCGACTACATTGCAAAGTTATTGTATTTGCTTAATTGTTTGAGAGAACAGCATCATGATACTACATTGCAAGTTTACTGTTTTTATTTGTTTGGAAGAACTGCATCACGATACTACATCGCAAGTTTATTGTATTTCTGTAATTGTTTGGGAAAAGAGTATCTGGATACTACATCGCAAGTTTATTGTATTTGTTGAATTGTTATGGAGGACAGAATCAGAATAACACATCGCATGTTTATTGTTTTTGTTAAAATGTTTGGGAGTACAGCATCTGGATACTACATCGCAAGTTTATTGTATTTATTAATTGTTTTGGAGAACCGCATCTTGATAATACATCGCAAGTTTATTGAATTTGTTAAATTGTTTGGGAGAACCGTATCTGAATACTTCATCGCATGTTAATTTTATTTGTTTAATTGTTTGGGAGAACAGTATCTGGATTTGACATCGCAAGTTAATTGTATTTGTTTATTTGTTTGGGGGAATAGCATCTGGATACTACATTGCAAGTTTATTGTATGTGTTTAATTGTTTTGGAGAACAGTATCTGGATACTACGTCGCAAGTTTTTTGTATTTGTTTAATTGTTTTGGAGAACAGTATCTGGATACTCCATCGCAAGTTATTGTATTTATTTAATTGTTTGGGAAAACAGCATTTGGATACTACATCGCCAGTTTATTGTATTTGTTTAATTATTTAGGAGAACAGCTTCTGTATACTACATTGCAAGTTGATTGTATTTGCTTAATTGTTTGGTAGAAGATTATCTCGGTACTACATCGCAAATTTATTGTATTTGTTTAATTGTTTGGGAGAACAGCATCTGGATACTATATCGCAAGTGTATTGTATTCGTCTAATTGTTTGGGTGAACAGCATCTGGATACTACATCGCAAGTTAATTGTATTCGTTTATTTGTTTGGTTGAACAGCATCTGGATACTACATCGCAATTCATTATATTTGCGTTTAATTGTTTGGCAGAAGAGTATCTGGATACTACATCGCAAGTTTATTGTATTTATTTAATTGTTTGGGAGAAACACATCTGGATACTACTTTGCAATTTATTGTATTTGCTTAATGGTTTGGTAGAAGAGTATCTTGATACTTCATCTCTAGTTTATTGTATTTGTTTAATTGATTGGGAGAACCGCATCTGCATACTACATCGCATGCTTATTGTATTTATTTAATTGTTTGGGAGAACCGCATCTGCATACTACATCGCATACTTATTGTATTTATTTAATTGTTTGGTAGAAGAGTATTTGGATACTTCATCGTAAGTTTATTGTATTTGTTTAATTGTATTTTGTAGTAAATACTTTGTGCATTAATATGTTGTTGGTTTCACATTTTCTGTTGCGTTTTCTTCTTTTTATTTTTACGCCAAAAGAGCACACATTTAACATGCACAATTAAATGCGAAAACCTTTTTCTTTTAAGCAATATGCATCCCATAAAAAATAAATATGAATAGTTTCGTTGATAATATGAGAGAATGGAAAATATAAACAATAACTTTTCTCTGTCCAGTCTATGAAAAATGTTGTTGGTTTCACTTTTGCTATTGCGTCATCTTCATTTCATTGTATGCAAGCACACATTTAACCACATAGATATGCACAAGAATTAAAGTATCATAAGTATCTATATAGGAATGTGCAAGAAGTAAAGTATCATAAATATCTAGAAGTAAAGTAGCATAAATATCTATATAGAAATGTACAAAAAGTAAAGTATCATAAATATATATATAGGAATGTGCAAGAAGTAAAGTAGCATAAATATCTACATAGAAATATGCAAGAAGTAAAATATCATAAGTATTTATATAGGAAAAAGTAAGAAGTAAAGTAGCATAAATATCTATATAGGAATGTGCAAGAAGTAAAATATCATAAATATATATTTAAGAATTTGTAAGAATTAAAGTATAATAAATATTTATATAGGAATGTGCAAGAAGTAAAATATCATAAATATATACAGGAATGTGTTAGAAGTTAAGTAGCATAAATATCTATATAGGAATGTGCAAGTAGTAAAATATCATAAATATATATATAGGAATGTTCAAGAAGTAAAGTATCATACCAATCTATAGAGAAATGTGAAAGAAGTAAAGTAGCATAAATATCTATATAGATATACGCAAGAAGAGCATGATACGATTTTCTGTTACACTACCGTCTTTTACCAAAAGCCAATCAAATGAAATTGGTTTTAGATTGATTTTTTACCAAAGATCAATGTGATTATTTTCTATTATTTCTATTTTAATTTCTACTCTACAAACAGAGGTGAAATATGGTTAATGTTTTTTTATTTCTTTCGCTTAAACGTAGCTCTCCGAATATTGAAAATGAATACCATTTTTTGTTAGTTTGCACTTATTACAGAAAAAAACCCAGATATGAATGTCTTAAAAAGTATTTCTGTAGCTGGCCAATTATGAACAAATTCAAATCACAGTTATGTGCAAGCCAAACATCTATTTTAAAAAGATTATTGAAATATATTCATCTCACAACGGGAAATAATTATTAAAGACAATACTTCGATCATGTATGCCTATCATGAACAATTAATTCATTAATGATTACTGTAATAGTCTTTTAAAGTATGTTTCTATCGCTAAATTATGTGACGAAATATTGAAAGTGCAAATGTATACTTATAATCGTGTATGGCGTCTGATTATAGTTTCTGTTTGGGTCCTCCGTGGGCAGGTGGTCTAACACGTCGTCTCAAGATCACTTATCTATCACCGTTAAGGTTGTATGTTCGAATCCCGCTCGCTCCAAGAACTTTGTCAGTTACTTGCAAAGGAATGGTCGTTATACTCTGTTCCACCAATACAACTGGACATGCCATATAATCTGAAATGTGTTGAAAATGGTGTTAAACCAATTTCAAAAAATATTTTCTGATTTAGTCGTGTAGCCATATATCACTGACTTTATGATCAAAGAGATTAAATAAATACAACTTACTGTTGCCAAAGTGAAATTATTCTCAATTATCATAGATCATACCCCAATTTCCAAGCATTACTTTTTTTCTAGCTTCACAATTCATACACGACAATGCTTTAACAATGATCAAACGATTGGATAGTGGTTACATAATATTATTGCCCACAAAGTTTAATTAAAACTATTTTACTGGACATTTATATACTATAGGATTCAAATTTTTTTTCTTCTCTTTTTTATGCATGTGTAAAGAATGTCAAATAACGCTAAAATAAAATAAAATTCTTATAATTCCAGTCCTGATGATGCTTTTCAAACGATTGGATATTATTTATATAATATTATTGCCCACAAATTTTACTCAGAAGTTAAATACTAAATTAGTAAACGCGTAGGAATACATAATAGCTGCTATTAAATATACTTATATTCATTATAAGTAACGGTTATAGTTTTCATTATCAGGGGTTGCATTTTGGTAATAACAAAATATATTTTGCGGTGAAAAAAAATAGCACCCGCCTTTCATCTCCCGATTTGCACAGATAAAATATCGATAATTCAAGCAAATATATACACAGAGTAGTTTGAATGTACTCAAGGTCAAAGAAACTGACGTCAATTGTTTAATTTCGTCTGTTTTAATGTATCAATATTTACGAAGGTTAAATAAATCTACTCTCATGAAGGAGATTCAGAATTTGGAACATTTCAAAAGTGCAAAATTTGTGTTTTTACATTGTTTTACGATCGTCTGCTTCTGAACATCGTCTACATTTTCTTATTTCATTTTTTTCCCTTTCGAATAAATTGATTTGGTGAAACGTTTTGTCAACAACTAGCATTCGCGTTCGGTATTTAAAACAGGATTGTTCAATTGTACAAGAATGTGTATAGTTACATAACATGTATTATTCTGTGACCTACTTCAGTGTGTGTCAAAACAAATTTGTTCTAATTGTGAACAAAAGAAAATATTTATAAAACAATAAACGACGAAAAAAGCTTACAAAAATATTTGTTGTATGTCACTATTAAAATACGTTTGGAACCGTGGTGGACGTCATTTTCGTTTGTATAATATTTAACTGACCATCAATTAAAATTTGCATCGGTTTCACCTGTTTATCTTTTACTAACATAACATTTAAATGCGAAACTTAGGTTATTGTATTATTACCAACAGTATCATAGAATTTTAGTCTTACTTTAAACTCACAAAAGAAAGTTACTAAAATTTGTTAAAATTAATTTACAAAACAATATGCATATACTTTATATGAGGGATTATTAACGGGAACCCTGCCCCGACTGACACTCGAACATGTACATCTATCACGTGGTAGATAGCACTAAACGGACATTCATTTAGATATCGGAACTAATATTACCATAAAATACAGTTGAAATTGACCTTACTACGTTATTAATACTACGTGTATGTGTCGATTTGACCTAAACCTTTTTTGTTTTGACCTAACTTCGATTTAATTACTACGTGAATGTGTCGATTTGACCTAAAACCATTTTTTGTTTTGACCTTACTTCGTTATTAATACTACGTGTATGTGTCGATTTGACCTAAAATCGTTTTTTGTTTTGACCTTACTTTGTTATTTATGCTATTTGTATGTGTCGATTTTACCTAAAACCTTTTATTGCTTTGATTTAACTTCGTAATTATTACTACATGTTTGTGTCGACTTGACCTAAAACCTTTCTTTTGTATTTACCAAACTACGTTATTAATAGTACGTGTATGTGTCGATTTGACCTAAAACCTTTTTTTGTTTTGACCTTTATTCGTTTATAATACTAGTGTATGTGTCGATTTGACCTAAAAAATTGTTTTGACCTAACTTCGTTATTAAAACTTCGTGTTTGTGTCGATTTGACTTAAACGCGTTTTTTTGTTTCGACCTTACTTCGTAATTAAAACTTCGTGTATGAGTCGATTTGACCTAAAAACCCTTTTGTTTTGACCTTACTTCGTTATTAAAACTGCGTGTATGTTTAGATTTGACCTAAAACCGCTTTTTGTTTTGACCTTACTTCGTTATTAATACTACGTGTATGTGTCGATTTGACCTAAAACCGTTTTTTGTTTTGACCTTACTTTGTTATCAATACTGCTTGTATGTGTCGATTTGACCTAAAACCTTTTTTTGTTTTGACCTAACTTCGTTATTAATACTACGTGTATATGTGTATGTGTCGATTTGACCTAAAACTTTATTGTTTTGAACTAACTTCGTTATTAATACTACGCGAATGTGTCGATTTGACCTAAAACATTTTTTTGTTTTGACTTTACTTCGTTATTAATATTACGTGTATGTGTCGATTTGACCTAAAACCGTTTTTTTTGTTTTGACTTTACTTCGATATTAATACTGCGTATATGTGTCGATTTGACCTCAAACCGTTTTTTGTTTTGACCTTACTTCGTTATTAATACTGCGTGTATGTGTCGATTTGACCTAAAACCTTTTTTCGTTTTGACCTTACTTCGTTATTAATACTACGTGTATGTGTCGATTTGACCTAAAACCTTTTTTGTTTTGACCTTACTTCGTTATTAATACTGCGTGTATATGTCGATTTGACCTAAAACCGTTTTTTGTTTTGACCTAACTTCGATATTAATACTGCGTTTATGTGTCGATTTGACCTAAAACCTTTTTTCGTTTTGACCTTACTTCGTTATTAATACTACGTGTATGTGTCGATTTGACCTAAAACCTTTTTTGTTTTGACCTAATTTCGATATTAATACTGCGTGTATGTGTCGATTTGACCTAAAACCATTTTTTACTTTGACCTTATTTCGTTATTAATACTACGTGTATGTGTTTATTTAAAACCGTTTTTTTTTGTTTTGACCTTACTTCGTTATTAAAACTACGTGTATGTGTCGATTTGACCTAAAACCGTTTTTAGTTTTGACCTTACCTCGTTATTAATACTACGTGTATGTGTCGATTTGACCTAAAAACACTTTTATCCTTTCTACGTTAGAAGTACGATGAAAGAATTCTGTGTCCAGTTTTAAACCTCGTCTGGTATTTGGCCTTGTTTCGCCAGTAAAAATACTGATATAGACCACATACCTATCACGCTGTATAAATAGATGATCAATGTAAATAGCATGGGGTGTATGAAGAAGAAACATTTATTTAACGAAAGTAGAATCCACTTGAACAGGTCTATCGTCCCGGGCCCAGTTGTTCAATGCTATGTTAGATTTACCCTGGGTTAAGTGAAATTTTCACATCAAAATATTTTGAGATTCATAGCATTTCAGGTACCTTTTATATAGAAAATTATGAAAAAATGCCATTTTGTTTCTAATAATGCTTTGAAATTGCCATAAAATCATAAAGTATAGAAAATATTAAAGTTAATCTAACAGAACTTTGAACAATTTGAGGTCAAACCATATATAAATTAAACCGCAAATTAACACATATCTGATTAAATTCACTGATACACACCATAACAGTATTGAGATATAAACTTATTAATTTATTTAAATTACAAATTGGTGTTATTTCACCACATCGATAATATAGAAATTGACTGTAAATATATGAATCAAGGTACATCATACATATCAGAGTAATTAAATACCATATTTACATGTTGTAGATAAAATATTTTACAGAAATGACTTTACTGAAGAAAAAAAAAACACATCGAAATTGCCCTCTCTCCTATTCGGCTGTAATAGGTAATGATTTAATTCATGTTATGTGTAAAGTTTTAAATTTATTCATTAAATTTATTTTTATGTTACTTTTCCAAAGTTTTCCGGGTTTTTTTTAAGAAAAGCATGATTTTATAGTAGGGCAGAGAAATGTAGGTTATGTGAGAAGCTTATATGGTTTAAAGGAGTGTTACTAGTTTCAGGTTTATTCATCAATCAGGTTTCATGTTTATTCACAAATATTGCAAATGCAACACATATTGCAATAAACATATATATACATTACACTCTGCATTACATGTATAATATTCTTACGAAACAATAATATTTTCAGAGGTATGTTTGTTATTTACAAGAGCTTCTTTAATATTTTTTTTTCATTTTTAGACGACATGCTTTATTCGATATATTCAGAGTAGGCCAAACTATGTGGCCTTATTTAGTAGAATATCTTTCTAATCTAATAGAACACATCATAATATTGTTTATTATTTTGAGACAAAGTTTACCAGCACGGTCAATACCATTTTATCGCCCGGTCGTAAATATAAGTACTGTCGAACACCCCACGCGTAATTGGATTATGTGTAATTTGTAATCTTCATCTAATAAAATAAAAAATACATTATAAGTTCGGTTTCCGTCACAAGTGTGTATCCAGCAGAAAAGGTGTTATCGAGATCTGCGAAAAATACTTTTAGTTTGAAATGCAGTTCAAAAGCACACACATAGTAGTTTACAATTAGAAGGTCCAGTAATCGTTTATATATATATATATATATATATATATATACATATATGTCTATGGTTTGCATTAGATCCTACTCATATAAAGCTATCAGTTCATATATGTAATTTTGCCCACCCTGTCTAGATGTGTTGCATGTAATTCCATAGTATATAAGTCATAGTCGTCACAAAATTTATTGGTTTGGCAGAGGCCTTGATATTGTATCTATGGTTTGCATTGTAGCTAGGCGCACTCGCCGTAATCTGGTCTGTACATTTATGTCTTGGTTATTCACAAATAATTATTTCCATATATAAATATATATATCATTAATTGTGAATGAGCATCTGAAAAGGTCCTAAAAAATCATAAATTCCGTTGTTATGAATTTAATTATCTCCCTTAATGAAATCAAATATATATGAATTCACTGTATCTATATGATCCAACGGGTTTATAAATCTATTCTTGAGTAGTCATGGATCCTACTCATATAAAGCTAACAGTTCATGTATGTAAATGTGTCAGTCCACCCTGTCCAGATGTGTTGCATGTAACTCAATTGTATATAAGTCATGGTCGATACCAAATTTATTGGTTTGGCAGAGGCCTTGATATTGTATCTATGGTTTGCATTGTAGCTAGGCGCACTCGCCGTAATCTGGTCTGTACATTTATGTCTTGGTTATTCACCAATACTTATCTCCATATATATACGTAAAAAAGTGTTCACTTTTTATTTTTTGATTATTTTAATTCTACAAAGTATAAAGTTGTCAAATATTTAAACATAAGACTATCGGTCGTTACGGTTTATAGCCACAACGAAAAATCAGTCAAACTATGGCTAATTATTACGTAATAGCCCGAATTGCGATTTTGCAGAATTTCCACGTGGAACATGTATACATAAGTACAAGTGGCCAAGCTTGTTTTTTCTACATTCTTTCACACATGTATAGTGCGATTACTGTAGATTTGAACATTTATAAAAGCGAATATTCCACGACTATCAGAACGTCAGCGTATTGTCGCCTTAATGATGCTGGGCAGAGGTGACTCAGTCGCTGCAGTTTCACTGCCACCTAATAATTAAGTTACGTTAGGGGTTTTACCGATATTAATGCAACATTTCCATAATTTTGGAACAAATTACAGTGAATCTACGCAAGAAAACATCCCTTTGGCTGTTTGTGTATTATATATCTTGACCCCTAATCCACGTTGACGCGTCGTACGTTTTATCCAAATTCAAAACAATAAAATAAACATATTTGTTAGAAAGGTAATTGAATAAGCTAAAAATTAATACCACACATGATAATATTCGATCATTGGATTTTCAGAAAATAAAAAATATAAATGTGCACACTTTCTTTTGCATTTGAGTATATATATCAAATAGTAGCGGTAATGTTCAAAAGACACAGCCACCACAAGGGTACAAACGTAATCGAAACAAAGACCAATCAACAATAGGTACAGTACAAACATACAGAAGAAACAGCAACATTTATCTTAAATACGTCCATTATTATTTAAATCCAATTAAAGTGTAACTACATCTTAGTTCTTAATTGTGCCTAACATAGATTTGATATAAAATACTAATATTTCCCTCTATTTAGATTTATACTAACGTGAGTAATTCGCCTGTACATGGAATATCACGAATAAAACGAAATGTGTTAAAAACAAAAAGAAAATATTGTACAATATGTCAGTAATCGTTCATAACGTATGACTAACATATACATCAATTATATACATGTATATTTGATTATCCACCGTATACCCAGGGTCAGCGCAAATATGCAGTGTTTTGAAGCACACTATAGGATACAAGGTGGAAATTCCCTTTCCTGATAACGTTTTTAATCTGTTTAGCAAATATGATTTAAAACGATAATGGCATAGACTACGGCGCTTGTAAACTACATCAATACAATGATCAGTTACAGACGCAGACATGTTTGAATCGCTATTTAATTTGTATTGTCTTAGATTATTTTAAATATCAAAAATCAAATATAATCATTTGGCTTCGAAAAATATGCAAACTTAGTGTAAACATTCATTTATTCGTCAATTACTAAAATTAGAAGAAAAAAGTAAATACGTTGGTGTTCTACATAAAAAGGCACAATTTTACTTATTGATGTCAATTTCGATGCTCTCTATCCATCACCCGTGGGAAAGTACGTTAGCTCTGCGTCGTTTTATTTGAACAGAACAACGTCGTATCGAAACGGCGTTTGCATGAAACTAGCTTTGTGACTGAATGACATTCCCTTCTTGAAATCGTGATGGAACCAATCATATGGTTGCATCGTGGCTTGGTAGAAATGAGTTAAGCTCGTGTAATACCCAAAGGATGACGAATGGAGAGTATCTGAATGGATTACGCGTGGGTATCCGAAGATCTACAAAATATTAAATTCGCAAAATCAACAGTACCATTTGACGATATATGTAACCATGATTTCGACATTTAGAACATGTCTACAGTGTAAGATTGTCATATATAATGTATTCGGAGTCTTGAACTGGTTAACAAAACATAAATACAACATATCCGCACAAAATATCGATAAAATAAAGATACATATATTAACAAAATTAATAGACGTGGTAACTCAGAAATATCCGACAAATGTTGCTTTGTATTTTAATTTTGTTGAATGGGGATTGACGCAATTTTCAACATATTTCGGGTTATATATGGCATATCCAGTTTAATGTTGGATGATACATCAGAGTAAATCTGAATAAAATCACCGTCCTGGCGAATTTTCTATTTTTAAAGATTTTGGACCGATTTGTTAAATGGCAGCGCCTTACACCATTTCGTAATGAAGGACACAACTGTATCATGTCTTGATATATTTATAAAGTACAATTTAATAATGCCCTGTTTAATGTTCTCATCGGGAACCCTTTGTCTTACGTTGTCAGATGAGTTTTACATTCAAACCCTGTTTAACTGTTTAATGTTCTCGTAAATGCAAACACACACACTGACACTCTCTCTTCCTTTCACTATCAGCATACAGAAGACAAGATAACAGGGCTTATGCAATAAAGAAATAGAAACAATTAAACATATTTTTATCGAATGTGACATTTCTAAACAATTTATCTCATGTTTGATGAACCATATTCGCGAAAAATGTATAGGCATTAATTCAAATTGACAAATACAGACATTATGTTCGGAAATAAAAATTTTAACAAAGTTTTGAACAAAAATAATATTAATTGCAAAGAAATTTATTTACACCCAGAAACTTAAAACCGTTAAACCTACGCTTGACAACTTTAAAAAACATATTATAAATCTGTATAATACAGAACGCTATCTTGCAACAATAAATTGTAAAATACACACTTTTGATATTATTTGCAATGATTATAAGCCACTAATATCTTGATACAAATTTGAAACATTTTACATGTTACTCTTTCAGTTTTAATTTAGACACATTTATTTGATTACAAATACATTTACATTTTGTAGATAATTAATTATATCAATCCCTATCCCCTCCCCAGAGTGTTTTTATTTTTTCCTTTTTTCCCTTTTTTCTTTTCTTCAATCAACTATAATATTGAACTGCTCATTACCAGGACTAGACCTGTAATAAGTAATAATGTTAATATACATCAATAATGCATTACTTCTTTTCAAAATAATAAGTTTACAAAGTCAGATAAAAGATTCAAAGCGGAATGTTTTATGACAATTGGATTGTTGTTTTAAGCATTTATCCAACATTCAATTTAACATGTATTGTTGCTTTATAGTTTATACATTACAACAAGTGCAAAGCATTTTGATAACGTAACATGGTTGACTCTCATCAATGTTTGTTAGACTGGATGAGTACTTATTAGGGATTTGTATGTGAAATTTTGCACTTTTTAAGTTGTGTAGTATTTGCTCAGGAATTTGCAGAGCTTAAGCTTATATACTTATTGTTTCAAAATATTTCTAATACATGTACAAATGATTAACCTGCCAGATGTTAAACGATATTCCACTATATAACTAACTACTTTATATTAAATTGTGAAAACTGATTTCAATTACATGTATATTGTTCTGCACGTCTACAAATGTATATATGTACAAGTTATCGTAATGTTTGGTAGCCATTGAGTTGTTGACCCCGGTTTCACTAATTTAACATATTTTGATAGTTTCCTCAGCGATATTTTTAAATGCTTAAACATCACACTTACTGATTATGTTGCAAGTTATATTTTATCATTAAGTACAGAGGATTTATAACTATGTGGTAATGTAACTGTGAAGTATTTCAAATAACAATTAAAAGAGAAACTGAAAAATAAAATGCTGCGGGAGGATTTCTGTTTGAACATTTTTATTAATAACGATAATATGGCCCTTGAGATTTAAACTACACAAACAAACTATCTGGATTTAGTGTGCACTGTTTATTGCACATTCAGTTCCCACAGACAGTGAGACACTCAATGGCTATTAGAAATTTCTAAATGTATATATAACTGTCATGAACTATTTTGTATCAATATGTCTGTTTTTTGTTCAACTAAATTGAAATAAAAGTTACAAAAAAAAACAACAGGGCTTATTACCGAGGTAAGGTCAGTAAAGGTGGTTTCTATTAATGCTAACATAAAAGTACATGTTTTGCATTTATCTATCGGCAATCTGCGCATGCTAATGAGTTTTACACGGGAAAAGATACTCAAAATGCATTATTCCTGTGTTACCCCCGATCTCCCCAGGACACAGCGTTGGGGCTTTTACTTGTATATCTGCAGAGTCCACGTAAAGGACCTGTCAGTAAGAATATGATCAGAAAAGTTCAAGAAGCGGGGCGGTAGTGTAATGGATATAGTGTTTGCCGCTCACACCAGAGGTTGCAGGTTCGATCCCCTGGTCGACCCGATGCCTCTTACAAAACAATACTCGGTACTGGTTCTACCCAAAATGCGGACTTGAAAGCGGTTCATATAAGCTCTGAGCTTTCATCGCAATCGAGCTAAAATAAATTAGTATAAACTAAGTTCAAGAATGGAAGCAACGCTTTAATCCTGGTATTTTGGACACAAAGTAAAACCGTTGCACCTCTATGACACGGCGGGGACGTTGATTTGGTACATGTAAGAGCCCGGTCCCTGAACTTAAACCCCTCTATTATCTGTTTTGTCTTGGTCCTTCTGGAGACGGGGTAACAAATACCTGGTACAAAACAAAATTCGGACACGCACTCAATATTTCATATCGCTTAACGGAACATATCAATATAAAATTTAGCCTGTGTTATTCCTTCTAAGGGTTAAGTCTTAGTATACTGATCAAACAAGACATTTCTACATCGTTTCCATGAGCTTAGCAGCTTTTCAATTATTTGAGGGGCCAACCTAAGGAGAGCGAGTATGAGGATAAATGAGAAAGTATATGTCCCCGCCCACCCTGAACATGGCTCCTACGCCTATGGTTTCTGTAGCTTTACTTAAATATATATATATCAAAAGTGAATTTCAATGGTTGCACAACTGAAACACAGGATACAAAGAAGCAATACTGTGTGAAAATAGTCTACTTGACATGTACGTGTAATGCCCCGTTGTGTTTGCTAGAACTGCGCTGTAGTACAGTGTGTATCGTAGATTACGCTGAGGCAAACACCACAATACACATATATGTGTATGTTTGTTAATCAAATGTTACGAATGGTCACATTATATACTGTAGTACAGTGTGTAACGTAGATTATGCTGAGACAAACAACACAATACACATTACACATAAATGTGTAATTTGTTAATCAAATATTACGAATGGTCACATTATAGTTGATTTTTGCTGTTTGTTTTATAGAATATGAGGTCTAGGATTTCCATAGTAAAACAATATCACATAGGTATTGTTTTGATAGCATATCTGCTCATAAAATGCACACTTACTGGGGATCGCGGTTTGTTGGCTATTTGACAATGCAATGACACCTTATGTGTCTTAAACGCTCTTTAATACACCCATCTGTTAAAACAAATAAAAGCAACTTTTAAACATCAATGATATACTATTACAGTAAATGCTATGCCAATATTTGCTATATTGATCTGAAGCAAGAATTGAAAGTTTTTGTTAACCATTTCGACAATATTACGAACCAAATTAGCGGACTTACATAAGGAGATTAATACATGTGTCATCGACACCATAGCTTTAGAAGCATGCTTCTTTTTTTATCATTTATTTGAATATTTACTTTACTTTTCCAAACCCAGACGCGTTATACAAAGAGTTGATATATTAAGACAAGCCTTGGTAAGACAGGATTTCCAGAGTGCAGAAGCTTTAGCCACAGAGATATGCAGACGTCCAGGTGGTGACATGAAGTTTGCATGTCATACGCATTACCATATAAGGAATTGTCATACGCATGCTCAACCATCTGGAACTTTACCAGTTAATTAAGGCACATTATACTGTACAGACAGTGCCTACCATTTCCCTAATTTTGCTAGTAATTGTGCATATTATTGGAGGGTCCATTGGTGAGTAACTATAAAAAAAATAAAATGTCACCGGTGAGCTCATTCCACCCACACCACCAGGCTTTGTTTCATCAACATAATATTTATTATTAAATACTTAAAAACTTAAATATAAGAAAAGCAGTCAGGTGATTATGATTTTTAGACAGGTTCAAGTAAACTTGCGTAATGTTTTATTGATATTTATTATATTTTAGATAAATAACTAGTCAAAACTTAGTTAATTATTTGAGATGTTAGTTCGGCATTTACGTACGAGAGCCGAGTTTTACGGAAAACGCCAAACGATGAATCGGAAGCTGTATTACACTAGTTTAATATAAAAATATGTCATGGGTTTATTACACTTCTGCACTATAAATTATGTAATTATGCGCAATATGAACGAGTAGATAGATAGATATATATATATATATATATTACCACAATCAGCCC
The DNA here is from genome assembly GCA_029582155.1 of Panopea generosa. NCBI lineage: Eukaryota > Metazoa > Mollusca > Bivalvia > Adapedonta > Hiatellidae > Panopea > Panopea generosa. The sequence continues at coordinate 17,306,115 of CM055905.1, forward strand.
AGTAAAATAACCATTTGTATTTAAATGATCTTGTTTGATAAAAAATGGTGAGTCCGTAGAAGACATTAACTATTATACAAAAATCCAATTTTATGTAAATAAGATGGATACGACGCGATGATGGAGCAATACAATGATACCATTCAATAATATCTAAATGTTTAAATATAATAACACCAGTAATCAAAGACCTACACATTCATACTCTTGTATGTATATGTGATCTTGTTTTGTATATGTTCTCACTGGCCTATTAATTGCAAATAATTATGGGTACTTTCCTTCTTTCTTCATATTAAGTTACACATCTCAATCACTTTTACATTCACAAAGTTAGTTACTTTATTTGGTACACAGCAAGCCCGACAGTTATGTTTCTGATATCAAGACACCATTAAACACGGTGGCTCCTGCTGGTGTATAGGCGCTGCTCCAGCCGCTACAGTTGCCTAGATCTACCACGTCACCGGCTGTAATAACCATGTAACTGTTACTGTATGGGATGAAGCGTACGACGAGTAAGCTCGACCGACCACTTTACCAGAACCATTCACTCTGATCCAACAGTACACATCTGCTGAACTACTTGAGGAATGCACCGTGAACGAGAACTGATACACCCCGGCCACAGGACGTTGTTGTATCCGTCTCCGATGTTTGTCATGATGCTGCTGAATGTTGCAGCGCCATTTACCATTTGTCCCGTAGGGCTGATAACTGAATGCAACTTGCTTATCTGTAAATTAATAAAAGATAATATTGTAAATAAGAATGCTTAAAAACATTACGGAATCTAGTAAACATGTTTGAGTCTAATATTGCCATTGATTGTATTGTAAAGCATGATGTAACATTGGAAAGTAGTCTGTATATTAAGACTATTTTGGAGGAGATGAAGTACAACTGCGCAGTTTGGAAAACGTTATATACTGTATTGTGTACGTATTTATAACATTTAACATGTGTTTGTGGTAAGATGTTATTATTTAATACTGAATATAGCTATATTTAATAAAGGCAGCATGTTATTTTAAGTACTAGATATTACTATTTACATTACACCGATTGTGAGACATATTCCCAACATTTATTCAAATCACCTTCCAGGAATGAATGTTCTAGTAAAAATGAAATTTTACCGACGAATAGTAAACGGAACACTCTCAGATGATATATTTACGTATTCATTTAAATAATCAAAGTAAACAATATGTTAACAAACGTTTTATAGATATGTTTACTTCGGCAACAACTTCAACAACTTCAACAACAAGAACTACTAATGATAAAAAACAACGATAACGTCAACATTTCAAAATACTACTTATATAAAAACTGTTACTGCTACCACTACTACTACTACTACTACTACTACTACTACTACTACTTATTACAAACATAGCTACCGCTATAACTGCTACAACAACAATAACTTATATTATTGCTACAATTACAACAACTTCTACTACTGTTACACAACAACGACTTTTACTACTACTACTACTATTACTACTACAACTACAACAACATCAACTACTACTTCTGCTATAACAACAACAACTACTACTAGTGCTACAAAACAACAATTAGTTTTACAAATATACTGATACAACAACAATTACTACTATTACTACTACTACTACTACTACTACTACTACTACTACTACAACTACTACTACTACTACTACTACTACTACTACTACTACTACAAAAATATCTACCGCTAATATTGCTACTCCAACAATAAAAATAACAACAACTACTTATATTGCTACAACAACAATAATAACTACTACAAGTTAATAAAACAACAACAAATTCTGCTACAACAACTACTACTCCTACAAAAACAACTTTTACTAATGCTACAACAACAAATACTACTATTATTGTTACAAAACAACGACTACTACTATTACTACTACTATTACTACTACTACCACAACAACAACAAAAACTACTGCTACTGCCAGTAGTAGCAGTAGTAGTAGTAGCTGTTGTTGTAATAGTAATAATAATGGTTGTTGTTGTTTTCCTAAGAGTGGTAGTAGAAGCTGTCGCTGTTATCGGAGTAGTAGAAGTAGTAGTAGTAGTAGTAGTTGTAGTAGTAGTAGTTGTTGTTGATGTAGCAATAGTCGTGGTTGTTGCTGTTTTTGGTAGTAGTAGTTGTTGTTTATGCAACCGTAATTGTTATTATTGTAGTAGTAGTAGAAGTAGTTGTTGTTACGTTGTTATAGAAGTTATGTTGTAGTAGCAGTAGTGGTTGTTGTAGCAATAGTAGTGGTTGTTTTTTTTTTGTAGGAATAACAATAATAGTTTTTGTTGTTGTTGTTGTAGTAGTAGTAGTAGTAGTAGTAGTAGTAGGTGTTGTAGTAGTTGTTTTTGTAAGTTTTAGTATTTGTAGTAGTAGTGGTATTTGTTGTTTGTATTGTAGCAATAATGGTTGTTGTTTTTTTGTAGGTGTAGCAAAAGTTATCATTGTTGTTGTAGCAATAGAAGTTGTTACTGCTGCTGTTGTAGGAGTAGTAGTAGCAGTTGTTGTTGTAATCGGAGTTTAAGTAGATGAAGTATTAGTTATAGAAGGAGTAGTAGTAGTAGTAGTAGTAGTAATTGTTGTTGTAGGTGAATGTGTTGTTGTTGTTGAAGCAGTAGCAGTAGTTGTTGTTGTTGTAGGAGTAGAAGTAGTTGTTGATGAAGCAGGAATACTAGTTATGGTTGTTGTTGCAGGAGAAGTAGTAGTTTTTGTTTGTAGTAGCAGTTGTTGTTGTTGTTGTTGTTGTTGTTGTTGTAGGAGTATTAGCAGTTATTGATGTTGTTGTTGTTGAAGTAGGAGTAGTAGAAGTAGTAGTTGTTTTAGTAACTGGTAGTAGTTATAGTTGTTGTTGTAGGAGGAGGAATAGTTGTTTTAGTAACTGGTAGTAGTAATAGTTGTTGTTGTAGCAATAGTAGTAGTAGTAGTTGTTGTTAATGTAATTGTTGTTGTTGAAGCAGTAGCAGTAGTTGTTGTAGGAGTAGTGCATATAGCACCTCTTGATGTTGTTGTTGTAGAAGTAGTTATAGTAGAAGTGGTTGTTGTTGAAGAAGTAGTAGTAGTAGTTGTTGTTGTTGTTGTAGTAGTAGTAGTTGTTGTTGATGTTGTTGTTGTAGAAGTAATAGGAGTAGTAGAAGTTGTAAAAGTAGTTGTTGTTTTATTGACAGGTAGTAGTAATATTTGTTGCTCTAGCAATAGTAATCGTTGTTGTTGTTGTTGTTGTTGTTGTTGTTGTTGTTGTTGTTGTTTAAGAAGTAGTAATAGTTGTTGTTGTTTAAGTGACACGTAGTAGTATTAGTTGTTTCTATAGCAATAGTAGTCGTTGTTGTTGATGTTGTTGTTGTTTAAGCAGTAGTAATAGTTGTTGTTGTTTAAGTGACACGTAGTAGTATTAGTTGTTTCTATAGCAATAAGAGGGTCCTCCGTGGCCGAGTGGTCTAAGGCGCCGTCTCAAGATCACTTACCTCTCACCGCTATGGTCGTAGGTTCGAGTCCCGCTCGCTCCAAAAACTTTATGTGAGAAAGTTTCCAGTTACTTGCGGAAGGACGGTGGTTCTAATCAGTCTGACTCAGTCTGAGGTCTTCCTCCACCAGTAAGACTGGATATGCCATATATAACCTGAAATGTGTTGAAAATGACGTTAAACCCCATTCAAAAAAAAAACAAAAAAACTATAGCAATAGTAGTCGTTGTTGTTGATGTTGTTGTTGTTTAAGCAGTAGTAATAGTTGTTGTTGTTCCAGTAGTAGCAGGAGTAGTTGAAGTTGTAATAGTAGTTGTCGTTTTAGTGACAGGTAGTAGTAATAGTTGTTGCTCTAGCAATAGTAGTCATTGTTGTTGTTGTTGTTTGAGCTGTAGTAATAGTTGTTTTTGTTGTTGTTGTTGCAGTAGTAGTAGTAGTAGTAGTAGTAGTAGTAGTAGTTGTTGTTGTTGTTGTTGTTGTTGTTGTTGTTGTTGTTGTTGATGATGAAGAAGAAGAAGAAGTTGTTTTCGTTTTGTAGTAGTAGTAGTAGTAGTAGTAGTAGTGATGTATTAGATACTTTTACATATTTCCATTTAATTATTCAGTACTTACATTAAAACAATTAAAAATATTTGTGGATCTCTTTGGGAAAAAAATAGTGTGGCTCGGAAAATCAATAAAAAATAAACCATAATGTATGTCACGGGATTTGAACCCGGATCTTATTCTCCATAGATATTACCACTGCGTTATGCAGGAATATAACAAGTTCGGTAGAATGAATATAAGTATGGACTTTCGATGATGCCTGGAATTTCTGAACGAGTATCGCTATAATTGGGATCATTATATGCTAAATCATTTATGTTACTCAACGGGTCAGGTCTAATACAAATCTTGGAGATAATAGCAAGTTTAAAAACATGTTTTTTTTTAAGATAAACAATGGTATTTTGTACCAGACATGATCCATCCAAATAGCCACCATTTATGGTAAATTTTACAACTATGCCAGTATTTTATTTAATTAAAAAGGTATCATGTTGTCCTTGTCCTAAAAGTATGTCCATTTGATAATTTCATTTTTCAAATCTGCGAAATATCTTATTTAGTTTAGTATGACTCTTTTATTCTTAATCTAAATTTTATTATAATATATACATAATAATATGCAAAATAAGCTTGATTCGAAATATATTATGATGTGTTTTGTTATAAAGTACTGCTTGTAGTTAACATGTTAATCTAATGTGAAAGCAGAAATATATCGAAAATAAAATAATTATAAAAGGATATATAAGTAAAATTTATGTCAGCATTATTAAAATCGAGTAATATTTTATTTTTGTTGTTATTTCAGGTATATTCAGGAAAAAGATGTGGAATCAAAGAAAGTATCATATCGACATCGACTTCTGTTTCAGCAAATTGTTTTAACTCTAAAAACACGAAACGAAATAAATATGATTGATAAATACCAGAAATTTGAAGTTCAGATTGTTTTCAAATGTGTCATCAAACTAAGTTTGACATTTAAAACTGAATTGCAATTGAATGGTTTTTTTTAAATATGTTACAAATGTTGCACTTTTTCAAAGTACACATATGTGTTTCATAAATATGATGTAGTTTTTCATGTAATAATAAACCGATGGTCAGATTTCAAATAATTTTGTACAAATGATCATCAGAATGAGACCCTCTACACAAATAGCTAAAATCAACTTGATCCGTTTAAAAACATGGCAGCCAGGGAACAAGGGTTATTTTCTTTATATATGTATTGTATGTGTTATTTTCAACAGAGGGAAACAATTTCTTCTTTTCCACTAATGATACAAATTCAAAGTAATGCAATAAGATTGATCCTCGGATTGTCGGTCATCTACTTACATGTTTTATTATCACTCCCATATAACACCTAAAGAATAAAGGTGGCATGTAGCACGAAAATGAAGGACAATGCATGAAATAGTGTTCAGCGTCCTCTTTTTAATGCTCACATTATATATATATATTGTATATAATTTTAATTTGTACACAAATATATCATACTGTAACTATTTCTTAAACGAGCATGAATAATAGATACTTCAAAATAACTTAAATGAAAACATGGTATTTTGGTGCGTTTAACACATGATGTATAAGTTGGCGTTTAAATGATGTTATATATTGAGAATTAAGTATATGTTCTGCAATATTGTTCATCGTGAAAATGTATGGTTTAAAAAAAATTCTGAATAATTGAGTTCTAGCATTTTTCAGACGATGAAACTACATTTAGTTTTATATATAACATTCTCCAAACTCAGTATATTAAAGACATGTTTTGATTAACAATATATCTTATTAAATTTTAGTTTTTACATCACAGTGAAGCCCCCCATTTGCAATCAGCATTGGATGCGTATATTTAAACAATGTCCGCTATTTCATTTTCTTCTATTTTTCTTTATGAATATGTGTTATTGCCATGTGGATATTTTATGTAAATAATTTGTTGTTTGAAAGGGCCTCTTTTAATGTTGGATAACTTGCGGCCGAAACCCTTTTGCTATTTCATGTAATGACATATTCTAAACAATAACATATGTTTATAATAAAATTTTTATATGTTTGATATAAAAGTACTATTATATTTGCTTTATTGTTATAAACAATTAAGTAATCCACATAATACTAAATCATATGATCAAAATCCTCCTAAGATGGCTCAAAATAGCTTGCCCTCAAGTTTCTTGAAAATGTTCTGGGAATAACATGGTGTAATTTCAGATAACCTTACAGTCAATTTAGTAAGACAGCTGACACAGGTAAGCGAATTAAGGTCCATCACAACCTTCCCTGTTATAAAAATATTTGATGCATAAAATTGTTATCAAATAATAAGTCAAAGGATTAGAAAAGAATAGGCAGAAATTAGTGAAATATAATCTATTTCAAAAGGAAACTTGAAGTATTTGAACATATTCAATACATTTATGAGTATTAGAAAAATAGTTATCATATTTTACAAAATGCAAAAAAAAAAAGTTACAATAAGGTTTTAATTAAAAATGTGTTTGTCAATTTGTTTATAAATGTTTTATATGTTTGTAAACTGCAGTTTACATACTTCAGTTTGTCATAAACATATAATTCTTAAAATGTTTTTATTTTATATCCCACTTTTGATTCATTTGTTTTGAAAGTGTCCCTTGTGTAAAGTTTTATAATGAATTTTATGGTTATATATTTTTTGTTTATTTAAAAACTGCATTAAAGCTATTTACATTTCATATCCATGTCTAAGACAATTAGCTTTAAACTTGCATAGGTCATCATACGTATATACGAAAGGTATTTCAATCATTAATAATGAATCTTAGACTTAACTTAATCCCACCTTTGAGCTGTAATAACCACCCCAGTCCCATGGTTACTCAGGCATAATTATTTAGAGAAATGTTTTAAAATATCTTTCTCAGAAACTACAAATGCCAGGATATACTACTCGATAGGTAGTACTGTTGTGTAGTCTGATCTGATGATAATATTAATATGGTTTTGGGTGTCAATTGCTAAACAGTAAAAGACATTTCTAAAATTAGAGATGTTTTAAACCATAATACTGTATATATATATGTGTGTGTGTGTGTGTGTGTGTGTGTGTGTGTGTGTGTGTGTTCTGTAGATATATGAAGAATAAACATAATTATGATCACCAAAAAGTTTGTTTAAATCATGATTTGGCCTTGTTAAGGGATTCGAACGTATCATAGGCCTACAGAGATTAAACAATAAAATCCTCTTCTGTTCTGATTTTTTTTTTAGATTTCACATTCTTGTTTCATATTTGGATTAAATGATCACTTTCCATTAGTACAGCTTATATTTATTAGATACTATTTTATCTTCATTTAAATCAAACTGACATATTTCATTAGAGCCAAATTTGGCGACATTGAATTTTTGTATAATTTATATTATCAAATCACAGGCTAAGGATCTTATTAAAACTGGCAAAATACATTAACATATTACAATAATAAAAAGATGGATTATAAAATTTTGTTCTAGTATATCATTTGTTCATATTTCATTTTATACATTAAACGTTTATAAATATTTTTGTTGCATTCCGTCAGTTGTTCACCAACTGTAAAAGTTTGAGAAAAAATTCAAACTTAAAGAGTGCTAACAAAATTGTCTGATAACCAAATTAGATCCTACTGACTGAATTCAGCCAAGTACATTTTACAGAAGAACGATATGTAATGTATAACAGCCTTTCTGTAGTTTTCATGTTGTATTGTGAAATGCCCAATACTGACTGAATTCAGCCAGCAAGTAAAATGGTTTCCTTCTAAAGCAAAATTTGCAAACTGACTTCTAAATATAAAGTTTGGCTGAATTCAGCCAGTGAAGAACTGGAATGGCAAATATCGATGTTATATGCAGCATTTGTAATTCGTGTTGACTCAACTAAAGTTTGACTGTAATTCAGCCAATCACTTCATCAGGATTAACTTTTATTTGATAATGCTCATTTCACTTTTAAATGATACAAGTTCAATTAATTATCCAGCAAATACCTTAAGTGAAACCTATAACCACATGTAATGTAAATGATCGAATTCAGCCAGATTGAAAGCATATATAATCTTCAAATAGGCATGCTAGCTTGAACTTCTTATTGTATTAATATAAAACGACCATGCCGATCATTCAAATGATACTCAATGAACATCGCGAGCACAGAAGTAACAAAAATCAATTGTTTTGACCTTTTCAGAAAAGGGTCAATTTGAATCAGGACGTATTAGTAATAGATGTTGTTGTTGTAGTAACTAGTAGTAGTAATAGTTGTTGTTGTAGTAGAAGTAGCAGTTTTCGTTGATGTTCTTGTAGAAATAGTAGTAGTAGTAGTAATGGTAGTAGTTTTTGTTGTTGTAGGAATAGAAATAGTTGTTGTTGTTGTAGGAATAGTAATAGTTGTTGATGTGGTTGTTGTTGTTGTTGTTGTTCGAGTTGCTGTTTTAGTTAGTTGTCGTTGTTGTTATTGAAGCAATAGTAGTAGTTGTTATTTTTTGTAGTACTACTATCCCTACAATAATAACAACAACAATAACAATTAAAACTACTCCCACATACTCAAACACTACAACTACTACTCCTACAATAACAACAACTACTACAACAGCAACAACAACAACTTTTACTACTCTTACACAAACAACAACAATTACTACTACTTGTACTACTACTACTCCTACACAAACCTAACAACTACTACTCCTACAATAACAACAACTACTACTACTACTCCTACATGAACAACACATAAACAACTCCTACAGGAACAACACAAACAACAACTACTACTCCTACAACAACAACAAAAACAACAACAACAACTACTACTACAATTGCTACAACAACAACTACTACTACTCCTACACAAACAAATACACAACTTCTACACTAACAACAACAACAACTACTACTCGTACACAAACAACAACAACAACTACTACTACTCCTACATTAACAAATTTACAACTTCTACACAAACAACATCAACTACTTCTACTCCTACACAAACAGCAACAACAACTACTACTACTACCATTGCTACAATAAAAGTAACTACTACTATTTCAACAACAGAAACGACAACAACTATTACTGTGCCACAACAACAACTACTACCATTGCTACAACAACAGCAACTACTACTCCTACAACAACTTCTACTACTACTACTACTACTGCTACAACAAAAACAACAACTACTACTGCTACAACAATATCTACTACTACTACTACTGCTACAAGAAAAACAACAACTACTACTGCTACAAAACAACAATTACTTTTACATATATAATATTAATACTGTTACTTCTAGTAGAAGAAGTTCTTGTTGTTGTTGGTGTGGTAGTAGTAGTAATTGCATGTGTTGTTGTTATATAACAGCAGCAGCAGCATTGTTGTTGTAGCAATAGTCGTGGTTATTGTTGTTATTGTAGGAGTAGTAGTAGTAGAAGTAGTAGTAGAAATTGTTGTTGTAGGTGTAGAAGTAGTTGTAGTAGTAGTAAAAGTCGTCGTTTTTGTTGTTTTTGTAGCAGAAGTAAGAGTAGTAGTAGTAGTAGAAATAGTAGTAATAATAATGGTAGTTGTGGTAGTAGTAGATGTTGTTGTAGGAGAAGTAGTTGTAGACGTAGCAGTAGTGAAAGTAGTAGTAGTAATAGTAGTTGTTGTTGTAATTGTTGTTGTTGCAGAAAAAGTATTATTTGTTATTGTTGTTTTTATTGTTGTTGTAGTAGTAGTTGTTTTCGTTGTAGGAGAAGAAGTTGTTGTTGATAAATTAGAAGCAGTTGTTATTGCTGTTGTTGCTGTAGGTGTAGTAATAGTAGTAGTAATAGTTGTTGTTGTAGCAAAAATAATGTTGTTTTTTGTAAGAGTAGTTGTACTTGTTATGATTTTTGTAGCAATAGTATTTGTAATTGTTGTTGTTGTAGAAGAAGTATTATTTGTTGTCGTTTTTATTGTTGTTGCAGGAGTAGTAGTTACTGTAGTTGTTATTGTTGTAAAAGTATTAATGGTTATTGTTGCTGTTTAAGGAGTAGAAGTAGTCGTAGAAGTAGTAGTAGTTACTGTTGTTATAGGTGTAGTAGTAGTAATAGTAGTAGTAGTTGTTGTTTTTTTAGCAATAGTAGTTGTTTTTGTTGTTGTTGTAAAAGAAGTCGTAGTTGTTGTTGTTGTTGTTGTTGTAACAGTATTAATGGTTATTGTTGCTGTTGTAGTAGCAGTCGTAGAAGTAGTAGTTGTTACTGTTGTTATAGGTGTAGTAGTAGTAATAGTAGTAGAAGTAGTTGTTTTTGTAGCAATAGTAGTTGTTTTTAATGTTGTTGTAGAAGAAGTAGTTATTTTTTGTCGTTTTTTAACGTTGTTGTAGTTGTTGTTGTTGTTGTTGTTGTTGTTGTAGGAGTAGTAGTTGTTGTTGTTGAAGCACTAGTCGTAGTTGTTGCTGTTGTTATAGGAGTAGTTGTATTAGTTTTTGTTGTTGTTGAGGAAGGAGTAGTAGTAGCAGTAGTTGTTGTTGTTGTAGATGTAGTAGAAGTTGCTGTTGTTGTTGTTGTAGCAATAATAATGTGGGAATGGTAGTAGTTGTTGTTGTTGTAGGAGTAGAAGTAGTTGTTGTTGTTGTAGGTGTTGTTTTAGTAGTAGTAGAAGTAGTAGTAGAAGTAATTGTTGTTGTTGTTGTTGTAGCAATAATTATATTTTGTTTTTTTTAGCAAAAAGAAAGCAGTTGTAATTGTTGTTGTTCTAGAAGAAGTATTATATGTTGTTGTTTTTGTTGTTGTTGTTGTAGGAAAAGAATAGTTGTTGTTGTTGTAGTAGTAATAGTTGTTGTAGAAATAGTAGTAGTAATTGTTGTTGTTGCTGCTGTAGAAGTAGTAGTAGTTGTAGCAGTAATAGTAGTAGTTGTTGTTGTTGTAGAAGTAGTAGTTGTTTTTGTTGTAGTATAACTAGTTCTACAACTACAATAACAACTTCTACTACTGCTGCGAAATGTAGAACTCTTTTCACAATCTTTATCATTAACGCTGCAACTACTTCAACTTTTACTACAACTTCTTCTGCAAAACAACAACAACAACTACTTCTACTATTACTACTACTACCACCATAACAGCAACAGCTACTACGACTGCTAAAACACCAACAACTCATTTTAAATTAATATTTTTAATGTTAACTCTATTTGTACTACTGCTTCTTACCACTGCTGCAAAACAACAATTAGTCTATATAATAAAAATGTTTTATGAAAATAACTTTTAAGTACGATGTTATTTTCATTTAATAGAACAATGTTTTTTTTACAAAGGCTTTGCCCCTTTCAGCTTTGAACACGGAGAAGTTGTAGTTTAATTTACTATTACGAACTGATACTGCGTAGAATATTCTTTATTAATGAACGACAAACTGATATAAACTAATAAACCGAATACCTTGCACGTGCGTGACAGTTATATAAATAGCTACAGTAGTCAGTATCACTTTCCTTGGCATACTTTCGGTACGACGATGTCACAACTACACTAGGTTTAATTACCGAGCTGCTAAGTGGCATATTTTTTTTTATCATGATATCGTTCATCGTTTACTTTGTTTTAATTCAATTCATTAAAAGGACATATTGGAAATTTTAAATTTTGAATTATGCAAATGTTGATATTCAAGTATAACTATCTGAAACTTCATATTTAAGAAATTTAGTCGTTTATTTATACTTTAGTTGTCACATTATGATGAAAATGAAATGCTTTATACTTTTTGTCGCATTTGCCTGTAGGATTGTAACCATAAACTACATATTCATGAGTATAAGTATAAACCCGCCCACTAACGATAAGTTAGTTTGTGTATGAATGAACTGTTAGAGGTAGTATAAAAGTAGAAGTTAGCGGTTAAATGAATACAACGGCTTAAACACAAACCAAGTCTTGTGCATATATTATATTTGTCAGTATCAGAGAAAACATCACAGTGCCTGCAACTGTCAGAAAAATGAAACCTATAATTTTATTGTATGTTGTTATCGTAGAATACATTAAATAAAACTGCTAATTTTAAACGCGCATTTTATTCACTCATCACATTGATCAAAACCTCTATGACTGTGTTTCGGTATTAATATTGATGCCCCATTATTACAACTGAAACATTAGTAGACCTTCATGCAGATTAATGACCCTTTCCAGAGTATATCTAAAGGTCTGTATAAATAATTTTCAGAAATAGTGCAAATAAAATGACTACATTGCCATGTGTATAAAGCGGATATCCGTAAACTATATATTGCTTACAACCAAGGTTAGAACACTGTCTAGGATAAACGTGCTAGCCAATTCGAACATTTAAACTTGGCAAATCGAGCGGAAGGTGACAGTATTACGTTTGCCATATGTTATAACTTCTCATACTGGGCCTTTGTTTGCCATGTGTTACAAGCAACATCTCATCTTGTCATCTGGAATCTGTATCAGGGGCTTAGTTTGATATGTGTTAAAAGCAACCTCTCATCTTGGTATCTGGCATATGTACCAGGGCCTCAGTTTTCCCTGTATTAATAGCAACTTCTCATCTTCGTATCAGGTATCTGTACCAGGGACTTAGTTTGTCATATGTTACAAGCAACTTAACATCTTGGCATATGTACAAGGGGCTCAGTTTGTCATGTGTTCAAAGCAACTTCTTCTCATCTTGGTATCTGGCATCTGTACCAGGGTGTCCGTTTGCCATGTTGTTAAAGCAACTTCTTATCTTGGTATCTGTACCAGGGTCATAAGTTTCCATGTGTTAAAAGCAACGACTCATCTTGGTAACTGGCATCTGTACCAGGCGCTCAGTTTGACCTATGTTAAAAGCAACTACTCGTACTCATCTTGATATCTGGCATCGACCGGGACCTCAGTTTGCCATGTGTTTAAAGCTACTTCTCATCTTCGTATCAGGTATCTGTACCAGGGAATCATGTTTGCCATATGTTACAATCAACTAAACATCTTGGCATCTGCCATCTGTACCAGGGGCTCAGTTTGTCATGTGTTTAAAGCAACTTCTTATCTTGGTATCTGACATCGGTACAAGGAACTCAGTTTGCAATGTCATGTGTTAAAAGCAACATACATTCTTTGTATCTGGCATCTGTTCCAGGGTCTTAGTTTGCCATGTTCTAAAAGCAACTCATCATCTTGGTATCTAGTATCTGTGACAGGGCCTCAGTTTGCCATGTGTTAACAGCAATGTTTCATCTTAGTATCTGACGTCTGTACCAGGGCCTGAGTTTGTCATGTGTTAAAAGCACTTCTCATCTTGGCATCTCACATATGTGCCAGGGCCTCAGTTTGCCATGTGTTAAAAGCAACTTCTCATCATAGTATCTCACATGTGTGCGAAGGCCACAGTGTTCCATGTGTTAAAAGCAACTTCTCATCTTGGTATCTGGCATCTTTACCAGAGCCTCAATAGGCCATGTGTTACAAGCAACTTCTCATGTAGGAATCGGAAATCTGTACCAGGGTCTCCGATTTTCATGTGTTAAAAGCAACTTCTCATCTTGGTATCTGGCATTCGTACAAAGGCCTAAGTTTCCCATGTGTTAAAAGCAACTTCTCATTTTGGTATCTAGCATCTGTACCAGTCTTAGTTTGCCATGTGTTACAAGCATCTTCTCATATTGGCACCAGGCATCTGTACAAGGGGTTCAGTTTCACATGCGTTTAAAGTAACTTATCCTCTTGGTTTCTGGCATATGTACTAGGGCCTCATTTTGCCATGTGTTAAAAGCAACTTCTCATCTTGGTATCTGACATTTGTTCCAGGGCCTCAATTTGCTATGTGTTTAAAGCAGCTTCTCGTCTTGGTATCTGGCATCTGTACAAGGGTTTCAGTTTGGTATGTGATAAAAGCAACTTTTCATATCGGTATCTGGTATCCGTACCGGAGTCTCAGTTTGCCATGCGTTTAAAGCAACTACTCGTCATGATATCTGGCATCTGTACCGAGACCTCAGTTTGCCAGGTGTTAAAAACAACATGTAATTTTGGTATTTGGCATCTGTACCAATGTCTTAGTTTGCCATGTGTTAAAAGCAACTTCTCATCTTGGCATCTGGCATCTGTACCGGGACCTCAGTTTGCAATGTGTATAAAGCTACTTCTCATCTTGGTATCTGGCATATGTACCAGAATCTTAGTTTGCCATGTGTTACAAGCAACTTCTCATTTTTGCATCTGGCACCTGTATTAGCGGCTCAGTTTGACATGTGTAAAAAGCAACTACTCATCTTGGCATCTGGCATCTGTACCGGGACCTTAGTTTGCCATGTGTTTAAAGCTACTTCTCATCTTTATATGCGACATCTTTACCAGAGTCTTAGTTTGCCATGTGTTACAATCAACTTTCATCTTGGTATCTGGCACCTGTATTAGCGGCTCAGTTTGACATGTGTTAAAAGCAACTACTCATCTTGGTATCTGGTATCTGTACCGACGGCTCAGTTTGACATGTGTTAAAAGCAACTACTCATCTAGGTATCTGGCATCTGTACCACGGCCTCCGATTTCCATATGTTATAAGCAACTTCTCATCTTGGTATCTAACATATGTACCAGGGCCTCAGTTTCCCAGGTGCTGAAATCAACTTCTCATATTGGTATCTGTACCAGGGACTCAGTATCCAATGTATTAAAAGCTACTTTTCATCTTGGCATCTGGCATTTGTACCAGGGTATCAGATTCTCATGTGTTAAAAGCTACTTCTCATTTTTGTATCCGGTATCTGTACCAGGGTTTCAGTTTGCCATGTCTTAAAAGCAACTTCTCATCTTGGTATCTGGCATCTGTATCGAGACCTCAGTTTGCCAGGTGTTAAAAACAACTATTCATCGTGGTATTTGGTATCGGTACCAATGTCATAGTTTGCTATGTGTTACAAGCAACTTCTCATCGTGGCATCTGTACCAGCGGCTCAGTTTGACATGTGTTAAAAGCAACTACTCATCTTGGTATCTGGTATCTGTACCGGCGACTCAGTTTGACTTATGTTCAAAGCAACTACTCAGCTTGGTATCTGGCATCTGTACCACGGCCTCCGATTTCCATTTGTTATAAGCAATTTCTCAGCTTGGTATTTGGCATCTGTATAAGGGCCTCAGTTTCCCATGTGTTAAAAGCAACTTCTCATCTTGGCAACTGACATCTGTACCAGGGGCTCAGTTTGACCTGTGGTACAAGCAACTTCTCATCTTGGTATCTGACATCGGCACCAGGGACCCAGTTTACAATGTGTTAAAAGCAACTATTCATCTTGGTATCTGCCATCTGTACCGAGACCTCAGTTTGCCAGGTGTTAAAAACAACGTGTCATTTTGGTATTTGGCCTCTGTACCGGGGCTCAGTTTGCCATGTGTTACCAGCAAAGTCTAATCTTGGCATCTGGCATCTGTATAAGCGGCTCAGTCTGACATGCGTTAAAAGCAACTACTCATCATGGTATCTGGCATCTATACCAATGCCTCCGATTTCCATATGTTAAAAGCAACTTCTCATCTTGGCCTCTGGCATCTGTACCAGGACTTCAGTTTGCCATGAGTTTAAAGCTACTTCTCATCTTGGTATCTGGCATCTGTACCAGGATGTCAGTTTGCCATGTGTTAAAAGCAACTTCTCGTCTTGGTATCTGGTATCTGTACCAGAGTCTCAGTTTACCATGTATTAAAAGCAACTTTTCATCTTGGTATCTGACATCAGTACCAGGAACTCAGTTTGCCATGTTTTAAAAGCAACTACTCATCTTCGTATCTGTACATCTGTACCGGGACTTCAGTTTGCCAGGTGTTACAAGTTACTTCTCATCTTGGCACCTGGCATCTGTACCAGAAGCTCAGTTTAACATGTGTTAAAAGCAACTTCTCATCTTTGTTTCTTGCATCTGTACAAGGGTCTCCCAATTCCATGTGTTATAAGCAACTACTAATCTTCGTATCTTGCATCTGTACCAGGACCTCAGTTTCCAATGTGTTAAAAGCAACTTTTCATCTTGGCATCTGGCATCTGTACCAGGGCCTTAGTTTGCTATGTGTTAAAAGCATCTAATCGTCTTGTTATCTTTCTTCTGCACCAGAGTATCAGTTTGCCATGTGTTAAACGCAACTAAACATCTTGGTATCTGGCATCTGCTCCAGGGCCTTATTTTGTCACGTGTTAGAAGCAACTTATTATATTTGTATTTAGCACCTGTACCGTGGCCTCCGTTTGCTATGTGTTAAATGCAACCTCTCATCTTGGTATCTGGCATCGATACCAGTGACTCAGTTGCCATGTGTTAAAAGCAACTACTAATCTTGGTATCTGCCATCTGTACCAGGGACTCAGTTTGCCATGTGTTAAAAGCAACTACTCATCTTGGTATCTGTACTGGGACCTCAGTTTGCCAAGTGTTAAAAGAAACTACTCAACTTGGTATCAGGCATCTGTACCAGGGTCTCAGTTTGGCATGTGTTAAAATCAACTTCTCATCTTGGTATCTAGCATTTGTTCCAGGGTCTCAGCTTGCCATGTGTTAAAAGCAACTTCTCATCTTGGTATCTAGCATTTGTACCAGGGTCTCATTTTGCCATGTGTTAAAAGCAACTTCTCATCTTGGTATCTGACATCGGTACCAGGAACTCAGTTTGCCATGTCATGTGTTAAAAGCAACTTATCATCATGGTATCTGGCATCTGCTCCAGGGTCTTAGTTTGCCATGTGTAAAACGCAGCTTATTATGTTTGTATCTGGCATTTGTACCGGGACCTCAGTTTGACATTCGTTAAAAACTTGGTATCTGCTATAATAACCAGGGCTTCAGTTTGCCATGTGTTAAAAGCAACTTCTCATCTTGGTATCTGGCATCTTTACCAGGGCCTCAGTTTGCCATGTGTTAACAACAACTTCTAATCTTGGTATCTGGCAACTTTACCAGGGCCTCAGTTTGCCATGTGTTAAAAGCTACGTCTCATCTTGGTATCTGGCATCGATACCAGTGACTCAGTTGCCATGTGTTAAAAGCAACTACTAATCTTGGTATCTGCCATCTGTACAAGGGACTCAGTTTGCCATGTGTTAAAAGCAACTACTCATCTTGGTATCTGTACTGGGACCTCAGTTTGCCAAGTGTTAAAAGAAACTACTCAACTTGGTATCAGGCATCTGTACCAGGGTCTCAGTTTGGCATGTGTTAAAAGCAACTTCTCATCTTGGTATCTAGCATTTGTTCCAGGGTCTCAGCTTGCCATGTGTTAAAAGCAACTTCTCATCTTGGTATCTAGCATTTGTACCAGGGTCTCATTTTGCCATGTGTTAAAAGCAACTTCTCATCTTGGTATCTGACATCGGTACCAGGAACTCAGTTTGCCATGTCATGTGTTAAAAGCAACTTATCATCATGGTATCTGGCATCTGCTCCAGGGTCTTAGTTTGCCATGTGTAAAACGCAGCTTATTATGTTTGTATCTGGCATTTGTACCGGGACCTCAGTTTGACATTCGTTAAAAACTTGGTATCTGCTATAATAACCAGGGCTTCAGTTTGCCATGTGTTAAAAGCAACTTCTCATCTTGGTATTTCGCATCTTTACCAGGGCCTCAGTTTGCCATGTGTTAACAACAACTTCTAATCTTGGTATCTGGCAACTTTACCAGGGCCTTAGTTTGCCATGTGTTAAAAGCTACGTTTCATCTTGATATCTGGTATCTTTACCAGGGCCTCAGTTTGCCATGTATTGAAAGCAACTTCTCATCTTGGTATCCGGCATCTTTACCATGGCCTCAGTTTGCCATGTGTTAAAAGCAACGTCTCATCTTGGTATCTGGCATTTTAACCAGGGCCTCAGTTTGCCATGTGTTAAAAGCTACTTTTCATCTTTGTATCTAGCATCTTTATAATGGTCTTAGTTTGCCATGTGTTAAAAGCAACTTCTCATCTTGGTATCTGGCATCTGTGCAAGGTCATCAGTTTGTCATATTTTAAAGCCAACTTCTGATCTTGGTATTTGCATCTGTTCCATTGCCTCAGTTTGCCATATATTGAAAGCAACTTCTCATCTTTATATGTGGCATCTGTACCAGGACCTCAGATTGCCATGTGTTAAATAGAAATTCTCATCTTGGTATCTGGCATCTGTACCAGGGGCCCAGTTAGTTATGTGTTACAAGCAACGTCTCATGTTGGTATCTGGCATCTGTATCAGAGCCTCAGCTTAATTGATAAATACTCTATCCGGTATGTACTCACTTTTGCTACAAACCATAAACACCATCTTCAATGTATGATTGATATATAAATTGATAAGTATATTATATATTCCTATCAATGATGTCAGTTACCACGATATGCAGGTGATATACAGAAACATGGCATGCCATTTTTAAAATTCCAATCACAACTAAAGAAGATACGGTCCGGACAAGAGGAACTACAGTGTAAACATTGGATTTCCAAACACTTGACACTGTTTATACGACCCAACATAATGTTATGACTGCTAAACACAATACTTAATACGACCCATCATAATGCAATGACAACCAAACACACAGTTTATACGACCCAAGAAAATGATAGGACAAGCCAACATAATAAACCCCTAACCAAAGACAATGCAACGACATCCCAACATAATAATACAATGACCCATTAAGATGTCAATGCTGAATATAAGACAGCTCTGGCGTTCCATACTGCTTATATTAGCTTTGTGGTTCCTCAGATGAAGTGATTAATAATAATAACATCAAAATACGTGAGTCATATTGTTTATTGTATAAATCTTACTTGCGAAACGTTCATTACCCATCTTTACTTTCTGAGAAGACGTTGTTATGCTAATGCTTTGCTACGCAGACGATAAACCCAGACAGGATAAATATAAATGATGGCCGACATCTGGAATAAAACGTAATTGTGAAAGTTGGCAGTTTTACTGCATTAACTTAAGTTTGGCACCATCTTAAGATCTGGTAATGCGCCATTTATTATTTAAGACGCAGTTTCTTATAAAACAAGGCACCATGTGTTGCATATGAATACTTTCAAAACTATTGCAAAAATGACTTTATTACATGTGAATGGTTAACAGTCATGGACAAGTGTGTTTATTGGTTCGGTTTAAGTTCTGCAAACAGCCACTCCTTCCTTCAGTGTTAGAAATATATCAGTAAAATGTGGTTTATTTTATAGTTTATGGGTATATAGTTTAACCACATGGCTTACACGTTCGTCCTAGATAGTGTACGACTCTTGGTTGTAAAACGTATATGTTTGACGAATATGCAACCTAAAGGGTGGACTATAAGTATTAGCTTGAACAGTTGTCTTGCAATGTTGTAAATGCTGCCAACGTACTGGCATTATAATGGAAGTATTTGTTCTTATATGGTCTAACCTTAACATGCATTACATGAGCATAAATGATATACAATTAAGTAAAAAGAATAAACTTCTTAGCTTAAATTAATTTATACTGATTTATTTGAGCTTGCTTACGTATTGTAATATTGGAAACAAAGTATACACGAAGATCAATTGTTACTTCTTGTCCATTGCACTGTTTGATTTAGTAGTTATTTATTATTTGTATTCCAATAACATTTAGTGTAAGTGTAACTTTTAAATCGTTATGTGTTTTATAATTGGTAATACATGTAGTAGTAGTAGTAGTAGTAGCAGTAGTAGTAGTAGTAGCAGTAGTAGAAGTAGAAATAGAAGTAGTGTTTTGATTTAGTAGTTGGTACTTATTGTCCGTATACTACTCATGTCCATAACATATAGTGTAACTTATAAATATTTAGGTGTTTTAAAGTACTGCCCAGGGATGATAATACTTCCATGGAAGTATTATCATCCCATGGTAAAATGTAATACCAGTTGTAGTATTATTTATCGTCTTTGAAATAAATATGCCATACGGATCGAAACTGATGAAAACAATTGATTTGTTACGCATATATGACCATGAATGTATGCAGTACAATGCTTTTCGATCATATAAAACAGTTATGTCTCTTTATAAAGAAAGTTCAGCCTACTTTCCGGGGTATTCTCATGTCATATTTGCATCGTCTAGAAATATGTTTTTAAGAATAAGAGTTAGATGAAAGTTGATCAAATTGTTGTGTGTCCCTCTAAAACACATTATTCCTATATATTTAAATAACGGTTTTGTTATCGAATAGCGAGTCTACGCTCAATATATTACACTTCACGTTTTTAAGACCGAATTTGCAAATGTTTAAACATTCGGTAGAAAACATCGCAATATGATATCAGCTGTTTACAATGTCTGAGGATACTTGGAGATGGCGAATGCGGGTTTCCGTCTAACCATTTACAGACAAGGAATGCGTTTGGAATGAATCACAGCATCACCAAGGTTTTGTTGATCATATGTTTGTTTTGTTGTTCACTAGATATTGCGTCGTTACACATTTAGTTCAAGGCAATGGAGAAGAAACCAAATAGTAAAAAACGGGAGTCAGGTGCTACCATGATTCAATTATAGAATAATGGTGTTGATGTTTCTGTATATCACCTGCACATCGTGGTAACTGACATCATCGATAAGAATATATAATATACTTATCAACTTTATATATCAATAATATATTGAAGAAAGTGTTAATGGTTTGTAGCAAAAGTGGGTATATACCGGATAGAGTATTTATCAACTAAGCTGAGGCTCTGGTACAGATGCCAGATACCAACATGAGAAGTTGCTTTTAACACATGGCAAACAGAGGTCCTGGTACAGTTGCCAGATACAAAGATGAGAAGTTGCTTTTATTACATGGCAAACTGAGGCCCTGGAACAGATGCCAAATACCAAGATCAGAAGTTGGCTTTAAAATATGGCAAACTGAGGCCCTTGCACAGATGCCAGATACCAAGATGAGAAGTTGCTTTTAACACATGGCAAACTGAGACCCATGTACAGATTCAAGATACTAAGATAAGAAGTTGCTTTTAACACATGGCAAACTG
Source organism: Panopea generosa (assembly GCA_029582155.1). Taxonomy (NCBI): domain Eukaryota; kingdom Metazoa; phylum Mollusca; class Bivalvia; order Adapedonta; family Hiatellidae; genus Panopea; species Panopea generosa. The sequence continues at coordinate 17,327,187 of CM055905.1, forward strand.
AGACCCTGGAACAAATGCTAGATACCATGATGAGAAGTTACTTTTGACACATGGCAAACTGAGACCCTGGTACAGATGCCTGCTACCAAGATGAGCAGTTTCTTTTTTTACACATGGCAAACTCAGGTCCCGGTACAGATACCAAGATGAGTAGTTTCTTTTAACACATGGCAAACTGAGTCCCCGGTTCAGATGCCAGATACCAAGATGAGTAGTTGCTTTTAACACATGGCAAACGGAGGCCACGGTACAGGTGCTAGATACAAATATAATAAGTTGCTTGTAACACGTGACAAAATAAGGCCCTGGAGCAGATGCCAGATACCAAGATGTTAAGTTGCGTTTAACACATGGCAAACTGAGACTCTGGTGCAGAAGAAAGATACCAAGACATAGCAAACTAAGGCCCTGGTACAGATGCCAGTTGCCAAGATGAAAAGTTGCTTTTAACACATTGGAAACTGAGGCCCTGGTACAGATGCAAGATACGAAGATAAGAAGTTGCTTATAACACATGGAATTCGGAGACCCTTGTACAGATGCAAGATACAAAGATGAGAAGTTGCTTTTAACACGTGTCAAACTGAGCTTCTGGTACAAATGACAGATGCCGAGATGAGAAGTAACTTGTAACACCTGGCAAACTGAAGTCCTGGTACAGATGCCAGATACGAAGATGAGTAGTTGCTTTTAAAACATGGCAAACTGGGTTCCTGGTACCGATGTCTGAAATCAAGATGAGAAGTAGCTTTTAACACATGGTAAACTGAGACCCTGGTTCAGATGCCTGATACCAAGATGAGAAGTAGCTTTTAACAAATGGTAAACTGAGACCCTGGTACAGATTCAAGATACCAAGATAAGAATTTGCATTTAACACATGGCAAACTGAGACCCTGGAACAAATGCTAGATACCAAGATGAGAAGTTACTTTTGACACATGGCAAACTGAGACCCTGGTACAGATGCCTGCTACCAAGATGAGCAGTTTCTTTTTTTACACATGGCAAACTCAGGTCCCGGTACAGATACCAAGATGAGTAGTTTCTTTTAACACATGGCAAACTGAGTCCCCGGTTCAGATGCCAGATACCAAGATGAGTAGTTGCTTTTAACACATGGCAAACGGAGGCCACGGTACAGGTGCTAGATACAAATATAATAAGTTGCTTGTAACACGTGACAAAATAAGGCCCTGGAGCAGATGCCAGATACCAAGATGTTAAGTTGCGTTTAACACATGGCAAACTGAGACTCTGGTGCAGAAGAAAGATACCAAGACATAGCAAACTAAGGCCCTGGTACAGATGCCAGTTGCCAAGATGAAAAGTTGCTTTTAACACATTGGAAACTGAGGCCCTGGTACAGATGCAAGATACGAAGATAAGAAGTTGCTTATAACACATGGAATTCGGAGACCCTTGTACAGATGCAAGATACAAAGATGAGAAGTTGCTTTTAACACGTGTCAAACTGAGCTTCTGGTACAAATGACAGATGCCGAGATGTGAAGTAACTTGTAACACCTGGCAAACTGAAGTCCTGGTACAGATGCCAGATACGAAGATGAGTAGTTGCTTTTAAAACATGGCAAACTGGGTTCCTGGTACCGATGTCTGAAATCAAGATGAGAAGTAGCTTTTAACACATGGTAAACTGAGACCCTGGTTCAGATGCCTGATACCAAGATGAGAAGTAGCTTTTAACAAATGGTAAACTGAGACCCTGGTACAGATTCAAGATACCAAGATAAGAATTTGCTTTTAACACATGGCAAACTGAGACCCTGGAACAAATGCTAGATACCAAGATGAGAAGTTACTTTTGACACATGGCAAACTGAGACCCTGGTACCGATGCCTGCTACCAAGATGAGCAGTTTCTTTTTTTACACATGGCAAACTCAGGTCCCGGTACAGATACCAAGATGAGTAGTTTCTTTTAACACATGGCAAACTGAGTCCCCGGTTCAGATGCCAGATACCAAGATGAGTAGTTGCTTTTAACACATGGCAAACGGAGGCCACGGTACAGGTGCTAGATACAAATATAATAAGTTGCTTGTAACACGTGACAAAATAAGGCCCTGGAGCAGATGCCAGATACCAAGATGTTAAGTTGCGTTTAACACATGGCAAACTGAGACTCTGGTGCAGAAGAAAGATACTAAGACATAGCAAACTAAGGCCCTGGTACAGATGCCAGTTGCCAAGATGAAAAGTTGCTTTTAACACTTTGGAAACTGAGGCCCTAGTACAGATGCAAGATACGAAGATAAGAAGTTGCTTATAACACATGGAATTCGGAGACCCTTGTACAGATGCAAGATACAAAGATGAGAAGTTGCTTTTAACACGTGTCAAACTGAGCTTCTGGTACAAATGACAGATGCCGAGATGAGAAGTAACTTGTAACACCTGGCAAACTGAAGTCCTGGTACAGATGCCAGATACGAAGATGAGTAGTTGCTTTTAAAACATGGCAAACTGGGTTCCTGGTACCGATGTCTGAAATCAAGATGAGAAGTAGCTTTTAAAACATGGTAAACTGAGACCCTGGTTCAGATGCCTGATACCAAGATGAGAAGTAGCTTTTAACAAATGGTAAACTGAGACCCTGGTACAGATTCAAGATACCAAGATAAGAAGTTGCTTTTAACACATGGCAAACTGAGACCCTGAAACAAATGCTAGATACTAAGATGAGAAGCTACTTTTGACACATGGCAAACTGAGACCCTGGTACAGATGCCTGCTACCAAGATGAGCAGTTTCTTTTTTTACACATGGCAAACTCAGGTCCCGGTACAGATACCAAGATGAGTAGTTTCTTTTAACACATGGCAAACTGAGTCCCCGGTTCAGATGCCAGATACCAAGATGAGTAGTTGCTTTTAACACATGGCAAACGGAGGCCACGGTACAGGTGCTAGATACAAATATAATAAGTTGCTTGTAACACGTGACAAAATAAGGCCCTGGAGCAGATGCCAGATACCAAGATGTTAAGTTGCGTTTAACACATGGCAAACTGAGACTCTGGTGCAGATGCCTGATACCAAGATGAGAAGTTTCTTTTAACACATAGGAAACTGAGACCCTGGTACAGATGCCTGATACCAAGATGAGAAGTTGCTTTTAACACATGGCAAACTGAGGCCCTGGTACATATGCCAGATACCAAGATGAGAAGTTGCTTATAAAAAATGAAAATCGGAGGCCGTGGTACAGATGTTACATACCAAGATGAGAATAGCTTTAAACTCATGGCAAACTGAGGTCCTGGTAAAGATGCCAGATGCCAAGATGAGAAGTTGCTTTTAACACATGGAAATCGGAGGCACTGGTACAGATGGCAGATACCAAGATAAGTAGTTGCTTTTAACACATGTCAAACTGAGCCGCTAATACAAGTGCCAGATGCCAAGGTGAGAAGTTGCTTGTAACACATCGCAAACTGAGCCACCGGTACAGATGCCAAATACAAAAATGACACGTTGTTTTTAACACCTGGCAAACTGAGGTCTCGGTACAGATGCCAGATACCAAGATGAGTAATTACTTTTAACACATGGCAAACTGAGTCCCTGGTGCCGATGTCAGATACCAAGATGAGAAGTTGCTTGTAACACAGGTCAAACTGAGCCCCTGGTACAGATGCCAGATGCCAAGATGAGAAGTTGTTTTTAACACATGGAAATCAGAGGCACTGGTATAGATGCCTGATACCAAGATGAGAAGTTGCTTTTAACACATGGGAAACTGAGACTGATACAGATACCAAGATGAGAAGTTGACTTTAACACATGGGAAACTGAGGCCCTAATACAGATTCTAGATACAAAGATGAGAAGTTGCTTATAACAAATGGAAATCGGAGGCCGTGGTACAGATGCCAAATACCAAGATAAGTAGTTGCTTTAAACACATGGCAAACTGAGGTCACGGTACAGATGCTAGATGCCAAGATGAGAAATGGCTTTAAACACATGTCAAACTGAGCCGCTGGTACAGATACCAGATACCAAGATGAAAAGTAGCTATAAACACATGTAAAACTGAGCCGCCGGTACAGATACCAGATACATAGATGAGTAGTTGCTTTTACCACATGTCAAACTGAGCCGCTGGTACAGATGCCAAGATGAGAAGTTGCTTGTAATACATAGCAAAATAAGACATTGGTACAGATACCAAATACCAAGATGAGACGTTGATTTTAACACCTGGCAAACTGAGGTCTCGGTACAGATGCCAGATACCATGTTGAGTAGTTGCTTTTAACAAATGGAAATCGGAGGCCCTGGTACAGATTTCCGATAGCTAGATGAGAAGTTGCTTGTAACACAAGTCAAACTGAGCCCCTGGTACAGATGCCAGTTGCCAAGATGAGAAATTTCTTGTAACACATTGAAAACTAAGACCTTGATACAGATGCCAGATACCATGATGAGTAGTTGCTTTTAACACATGGCAAAATGAGACTCTGGTACAGATACCAAGATGAGAAGTTGCTTTAAACACATGGCAAACTGAAACACTAATACAGATACTGGAAACAAAGATGGGAAGTAACTTTTAACACATGGGATACTGAGTCCCTGGTACAGATACCAAGATGAGAAGTTGATTTTAGCACATGAGAAAATTGAGGTCCTGCTACATATGTCAGATACCAAGATGAGAAGTTGCTTATAACAAATGGAAATCGGAAGCCGTGGTACAGATGCCAGATACCAAGATGAGTAGTTGCTTATAACAAATGGAAATCGGAGGCCGTGGTACAGATGTCAGATACCAAGATAAGAAGTTGCTTATAACAAATGGAAATCGGAGGCCGTGGTACAGGTGTCAGATACCAAGATGAGAAGTTGCTTATAACAAATGGAAATCGGAGGCCGTGGTACAGATGTCAGATACCAAGATGAGAAGTTGCTTATAACAAATGGAAATCGGAGGCCGTGGTACAGATGCCAGATACCACGATGAGTAGCTACTTTAAACAAATGTTAAATTGAGCCGCCGGTACAGATACCAGACACCAAGATGAGTAGTTGCTTGGAACACATATCAAACTGAGCTGCTGATACATGTGCCAGATACTAAGATGAAAGTTGCTTGTAACACATGGCAAACTAACACTCTGGTAAAGATGCCAGATACCAAGATGAGTAGTTGCTTTTAACACATGGCAAACGGAGGCCACGGTACAGGTGCTAGATACAAATATAATAAGTTGCTTGTAACACGTGACAAAATAAGGCCCTGGAGCAGATGCCAGATACCAAGATGTTAAGTTGCGTTTAACACATGGCAAACTGAGACTCTGGTGCAGATGCCTGATACCAAGATGAGAAGTTGCTTTTAACACATGGGAAACTGAGACCCTGGTACAGATGCCTGATACCAAGATGAGAAGTTGCTTTTAACACATGGCAAACTGAGGCCCTGGTACATATGCCACATACCAAGATGAGAAGTTGCTTAAAAAAATGAAAATCGGAGGCCGTGGTACAGATGTTACATACCAAGATGAGAAGTAGCTTTAAACTCATGGCAAACTGAGGTCCTTGTAAAGATGCCAGATGCCAATATGAGAAGTTGCTTTTAACACATGGAAATCGGAGGCACTGGTACAGATGGCAGATACCAAGATGAGTAGTTTTTTTAACACATGTCAAACTGAGCCGCTAATACAAGTGCCAGATGCCAAGGTGAGAAGTTGCTTGTAACACATCGGAAACTGAGCCACCGGTACAGATGCCAAATACTAAAATGACACGTTGTTTTTAACACCTGGCAAACTGAGGTCTCGGTACAGATGCCAGATACCAAGATGAGTAATTACTTTTAACACATGGCAAACTGAGTCCCTGGTGCCGATGTCAGATACCAAGATGAGAAGTTGCTTGTAACACAGGTCAAACTGAGCCCCTGGTACAGATGCCAGATGCCAAGATGAGAAGTTGTTTTTAACACATGGAAATCAGAGGCACTGGTATAGATGCCTGATACCAAGATGAGAAGTTGCTTTTAACACATGGGAAACTGAGACTGATACAGATACCAAGATGAGAAGTTGACTTTAACACATGGGAAACTGAGGCCCTAATACAGATGCCAGATACCAAGATGAGAAGTTGCTTATAACAAATGGAAATCGGAGGCCGTGGTACAGATGCCAGATACCAAGATAAGTAGTTGCTTTAAACACATGGCAAACTGAGGTCCCGGTACAGATGCTAGATGCCAAGATGAGAAATGGCTTTAAACACATGTCAAACTGAGCCGCTGGTACAGATACCAGATACCAAGATGAAAAGTAGCTATAAACACATGTAAAACTGAGCCGCCGGTACAGATACCAGATACATAGTTGAGTAGTTGCTTTTACCACATGTCAAACTGAGCTGCTGGTACAGATGCCAAGATGAGAAGTTGCTTGTAATACATAGCAAAATAAGACATTGGTACAGATACCAAATACTAAGATGAGACGTTGTTTTTAACACCTGGCAAACTGAGGTCTCGGTACAGATGCCAGATACCATGTTGAGTAGTTGCTTTTAACACATGGAAATCGGAGGCCCTGGTACAGATTTCCGATAACTAGATGAGAAGTTGCTTGTAACACAAGTCAAACTGAGCCCCTGGTACAGATGCCAGTTGCCAAGATGAGAAATTTCTTGTAACACATTGAAAACTAAGACCTTGGTACAGATGCCAGATACCATGATGAGTAGTTGCTTTTAACACATGGCAAAATGAGACTCTGGTACAGATACCAAGATGAGAAGTTGCTTTAAACACATGGCAAACTGAAACACTAATACAGATACTGGAAACAAAGATGGGAAGTAACTTTTAACACATGGGATACTGAGTCCCTGGTACAGATACCAAGATGAGAAGTTGATTTTAGCACATGAGAAAATTGAGGTCCTGCTACATATGTCAGATACCAAGATGAGAAGTTGCTTATAACAAATGGAAATCGGAAGCAGTGGTACAGATGCCAGATACCAAGATGAGTAGTTGCTTATAACAAATGGAAATCGGAGGCCGTGGTACAGATGTCAGATACCAAGATAAGAAGTTGCTTATAACAAATGGAAATCGGAGGCCGTGGTACAGATGTCAGATACCAAGATAAGAAGTTGCTTATAACAAATGGAAATCGGAGGCCGTGGTACAGATGTCAGATACCAAGATGAGAAGTTGCTTATAACAAATGGAAATCGGAGGCCGTGGTACAGATGCCAGATACCACGATGAGTAGCTACTTTAAACAAATGTTAAATTGAGCCGCCGGTACAGATACCAGACACCAAGATGAGTAGTTGCTTGGAACACATATCAAACTGAGCTGCTGATACATGTGCCAGATACTAAGATGAAAGTTGCTTGTAACACATGGCAAACTAAGATTCTGGTAAAGATGCCAGATATAAAGATGAGAAGTAGCTTTAAACACATGGCAAACTGAGGTACCGGTACAGATGGCAGATGCCAAGATGAGAAGTTGCTTTAAACACATGGAACTCGGAGGCACTAGTACAGATGCCAGATACCAAGATGAGTAGTTGCTTTTAACACATGTCAAACTGAGCCGCTAATACAGGTGCCAGATGCCAAGATGAGAAGTTGCTTGTAACACATGGCGAACTAAGACTCTGGTAAAGATGCCGGATATAAAAATGAGAAGTAGCTTTAAACACATGGCAAAATGAAGTCCAGGTACAGATGCCAGATGCCAAAATGAGAAGTTGATTTTAACATATGGCAAACTGAGATTCTGCTGCAGATGCCAGATACCGAGATGAAAATTTGCTTTTAACACATTCCAAACTGAAACCCTTGTACAGATGTCAGATACCAAGACGAGAAGTTGCTTTAAACACATAGCAAAGTGAGGCCCTGGTACAGATGCCAGATAAAAAGATAATAAGTTGCTCTTAACACATGGCAAACTAAGGCCCTGGAACAGATGCCAGATACCAAGATGATAAGTTGCTTTTAACACATGGCAGAATGAGGCACTAGTACATAAGCCAGATACCAAGAGGATAAGTTACTTTTAACACATCACATGGCAACCTAGGCCCTATTACAGATGCCAGATGCCAAGATGAAAAGTTGCTTTTAACGCATGTCAAACTGAGCCCCTGGTACAGATGCCAGGTGCCAAGATGAGAAGTTGCTTTGAACACATGGGAAACTTAGGCCTTGGTACGGATGCTAGATACCAAAATGAGAAGTTGCTTTTAACACATGGGAAACTTAGGCCTTGGTACGGATGCCAGATACCAAGATGAGAAGTTGCTTTTAACACATGGAAATCGGAGGCCCTGGTACAGATTTCCGATTCCTAGATGAGAAGTTGATTGTAACACATGGCCAACTGAAGCCCTGGTAAAGATGCCAGATACCAAGATGAGAAGTTGCTTTTAACACATGGCAAACTGAGGCCCTGGCACACATGTGAGATGCCAAGATGAGAAGTGCTTTTAACACATGACAAACTGAGACTTTGGTACAGATGCCAGATACCCAGATGAGACGATGTTGCTATAAGCGCATGGCAAACTGAGGCCCTTTCACAGATACTAGATACCAAGATGAGTAGTTGCTTTTAACACATGGCAAACTGAGGTCCCGGTACAAATGCCGGATACAAAGTTAATAAGTTGCTTTGAACACATGGCAAACTAAGACCCTGGAAAAGATGCCAGATACCAAGATAAGAAGGTGCTTTTAACAAATGGCAAACCTAGACCCTGGTACAGATGCAAGATACCAAGATGAGAAGTTACTTTTAACACATGACAAACTGAGCCCCTGGTACAGATTGCAGATGCCAAGATGTTTAGTTGCTTGTAACATATGGCGAACTGATTCCCTGGTACAGATACCTGATACGAAGATGAGAAGTAGCTTTAAACACATGGCAAACTGAGGTCCCGGTAGATGCCAGATATCAAGATGAGTAGTTGCTTTTAACACATATCAAACTAAGCTCCTGGTACAGATGCAAGATGACAAGATGAGATGTTGCTTGTAACACATGGCAAACAAAGGCCCAATATGAGGAGTTATAACATATGGCAAACGTAATACTGTCACCTTCCACTCCATCTGCCATGTTTAAATGTTTGAATTGGCTAGCACGTTTGTCCTAGATAGTGTTCTAGCCTTGGTTGTAAACAATCTATAGTTTACGGATATCCACTATATACACATGGCAACGTAGTCATTTTATTTGCACTATTTCTGAAAATTATTTATCCAGACCTTTAGATATACTCTGGAAAGTGTCATTAATCTGCATAAAGGGCTACTTATGTTTCAGTAGTAATAATGGGGCATCGATATTAATACCGAAACACAGTCATAGAGGTTTTGATTAATGTGATGAGTGAATAAAATACGTTTAAAATTAGTAGTTTCAAAATACAATTAAATTATAGGTATTATTTTTCTCACAGCTGTACGCACTGTAATGATTTCTCTGATACTGGCAAATATAATATATGCACAAGACTTGGTTTGTGTTAAAGCCGTTTTATTCATTTAACCGCTAATTTCTACTCTTATACTACCTCTAACAGTTCATTTATACAAAAACTATCTTATCGTTAGTAGGTAGGTCTATAATTATACTCATGAATATGTAGTATATGGTTACAATCCTACAGGCACATGCGACAAAAAGTATAAAACATTTCATTTTTGTCATAATGTGACACCTAAAGTATAAATAAAGAATAACATTTCTTAAATATAAAGTTTCAGATAGTTATACTTGGATATCAACATTTGCATAATTTAACATTTAAAATTTTCAATATGTCCCTTTAATGCATTGAATTATAACAAAGTAAACCATGAACGATATCTTGACCAAAAAACAATATGCCACTTGGCAGCTCGTTAATTTAAACTAGTTTAGTTGTGGCATCGTCGTACTGAAAGTGTGCCAAGGAAAGTGATACTGACTACTGTAACCTGAAGTAAATGCTATTTACATAACTGTCATACACGTGCAAGGTATTCGGTTTATTAGTATATATCAGTTTGTCGTTCATTAATAAAGAATATTATACGCAGTTTCAATTCGTAAATATATTATGTTATAGTAAAGCAAATACAACTTCTCCGTGTTCAAAGCTGAAAGGGGCAAAGCCTTTGTAAAAAACATTGTTCTATTAAATGAAAATAACATCGTACTTAAAAGTTATTTTCACAAAACATTTTTATGATATAAACTTATGTTGTAGCTCAACATAATACAAGTGAGAGCGCACAATGTGATACCTTGTAGGTTACTGATACCGTGTAATAACACATACTCCTGGTTATATTGCAACTACGTAGCTAGTGTTACCATTACATTAAGTAACTTTAAGTTTAGAGGAAATACTACAACTGTTCATGACGGGACTATGACCATCACATTAACGAAATAAACGTCACTGGTCATATTTCCACATGCTCTTCTGATTCGTATAAATATGCCATCTTCCACTTTTTCCCAAAGCGATGATATCTGTTCAGTGTACTTTCCCTACAAATATCTTTGTGCGTTTTTATAGTGTCCTTGAACTGATATGTACCTGAACGCGAACAAGGTGGTAAACAACAAAAAACTCTGATAAAAAGTTGAAGCAAAAGTTGCGAAATATTCAGTGGCAGACAAGACAAACATCTAACTTATGCTGTAATAACAACAATGCACACAGGATAAAAACATGATTAGGGACACGTTTTGATTATTGGCAAAAGAGGGTTGTTCAAACAGTATAAATATAATTTAGATTCTCAAATTAAATATAGATATAGAAATACATATAAAGATGTATATATAAACAACAGCGTATATATTATATGGTATTCTTCTATTATAGGAGAACTTACCACAAGATAATATACAATTCAATTCAATTCAATTCAATTCAATTCTTTATAAGGCATAAACATTTACAATGTCCATCGCCCTTTATATTCACGCGGTTTAAACGGGGTTCTAACATGAAACATTTCAATATCGAGAAGAATATAATATTAATACACAATATGAGTACATCTGTTAACTTGTCACTTTTTAATTATATAACTTTATACTAAGGTACAGCTTCATAATCGAGGTTTTATATACTAGTTATTTTCATAATTTATACATAGATGAAATTGCAAAATCGTAAACCCAAATAATTTTTGAATGAATAAACAATATCTATACCAACAAAATGATCGTGTTTTATCTGTTTAGTTTGACAGCAATGTACATGTAGTTACATATAGGCCTAAACATCAATTAAAAACTGGAATAGTTAGAATTTAGGTCGTCTTCTGACATTAAAAAGTGATGACATCTGTACATATTTCTCGTACTATCTTGATAAACTGCGGTAAGTTTCAAGATCTCGTGTCTTCAGATATATACAACAACAGCTTTAGTTTGATGGTAAATTTCATGAAAGATAATCGGCCAGACATGTGTCATATTATAATGTTAAAGAATTTCTCGCAAACTTGATATCGGCGTATTTTCTAGGTTAAATATTCTGTCTCATCCTACGTCCGAGATCAAATTCTCACTCTCTGACCTTGAAACCATCTATGACAATTATATAATTTGACCACAAAAATTTGAAAGCTTATCCATAAATAACTAAAAAACCATTTTTCTAAACAAGACTCAATACATAAATATATAATTTTATATACATCTGAATATGACGAGGAATGCAACGCATCTCGTACCCCACCGACACAAATACCACACAAAATAATAACAAAACACGACGTCACAGCAATTTGCTAGGCTAGATCAATAACACACACTAAAATGTACCTATTATACTCGATGATCTTTAAATTCGCTCTATTTTATAAGAGTTATTCAACTATTTATGCAGTACTTCATAGATCTACCTCCATCGCCGGAGGAATTCGTAATGCCACTGTTGCAGCGACGGGGTAAATATTAAGGGAAATTACTCAAGAAAGCCACTTAAAAGCGATCGTGGTATAAAACATGTTGAATATTTAGATAAAAAAGCGTTTTCAATGTGTTCGGTATGCAAATAAACGAATCAATCATGGCGCGTTTGGTTTGGATAGAATAATCCGTAGTTTCGTGTGAACTCTGCAATAACACATTCCCAGCAAAACAGTTATGCATGTGAACGGAATTTTCTATCCGTGTAAGATTATTATACTCTGGGTTTGAAGTTTTTGTACTTATTGAATGACCCTCGGTAAGCAAAATACAATATAAAGTAGGTACTATTCGCGCACTCCATTCTGAATGAAATCATAAGACAGTCAACAGCCTCGGAGAAATTAACGTTATGATGGAATCTTGTTTCGTACTTTGTTTATTTATTTGGCTAGTATGTGTGCCTTCTGGTTCCTTTAAATCGATACATGAAGAGCCGATGACATGTCGAACATCTCGCTTCGATTTTGAAGATAGGTTATTGGAGCGGGGCGTTGTTCTCGCCCATGATATGAAAATTCTCAAGGAAAAGGTAGATACAAAACTTGATGAATTACAAATTGAAAAGGAAAAAATGTTGAAAGTTTTATCAACCTTGTCTCAACAGTTGACAACTGAACAACGCTCAAAGAACGAACAATTGACAACGCTCGCAGAAACAGTAAGCAATGGATTTGAAGACAAATTAGCAGAAGTTGACAAAGAATTGACGAAAAAGACCGTGGCAATTGACAACCAAATGACGATACAACAAGAACAAATGAAAAGAATGTCAATTGATCTTCACACATTTACAAACGAGACGTTGGCTAAACTAAAAGGTAAGGATCGTCCAAATATTTCACTTTGTATAGTGGAATGGTTTTCATATTTGAACGCTGCTTACATAGCTAAAACTTTAACAATAATGTTAATCTTCCACATCTTTCATACATTACATTTATTGTGTGTTATTAAAAGGAAACGAATTCATACTAGTGTCCCTTACAAGTATTTTTAAAACAAAAATTGTCTCTGATATGAACATCAAACATAGCATATACTTAACAAATGTTGTCGACATATTCTTTACAGAAAATGCCAGATATTACGGAATGTTATTGATTATTAAATGTCCTTAAATGATAATGAGAATAATCATATTAATTTATAAAACATTGATGAACAACCGGTGCTGTGACGCGTGTTTCAAAACTATTAACAAAAACGTTTATAATACTCTCTAAAATTTTGATTAGTGTTTTTAACATAAATAATATAACAATTGATAAAAATGAAACAAATTGTTCTCCTTTTTAAACAGCTAACAATAAAATTGTGACATGTGTGTCACATAGAAATAACCAGATTTTATGCCGCTTTCCAATATATCAGTCTGTAGAAACAGTGTACTATTTGTATTAAATTTAGCACCGTCTCACGGAAGTCAATTGTGTCACATTTCTGTCATAAGTGGCCCAAGAATGAAAGGAGGTATTTGTATCACGATACAAGAGTTTAAAAGCAGTAGTAGTAGCAGCAGTAGTAATAGTAACAATAATGATAGTAGAAGTAGTTGTAGTTGTAGCAGCAGTAGTAATAGTAACAATAAGGATAATAGAAGTAGTTGCAGTAGTAGCAGCAGCAGTAATAGTAACAATTATAATAGTGGAAGTAGATGTAGTAGTAGCAGCAGTAGTAATAATAACAATCATAATAGTAGAAGTAGTAGTAGTAGCAGAAGTGTAGTAGCATTATTATAATTGTTATAATTAAAAGTATTTTAGTAGTAGCAGTAGTAGTAGTAATAGTAGTAGTAGTAGAAATAGAAGTTATAGTTGTAGTTGTTGTAGTAATAGTAGTAGAAGAAGTAGAAATTGTAGTAACAGCAGTGATAGTAGTAATTTAGTAGAAAAGTAGTAGAAGTAGTTATACTTATAGTAGCAGAAGTAGTTGTATTAGTAATAGAATAGAAGTAGACGTAGTTGTAGTAGCAGCAGTGGTTATAGTAGTAAAAATAGTGGTAAAATAGTAGTAGGAGTAGTAGAAGTAGTTATAATAGTAGTTGCAATAGTTGTTAATTTGAAGCTGTATTAGAAGTAGTAGTGGTTGCTATAGCGTTTATAGTAAAAAAGCAGTTGTTGTTGAAGTAGAAGTAGGTAGTAGTAGTAGTAGTAGTAGTAGTAGAATTAGTAACAATAGTTGATGTTTTGCAGCAGTATTGGAAAAAGTAGTAGTTGTAGCGTTATAGTAGCAGTTGTTGGTGATGTAGCAGTAGTAGTTGTTGTTATTGTTGTTGTAGTAGAACTAAATATTGTTGTTTTGCAGCGGTGGTAAGAAGCAGTAGTAAATAAAGCGTTAATATTAAAAATAGTAATTTAAAAATGAGTTGTTGGTGTTTTAGCAGTCGTAGTAGCTGTTGCTGTTATGGTAGTAGTAGTAGTAATAGTAGTAGTGGTTGTTGATTTGCAGTAGAAGTAAAAGTAGAAGTAGTTGCAGCGTTAATAAAAAAAATTGTGAAAAGAGTTCTACTTTTTGTAGCAGTAGTAGTAGTTGTTGTCATTGTAGTTATATAACTATTTATACTACAACAAAAACAACTACTACTTCTTCAACAACAACAACAACAACTACTACTACTGCTAATACTTCTACAGCAGCAACAACAACAACTACTACTATTTCTACAACAACAACTATTACACCTACAATAACAACAACTATACTTATCGTACAACAAAAAAAAACAGTAACTACTACTACTGCGTCAACAACAACAACAACAACTACTAGTCCTACAACAACAACAACAACAACAACAAAAACAACAACAACATATAATACTTCTACTACAACAACAACACTTACAACTTCTATTGCTACAAAAAAAACAGCATAATTATTGCTACAACAACAACAACAACTACTACTTCTACTCTTACAATAACAACTACTACTACTATTCCTACAAAAAAACATTATTATTGCTACAACAACAACAACAACTACAGCAACTTCTACTACATCTACAACAACAACAACAACAACAACTACTACTAATACTCCTTCCCCCACAACAACAAAAACTACTACAACTACTACAACTACTCCTATAACAACAGCAACAACTACGACTACTGCTTCAACAACAACAACTACTACTCCTACAACAACAACAACAACAACTACTACTTCTTCTACAACAACAACAAAAACAAATATTATTGCTATAAAAAAAAAATACTACTACTATTACACCTATAACAACAACAACAACTACTACTTCTAGGACTACTACTACTTCTACTCCTAAAACAACAACAATAATTACTAATACTGTTACAACAATAACTACTACAGTAACTACTACTCCTGCAACAACAAAAAAAAAAAAAAAAAAAAATACTTCTTCTTCAACAACAACAATTACAAATACTATTGCTACAATAATCATGACAAGTACAACTACTCTTACAAAAAACAACATTATTTTTGCTACAACAACAACTACTATACTACTACTATTACAACACCTACAGCAACAACAACAAGAACAACTGCTACTACTACTTCTCCTGCAACAACAACAATAACTACTGCTACTGCTTTATCAACAACAACTATTTCTCCTACAACAAAAACAACTACTACTACAACTACAATAAAAACAACAATAACAAATAATACTTCTTCTACAACAACAACAATTACTACAACTACTACTACTACTACTTTCACTACTACTACGTCTACAACTCCTACTCCTACAACAACAACATCTACTGCTACCACAACTACCATTATTATTACTACTATTTCTACTACTACTACTACTACTACTACTACTACTACTACTACTACTCTTACTTCTGCTACAAAAACAACAACAACGACGACTTTTACTACTACTACAACTGCTTCTACACCTACAGCAACAATTTCTACTACTACTACTACTCCTACAAAAAAAACAACAACCATGACTATTGCTACAACAACAATGTTGCTGCTGCTGCTACAAAACAACAACACATGCAATTACTACTACTACCACACCTCAACAACAAGAACTTCTACTACTATAGTAGTTGTTGTCGTTTCTGTTGTTGAAATAGTAGTAGTTGCTGTTATTGTAGCAATGGTAGTAGTAGTAGTTGTTGTTGCTGTTTGTTTAGGAGTAGAAGTTGTTGTTGTTGTTTGTGTAGAAGTTGTAAATTTGTTTATGTAGTAGTGTAGTAGTAGTTGTTGTTGTTGTTGTTTGTGTAGGAGTAGTAGTAGTAGTTGTTGTTGTTTTTAGTGTAGAAGTTGTGAATTTGTTTGTGTAGGAGTAATATTAGTTGTTGTTATAACAATAGTAGTAGTTGTTGTTGTTGTTGTCGTAGGAGTAGTAGTTGTTTAAGCTGTTCCTGTAGGAGTTGTTAATATGTTGTTCATGTAGGAGTAGTAGTAGTTATTGTTGTTTGCATAAGAGTAGTAGTAGTTGTTGTTGTTGCTGTAGTAGTAGTTGTTGTTATTGTAGGAGTAGTGTTTGAGTAACTGGGAGTAGTTTTAATTGTTGTTGTTGTTGTTGTTGTTGTTGTTGTTGTTGTTGTTATCATTGTAGGAATAGTAGTACTACAAAAATAACAACTACTATTATTGCTACAATTACAGCAACGACAACTAACTAAAACAGCAACTCTTGCTACTACTACAACAACAACAACAACAACAAATATTACTATTCCTACAACAACAACAACTATTACTATTCCTACAACAACAAAAACTACTACCATTACTACTACTACTACTACTACTACTTCTGCAAGAACATCAACAAAAACTGCTACTTCTACTACTAAAACAACAACTATTACTACTACTAGTTACTACAACAACAACAACAACAACTACTACTACTACTACTACAACTACTACTTCTACTCCTACTACTCCTACAAAAACAAAAACAACTTCTTCTTCATCAACAACAACTACTATTACTACTACTACTACTACTACTACTACTACAACAAATACAACAACAACTATTACTACTGCTTCAACAACAACAACAACAACAACAACAACAACAATAAACAACAACAACAACAACCAACAACAACAACAACAACAACAGCAACGACTACTATTGCTACAGCAACAACTATTACTACTACCTGTCACTAAAACAACAACTACTATTACAACTTCTACTACTCCTACTACTTCTACAATAACAACATCAACAACAACTGCTACTACTACAACAACAACAACAACTACTACTACTACTGCTTCAACAACAACAACTTCTACTATTACTACTTCTACAACAACACCAACAGGTGCTACATGCACTACTCCTACAAAAACAGCACTAACAACAACAAAGTCTACTACTTCTCCTACAAAAAACAAATAAAAATTACTTCTTCATCAACAACAATAACTACTACTACTACTGCTTAAACAACAACAACAACAACGACCACTATTGCTACAGCAACAACTATTACTACTACCAGTTACTAAAACAACAATAACTTAAACTACTACTACTCCTACAACAACTACCACTACTGCTTCAACAACAACAATGACAATAACAACAACTACTACTACTACTATTGCTTAAACAACAACTATAACTACTACCAGTTACTAAACCAACTACTCCTACTTCTACTACTACTACCTCTACTACTTCTACACCAACAACATCAATAACTGCTAATACTCCTACAACAACAACACCAACCACAACTGCTACTACAAACAACAACTACTACTACTCCTACAACAATAATAATAACAACAACAACAACAACAACTACTTCTACAACTACAACTTTATCTACTTAAACTCCGATTACAACAACAACTGCTACTACTACTCCTACAACAGCAACAGTTACAACTACTATTGCTACAACAACAATGACAACTTTTGCTACACCTACATAAAACAACAACAACCATTATTGCTACAATACAAACAACAAATACCACTACTACTACTAAAACTACAACAACAACTACTTTTACACCTACTACTACTACTACTACTACTACTACAATAATAAAAACTATTATTGTTATTCCTACAAAAAAACAAACAACCACGACTATTGCTACAACTACTACTGCTGCTACTACATAACTTCGATAACAACATAACAACAACAACTACTACTACTACAAAAATAACAATTACGGTTGCATAAACAACAATTACTACTACTCCTACCAAAAACAACAACAACCACGACTATTGCTACATCAACTACTACTACTACTACTACATCTACTACTACTACGGCTCCGATAACAGCGACAACTACTACTACCACTCTTAGAAAAACAACAACAGCCATTATTATTACTACTACAACAACAGCTACTACTACTACTTCTCTTTCTACTACTACTACTGCTACTACTACTACTACTTCTACTACTACTGGCAGTAGTAGTAGTAGTTGTTGTTGTTGTGGTAGTAGTAGTAATAGTAGTAGTAGTAATAGTAGTAGTCGTTGTTTTGTAACAATAGTAGTAGTATTTGTTGTTGTAGCAGTAGTAGAAGTAGGAGTTTTTGTAGGAGTAGTAGTTGTTGTAGCAGAACTTGTTGTTGTTTTATTAACTTGTAGTAGTTATTGTTGTTGTTGTAGCAATATTAGTAGTTGTTGTTATTTTTATTGTTGGAGTAGCAGTATTAGCGGTAGTTATTTTTGTAGTAGTAGTAGTAGTAGTAGTAGTAGTAGTAGTAGTAGTTGTTGTTGTTGTATCAGTATATTAAATTTTGTTAAAGTAATTATTGTTTTGTAGCACTAGTAGTAGTTGTAGTTATAGCAGTAGTAGTAGTTTATGTTGTTGTAGTTGTAGTAGTAATAGTAGTAGTAGTAGTAAAAGTCGTTGTTGTGTAACAGTAGTAGTAGTTGTTGTTATTGAAGCAATAATATAAGTTATTGTTGTTGTAGCAGTTATAGCGGTAGCTATGTTTGTAATAAGTAGTATTAGTAGTAGTAGTAGTAGTAGTAGTAGTTGTGGTAGCAGTAACAGTTATTTTATATCAGTAGTATTTTGGAATGTTGACGTTGTTGTTGTTTTTTATCAGTAGTAGTTGTTGTTGAAGTTGTTGCTAAAGTACACATATCTATAAAACTTTTGTTAACATATTGTTAATTTGATTATTTAAATGAATACGGAAAAATATCATATGAGAATGTTCCGTTTACTATTTGTCGGTAAAATTTCATTTGTACTAGAACATTCATTCCTGGAAGGTGATTTGAATAAATGTTGGGAATATTTCTCACAATCGGTATAATGTAAATAGTAATATCTTCTTAAAATAACATGCTGACTTTATTTAATATTGCTTTATTCGGTGTTAAATAATAACATCTTACCACTAACATATGTTAAATGTTATAAATACGTACACAATACAGTATAAAACGTTTTCAAAAGTGCGCAGTTGTACTTCATCTCCTCCAAAATAGTCTTAATATACAGACTACTTTCCAATGTTACATCATGCTTTAAAATACAATAAATGTCAATATTAGACTCAAACATGTTTACTAGATTCCTAAATGTGTTTAAGCATTCATATTTACAATATTATATTTTATTAATTTACAGATAAGCAAGTTGCATTCAGTGTTACCAGCCCTACCAGACAATTTGTAAAGGGTGTTCCAACATTCAGCAACATCATGGCAAACATCGGAGACGGATACAACAAGGAGACAGGACAATTCACGTGTCCCGTGGCTGCGGTGTATCAGTTCTCGTTCACGGTGTGTTCCACAAGTAGTTCAGCAAGTGTGTACTGTTGGATCAGACTGAATGGTTCTACTAAAGTGTTCGGTCAAGCTTACAAGACACAGTATTCATCCCATACAGTAACAGTTACATGGTTATTACAGAAGGGTGACGTGGTAGATCTAGGCAACTGTAGCGGCTGGAGCAGCGCCAATGCACCAGCAGGAGCAACCGTGTTTAATGGTGTCTTGATATCAGAAACATAACTGTCGGGCTTGTTTTGTACCAAATAAAGTAACTAACTTTGTGAATGTAAAAGTGATTGAGATGTGTAACTAAATATGAAGAAAAAAGGAAAGAACCCATAATTATTTGCAATTCATAGGCCAGTGAGAACATATACAAAACAAGATCACATATACATGCATGAGTATGAATGTGTAGGCCTTTGATTACTGGTGTTATTATATTTAAACATTAAGATATTATTGAATGATATCATCGTGTTGCTCCATCATCGTGTCGTATCCATCTTATTGACACAAAATTGGATTTTTGTATAATAGTTAATGTCTTCTACGGACTCACCATTTTTTATCAAATAAGATCATTTAAATACAAATGGTTATTTTACTGGGCTGTTTGTGGTAAAATATGTCTACTCGTTCATATTGCGCATTATTACATAATTATTACATAGTGCAGAAGTGTTATAAACCCATGGCATATTTTTTTATTATATTAAACTAGTGCAATACCCCTTCCGATTCATCGTTTGGTGTTTTCCGTAAAACTCGGCTCTCGTACGTAAATGCCGAACTAACATCTCAAGCTGTAATATACAATATGACAATGTCATCTCAGATTAATTCTTAGTACATAGACTGCTCAACCGGCTGTGTTGAACTCATTAGGAGAAGCTTAAGCTTGTAACTCGTTTTTCTACATAGTTTAAGGATAGCCAAATTGAATGTTGTAAAGATAAAAATAGTAAGTTGTATACTTTGTAATTTTAGGTCATTTGAGTACATTAACTCCCCAAACATCTCTTAACATGTGTTCTCTGGTGGTAAAGGACCAGACTTCTGTTTCACCAACATTTTTTCTTAAATACATGCTTAAAAAAATTAATGTAAATTATGTAAATCCACTAATGTGGTTCGAAATATTGTTGAAATGGTTAACAAAAACTTTCAATTCTTGCTTCAGATCAGTATAGCAAATATTGGCATAGCATTTACTGCAATGATAAATCACTGGTGTTTAAAAGTTGCTTTTATTTGTTTAAACAGATGGGTGTATTAAAGAGCGTTTAAGACACTTAGGGTGTCACTGCATTGTCAAATAGCCAACAAACCGTGACCCCCAGTTAGTGTGCATTTTATGAGCAGATATGCTATCAAAATAATACCTATGTGATATTGTTTTTACCATGGAAATCCTAGACCTCATTTTATATCGATATGTTCCGTTAAGCGATATGAATTATTGAGTGCGTGTCCGAATTTTGTTTTTGTACCAGGTATTTGTTACCCCGTCTCCAGAAGGACCAAGACAAATCAGATAATAGAGGGGTTTAAGTTCAGGGACCGGGCTCTTACATGTACCAAATCAATGTTCCCGCCGTGTCATAGAGGCGCGACGGTTTTACTTTGTGTCCAAAATACCCGGATTAAAGCGTTGCTTCGATTCTTGAACTTAGTTTATACTAAGTTATTTTAGCTCAATTGCGATGAAAGCTCAGAGCTTATATGAACCGCTTTCAAGTCCGCATTTTTTTGGTAGAACCAGTACCGAGTATTGTTTTGTAAGAGGCATTGGGTCCGGGGGATCGAACCTGCAACCTCTGGTATCAAAATATGTTAAATTAGTGAAACCGGGTCAACAACGCAATGGCTACCAAACATTAAGATAACTTGTACATATATGCATTTGTAGACGTGCAGAACAATATACATATAATCGAAATCAGTTTTCACAATTTAATATAAAGTAGTTAATTATATAGTGGAATATCAGTAAACATCTGGCAGGTTAATCATTTGTACATGTATTAGAAATATTTTGAAATAATAAGTATATAAGCTTAAGCTCTGCAAATTCCTGAGCAAATACTACACAGCTTAAAAAGTGCAAAAATTCACCTACAAATCCCTAATAAGTACTCATCCAGTCTAACAAACATTGATGAGAGTCAACCTTGTTACGTTATCAAAATGCTTTAAACTTTTAACTATAAAGCAACAATACATGTTAAATTGAATGTTGAAGTTCATTTATTGATGATAGATCAATGCTTAAAAAAACAATCCAATTGTCATAAAACATTCCGCTTTGAATCTTTTATCTGACTTTGTAAACTTATTATTTTGAAAAGAAAGTAATGCTTTATTGATGTATATAAACATTAAATAATTATTCTTATTGCAGGTCTAGTCCTTATAATGAGCAGTTCAATACTATAGTTGATTGGAGAAAAGAAAAGAAGGAAAAAATTAAAAACACTCTGGGGAGGGGATGGGGATTGATATAAATAATTATCTACAAAATATAAATGTATTTGTAATCAAACAAATGTGTCTAAATTAAAACTGAAAGAGTAACATGTAAAATGTTTCAAATTTGTATCAAGATATTAGTGGCTTATAATCATTCCAAATAATATCAAAAGTGTGTATTTTACAATTTATTGTTGCAAGATAGCGTTCTGTATTATACAGATTTATAATATGTTTTTTAAAGTTGTCAAGTGTAGGTTTAACGGTTTTAAGTTTCTGGGTGTAAATAAATTTCTTTGCAATGAATATTATTTTGTTCAAAACTTTTTCAAAAATTTTATTTCCGAACTTAATGTTTGTATTTGTCCAATTTAAATTAATGCCTATACATTTTTTTCGCGAATATGGTTCATCAAACATGAGATAAATTGTTTAGAAATGTCATATCGATAAAAATATGTTTAATTGTTTCTATTTCTCTGTTGCATAAGCCCTGTTTTCTTGTGTTCTGTATGTTGATAGTGAAAGAAATAAAGAGTGTTAATGTGTGTTTGTGCATTTACGAGAACATTAAACAGTTAAACAGGGTTTGAATGTAAAACTCATCTGACAACGTAAGGTAAAGGGTTCCCGATGAGAACATTAAACAGGGCATTATTAAATTGTACTTTATAAATATATCAAGACATGATACAGTAGTATCCTTCATTACGGAATGGTGTAAGGCACTGCCATTTAACAAATCGGTCCAAAATCTTTAAAAAAAGAAAGTTCGCCAGGACGGTGATTTTATTCAGATTTACTCTGATGTATCATCCAACATTAAACTGGATATGCCATATATAACCCGAAATATGTTGAAAATGGCGTCAATCCCCATTCAACAAAATCAAGCTAAAAAGAAACATTTGTCGGATATTTCTGAGTTACCACGTCTGTTGGGGTCACATGTAACTAAAGCACATAAAAATTATATAACTAAGATAACATATAAGTAACTAAAAGGGCACATTTGTAACTTTTTAGAAAAAATACGACAGGGCACAAATGTAACAAATCGGACACAAATGTAACTAAAATCTTATATGTAACTGAACGGGCATATATGTAACTACCACGAAGCATGCTAACGTAGTTGTGATAGTCTCCAATATATGTTGTAAATACTGATATTGTTAATCTAGTGTATGTATACTGACCAAAAGAGCTAACCTGACACTCATTATTTTTCGTAATTCACCGTGTTGTCTTAGGTTGAAATCCGGACAACATGCTGAACTTTCTTTAACTTAAGTATGATATATGTAGTTTAAGTGCCTAGTAAGACGTGTGCCAGAGGTAATTATTCAACCATGAAAATATTCAAAACGACTATATTACGGCTTAATATCACTTAAATATTTGCTTGTTGAAGCAATATGCTTGACTTAACGTGCACTTTGTATTTGCTGGCGTATGTGTCTCTCAGAAAATAACTTAAGCTCTTTATTTTTCGGATGAAATTAAAATTTATCTCAACAATTTGATCGTAAATATTTTCGAATTGGACATGTTTTCTAGGTTCTAAAAGTGACGTCATGACGTAAATCGGAACAGAAAGCATTTCGCGATTTTGCAACATTGCAATTGAAATATTGCACATATGGATTTGATTAATATTCAGAATAAAAAGCAGATAAAATTATTCTAAACCGATGTTTACCTATCTGATGAACTGGTGGCCATGCTTTAAGGCAATATTAAGCATTTCCGACTACAGCTGCTGTCATATGCACTTTTATAGTGATGTTTTATTATGTTTCTTCTTTATACAGTCACTATAACTAACACACGAGCTCGAGCTGCACGTACAGATAAGCATTTAGCCAAAAACCGACGCGGATGAGTGATTTAAAAAAAAGATTATATATATATATCATTATCTTGTCAGACTGTTTGATTCGTAATATGTCAAATAATCATCACAAAGCCAGGTTCGACATTGCCAGTCATCATCACCGCCAACTGTGGAATTAATGAGACAGACACAAGCTTTATCTAAATCTGTATTAACTTTATTATTCAATACCTTCGATTGCAACAAATTATGTTATAAATAAAACATTATGTAACTGTAAAAAAACATACATTTAATAAGTATACATAAAAAACAAAAACAATTTTGTACTGGAGGATTGTTTCTAACACCAAAAAAGATGTCTCTCTCAAAATATCAGTCAAAATCTCTCACGAGGTTCAAATGGATGGAGCTGACAATATTTGTACCAGAGGAGACATAAGTACTATATTTTTGAATAATGGTTGCAACTTAAAGAAGAAATACTTTTACAAAGATTGTCTGCGCACTTTAGTAATGATATTTCATTCTATTTGTACAAGTTTTTTGAGAAACGATTTTGTGGCATTAATGTATATCTAGAAGTTTATTTTGGTAATTTAGATTGAATATCTAAATTGAAGGTAACAAATTATGGTATTCTAGTTCACTATCAAAATATGATTTCCATTAAGATAAATATGAAAACACGACAATAAAAAACCTGTAAGTGTCCAAAACTGACACCAGTTAATTATTTCAGTGACTAGGTAATGTTAAGTTAACTAAAACATATCTAGTTAACCACTTAGCTAACGCGATAATTATATGATTATTTAATTAATTAAAGTCATATGCTTTTCATTACGATAAATATCTTAAAACGAAAATAGTGTATTATCTGCTTTCAACTGCTACCACATACCAACATAATTTATTAATTAGCCATCTAGGCAATATTTACGTTACTAATTAATTAACTGTATTTGTTGAATAAGTACCAAAGTATTTAAAATACTGAATATCTAAAAACACGAATATTATCTGGTTATTCAGTTAACTAAGCGGTATCGCAAATCTTATCTAGATAGCTAGTCAATATAAGTTGATATGTGGTAGCAATTGCAAAGCAGTTAATAGATAACTTTTCGAGTTAAGATATGTATCGTAACGAAAATCCTATCACGTTATTTAACTTGATAACCAGATAATTATCGTGTCCACTAAGTGGTTATGTAGATATTGTGTATTTAGTTGCATGGATCAAAACCATTTTATTTATAAATAATTTGAGTGTTTTAAAACAGTGTATCCATTTTCCTATATCGAATAAAACAAAACAATAATTTACAAGTGAGTTTTGTGATAATTGATCAACTAACTGATCTACAATTTGCAATTAATAAAGGTCATTAAAAGAGCAAGAACCAACTTGATACGGGCGCATCGACAAATACACGAATCTCGTACAATATCCAACCTTTGTACATTATGAATGAGTTTCCGTTATATATATATTCGGCTACAACAATTCTAATGAATGTTATTTGTTAAAAGTTCCTGAGCAACAGTGCTTTGTGGCGTCACAAACAATCGCAAATCTCGATCAACGGTGATTTATCTAAAATTATGCTCGAAGCTTGATATGAACGTTCTCGGGTATGTGTACACGAGAAAAAGAACGACAAGCCGTTATATAATTATGTTCGATTAAGGAGTTACATCTCCCGTATAAAAGTTGATAATTATTTTTATTAGAATAATGTGGTGTTTCTCTCTGCAAAACTGAGTAAATATTAAAATAAATCCTTGTCCAGGAGGTAAATAACCTTTACCTTGGTATCTCGATGGGAGACGTTAATGTATCATTACTGATGTACGCGGATGATATTGTGCTTGTAACAGATTCCGAATTAAACTTACAAACAATGTTGAACACTCTTCACCAATGGTGTAAACGTTGGAGGGTACTCATAAACTCGAATAAATCCAAATGCATGTTCTTTACAATAGGCCAAAGTCAACGCAGTAATGTTGTATTAAAAATTGGCAATAATATTCTCGAAACGGTAGACTCCTCCAAATATTTAGGTGCAATTTTCAATGAAAAGAACAACTTTAACATTAACTGTGAAGCATTAGCGAAAGGGGCCGGACGAGTTTTGGGGGTATAAACTATTTTAAAGCATTGTTTATGTTCCAAGTCGTGCAATGAGATATGTCATGAGTGTACATAAGTTCGCTTCTACGTTAGCACTGACGGGCGATACAGGATGGTTACCTAGCGTTTACAGAAGATGGAGCTCGATGATACGATTCTGAAATAGACTGGTTAATATGGATGATAAAAAAAAAACTTACAAAAAAGATGTTTATCCATGACTCTTTGTGCAAATAATTGGTCATGTGACATACAGAAAATCACGAGAAAAATTGGGAAAGTGCCATTAAACGACTTTTATACTGATATTTGGTCACGTGATGTACAAATAGCCCAAAGCTGAGAGCGTTTATAAACTAATCAAAACTGATAATTACATTATCATATAGAAGTGTGAAAAATCAATACTGAGTCAGTTCAGATGCGATATTCTCCCGCTCAGAATAGAGACGGGTGGATACGTCGAAGAGAAAGACTAGAATCTGTGAAATACCGTCTGTTGAGGATAAAATACACGTTTCATTCAACTGTGAACTATATATGCATAGAATACATTAGTGATATCTTTGACCGTACTAATTTCATTTTTGCCAACCAGTTTAATAAATCAAATAATGAATATGAACGAATTTAAGACTCTTTTTATTACATTTGCTTATTATACT
Source organism: Panopea generosa (assembly GCA_029582155.1). Taxonomy (NCBI): domain Eukaryota; kingdom Metazoa; phylum Mollusca; class Bivalvia; order Adapedonta; family Hiatellidae; genus Panopea; species Panopea generosa. The sequence continues at coordinate 17,354,059 of CM055905.1, forward strand.
CCTGTACCGCAAGTAATGTGATGTTACAGCTAATCGTCAAGACATATAAATATAACACACATATATCATATCTGTTTCTTTTATCACCGGACTGAGCGTTATATAACTTGATTTTAAAAAATCAGGACAAATTGCCTTTATAACAAGGTGCATTTAAGGAATAAAATGAATAAAGTTTTAAATTGTTTCATGTTATTTTGTAAAATAAAGTTGTTGTACCACCGTATCCTGGTCATTTGTTATATTTTATTTCTCTTAAAATTGATTATATATTACCTGTTATTCATAGTGGGCAATATGGTGCTGTATATTGAGAGAATTGTGCCTTTTTTGAGAAAAGCACCAAATTTGGCACATACATAGTACAAGGTAAACTGATTACTTTAACCACTTTCAAAATGACGGAAAATCCAAGATGGCTGCCAAATTTTACAAATTTCATGTTTGTCCTTATATTTACAGTATTTTATGAAATATTATAACTCTTAATGACTAATGTTATCAAATTATACTAATTTTAATAATTTTAATGGTTTTATTGCGACAAACTATTTTTAAAGAGACAAAAATGCAAACTAATGGCTAAGATCGTCAAAATTAGCGAACATTTCTATTATTTAGATTTTTCTTATACTTTTGCACAATGTTTTCATCAACGTTTTTACAAAAAGACATGCTTGGACATGTAAGATACAAAATTGCTTAAATAATTAATAGGAAAGGTTTGTATCTATATGCAACTTAAAGTGGGTGGTGTAAATCAATATGACATTATGTACCAGCATCAGTCAATGCTTGAACAAATTAAAGATCAAATTTTAGAAATATCCAACAGCTACTGGTATATTATTATGATGTACAAACTACTTTAGCCTTTGTACATTTACATCGTTTGAAATCCCCTTTGTCAGCATGTAGAGAGACGACCAGATTTGTTCCCGTACTCTTTCCCAATCTGGTTTGTTGTCTTTTTTGTGGGGATGGGGGGGGGGGGGGGGGGTGGAATGGTGATAGGAAAAGATCTGATAAGCTATCTGTTCGTTTGGTGCATTATTGCTGAGCTGTCGATATAATGATTGGTCATTTTATGTGTGAACAATTCCTTTAAGGACTCATTTACATTTGATGAAGTACTTGTTGGGACGAATATAAATCACTTGTGGAGCGTATATTTATGCTTAGTACTGGTTCTACACAGGAAGACTTCGAACGTTATTTGTATAAAAACTTGTTTCACAATCGAAGTAAAATAAGTAAGTGTAAACTAAACTTAAATTACAAATCACTCTATAAATGACATTACACCTTTATGGATCCTTTACAGGAAAGTAGTGAATATATTTTCAAATGCATTATTGTTACCCCTACTCTATAGTTTTCTTTTCCCACTAAATAATGGTGAAGTTTCGTCACACACTCGTCCTCTCTTTATGAGGTAGGAGGATGCATTTGTCAACGATTGAATATGTAGCTGATCCGTCAAACATAATGGCGTGTGACAAAACGACTATGATCACTCTGCATTCTGTTAAAAAAGTTTATCATGAAACTAATGATGATTTTGCATTCTAAATTGATGAAATAATGAATAAGCAACAACTAGTAACTGATAGTTTTGAGACAACAAACACAATTAATACCGACCCCTTAACTTATACATGTCTATATACACGTGTCTGCTGTATTTATCTTTTGAGTTTTGATACTTGTATTGCATAGAAATTATATGAATCAGTACAGCAAAGCATTAAAACAATAAAAACATACCGGCATTGTAAGTATTTTTTTACATTTTAAACCCAATGATATATTCTTTCATATCACTCACTTAAATACTATTACATCTCACATTTTTGTCTTCAATCTAATTATGAACCTTTAACACATTTTGTTACGTTTACAAGGTAAAGTACGCTAAATCATGTAAATATGAGGTTATATCAGTATTTATATATATATTTGATGTTGATTTACCCCAACCACCGTTTTTTGCATATAAATACAATGTTTTGCGCCATATCATTAGAAACTTTATTTTTATATGTTTATAAAGTGTGTTTCTATTACTTTGAAAATATCTATGAAAAAAATGGGCAAAATTATTATAGAACATTCAAATTATCGAAATTGTTGCTATGTTTTAAGACTTTAAGTCTTACATTTTGCATATTTTATTATCTTAAAATCTTCTTTCGCAATAAAAGCATTAGTCATAAAGAGCTCTCACATATCATTAACTAAATTGTAAATATAAAGACAAATAGGGATTTTTTTACATTTGGGGGCCATCTTGGAATTTCCGCCATTTTGAAAGTGGTTCTCGGTGTTAAAATAATCAGTTAACCTTGTTCTATGTTTGTGCTAAGTTTGGTGCTTTTCTCAAAAATGACACAAGTTCACGAAATGGCTCCACTATCATATGCTGCGAGTTGTTACCTGTTTATTTCCCTAATAATTTTAAATATGTTTAACAAAATTTAATATTTGGTGTTTTATTATTTAATTTACTGTTAAAGCTTTGTTGACCATTAAATATGTCCTTTGGCTAAACAATGATATATAATAATTATTGAAATATATTATTGAAGGTGTATTGATATAGAACTCAATAGATGTCTTACGGTTACATTAACATATGTAAATTTAATTAAACCTTAACTAACCAAAATAAACAAGGAGACGCGTTGCATGTGGCATGAAGACGAATTTCATTTTGTATTACTATGTCCTGTCTACCATGAACTTAGATTGCAAGTTTTCATAACTGTTATATCCATAGACCAAATATGTTATAGTTTACAAATCTTCTTCAATACAAAAGAAACCAGGAAATTGTTAAATTAAACAAATTTAATTCTGAAGCATTTGTACGACGACATTCCATAATAAATAATGATAAATGTGTTCATCCTCAAAACAAACTTATTTTCTGGAAAAGAAAATTTTAGTTTATATAAACTAAAATCTAATTTATATACGTGTTGAAATGTCGATAGTACTGACGTGCGAATACGTGTGGTGGTGCGCGAGCGTGTATGTATGTGTGTAAGTGTAAGTGAAACTATATGCATGTTAATTCACTCAACTTGTTATGTGTTTATGTGTTATAAATATTCTTCTTCTTCTTTCTTCTTCTGCATGTTTTTACAATTAAATGACACACAGTTTCAAGTATGACAGCTAAAGTTATCCAAATTCAATTAATTTTGATCTATAGCTCCACATATACTGATTCTCACACTCGACTAAGATATAAGGCATTCACGAGGTCATAATAATTTATTTTGGATAAAAAATGTTAAAACGTTTATGTATAACTTTAAATGCCGGTATGATATTGATAGTAAACGTTAGGTATGACCATTTTAAATCACTTTTATATAATGCTAATGTGCACGAGAAGTTCTGCAAATAAATGACGATATAGATATTGATGATGTGTTTAACAATGCATTCGATATGTCAGTATTACAGGCAAGAAATGGCAAATTTAAAATCAAAAATGTAGTGGGCCTGATGGAATAATTTCAGAAATGACTAAAGAGCACTACTCTGGACATTCCTCTTATACTTTTATCTCTTTATAACAAAATATACGACACTAGAGTGTATCCTCTGCTAGGTCAGAAAGCATACTGTGTCCACTTTATAAATCCGGTCAAATGAATGATACTTATAATTTCAGAGGTATAATTTTAATTGATATTTTGAATACAATTGTTACAGGTATGATGAAAACACGACAATATAATTGGTCTGAAGAATATAATAAGGTAGGTGGAGCGAAATCTTCCGAAGCGAAATGAGGATTTCACAAAGGTTACAGTACAACAGATAATGTATTTACATTAATCGCCATGTCACAATAATATCTAGCAAAAAAGGTAGTAGATTATTGTTTCTTCGTTGACTTTTCTAAGGCACTTTGATACCTTAAACCACTTTGAACTTATGCAATGTTTGATAAGAAAAGGAGTTGGAGGAATTTCTAAAACTCCTTGTTGCTATGTATAAGGGTTGGTGATTGTAAATATACTAAACAATTTATTGTAACATAGGTACACGGCAAGGAAGTAACCTCAAAACAATTTTATTCTCACTTTTTATTAATGATCTTATTGATGAACTAAAAGGAGCCGATATCAGAGGAATACAAATATCAGAATCTGAAGATGTCGTTGCAGTGATGTAAGCAGATGATTTGGCAAACGTTAATGATACTGTTATAGGCTAACAGTCACAGACAGATATCATTTCTTCATTTTGTATTAGAACTGGAATGAAAATTAATGTGCTAAAGGTAAAATAGTTGTTTTCAGAAATGGCTGTACACTTACACAAAATAAAAAGTGATTTTAGTAATGATATGTTACTAGGAAACAGTTTCTATGTATAAATATATGGCATTATATATAACTCCAAAATTGGACATATGCAAAACATGGCTTGCATCACAAGCTAAGAAAGAAATTATATCAATGATTAAATTACAAAATAATGTTGGTAATTCTTGAGAGGAAATACTTATTTAAACTGTTCGATACAATGGGTTATCCAATTTTATTTTATGCATCTGAAATGGGGATATGAATATTCAAAACCAATTGAAAATGTACATGATCAATTTTGTAGATTTATTTTAAAACTCCTAACTAATGTATTTCATTGTTTGTTAGAGGAATATGTGGTAGATACCCATTGTCAGATATTGGTTGAAATTGCTAACGATGAATAGAACAAGATATCCATACCAATGTTATAAAATATTAAAACAGTTGGATGAAGTTGGACGTATTACTTGGGCAACCAAAATTAAAAATCTACTTTTCAAATATGGGTTTGTGTATGCCTGGTTAAAACTGGCGTTGGTGATGATATATTGTTTATTTATACATTCAAACAAAGACTAATCAACTGTTCTAAACAAGAATGGTGTGGTAGTGTCGTTGAGGCTGGAAAAGGTCGTTTTTATAGATATATTATACCTAAACTGAAAACTGCAAAATACTTTTATAATCTGCCATTGATATTCATAATTTCTCTTTCAAGATTTAGATGCTCAGCTCATAATTTGATGATAGAAACTGGCAGACTGGCATAACAACATTCCATATGAATACAGAATATGTCCATTTTGCAATAGCAAACAACATGAAGACGAGTATCATTTTATTGTGATCTGTCCGTTATCTAGCAACTTAATAAAGCAATACATTTCTATCCTAATTACACCTTCATATCAATTATTTTATCATTAATTTAAAAATGGTGACGTACTTACCAAAGTTTATATACTTTGCGTTCAAACTCAGAATAGACAGCATCAAAACGTTAAATAAACAAGTATAGTTTAATAGTTTACAGTCTAAATTATGTAAATTACATATGTAAATTTCAGTAAAAGGTAATTTTCAAACAAATCAAAATAATTTTATTAGATTTAAAATATCATTATGATGCTGCATTACAATGGTTATAATGTACACTGCTTGATTAATGAACATTTCGTATTATGAGCCGGAAGCCTACATTGCTTAATAAAGGGTTGTCATTGTCATTATGGTAATGTAATTTTAAATAGAATGCAATGAAAAATGAAACAAATACATTTTTATTTAATAAACAAAATTTAAACTGATTATATATAATCCAATGACTACTAGTTCTGCTTATGACATGCAAACATGCAAACATTTTCTCCTTAATTATCCATAGTATTATGATTTAAATCCAACAAAAAAATAATTATGTTTTTGAATAAACAAGGTCAAAATACCATCATCACAAGTCCACTGGCTAGCAAAGGCAGGGCACACCATACCATTACAAATATATATGTAGTATACTTGATTGTCCATATTTGTAATAAATTGTAACTGGCCTGAAGCGAGAATACAATATAATACATACTCAGGAAAAATTTACATTTACCATTTATTTACAGATCACCGAGAAAAAAAATCAGGCGTATTAGTTTCCATGAGTCATCCATTTTTATATCCGGGCAAGTAGGAAAATACTATGGCAATTTACGTACGAGAGCCGAGTTATACGGGAAGTGATATTACACTAGGTTAATATCAAAAATATGTCATGGGTTTATTACACTCCTGCATCGTAAAGTATAGTGATAAAATGTAAGGATTGCAACAATCTATTTAGAGACCGTTCGCTTGTCTAAGGAAAACTTGCAGTCCTGGATACAATATCGATCGCTGAATATCGACAGATTGATAACCCGCGTCACTTCAATTATGTCATGTGAATAAAATAGATGAATAATAATAGTTAAAATATTTATAAATGGAATTGAATCTCATACACCACATTTTGGGTGGTGACTTGTTGAAACACAATATCATCATCCTAGTCGGGGTGGGAGTATGTCATAGTTAAACAAAATAAAGTCGAATCGAAATACTTTTTGTATCTTAGCAATAGTCTTTATGCCCACCATTTCGTATGCTTGGGCTAGAAACTGATGCCGCTGTTTTCTCCGATCTCTGCTGTTTAGCTGGGGAATTCTCTTTTCTAATAATCGCATAAAAATCATTCTCGGGGGTCGCAGGAGTATCATCATTTTCAAAGAAAATATGATATGGAACGGGAATCTCCGTATCGATGTGTCCAAGAAATTTTAGCGCATTCCAGAATCGTTCGATTATATCGTTGTACGTGCTTAGATGAAACATGCACTCGTTCTCTCTACGTTTGTGTCGATACAGACCAAACAAGGACATAGTGATGTCTTCTATTCCAGTGTCCTCTCTGAAATCTGTGTCGAAGTAATCCACAAGATATTTTTTAGGTTCCGTATCAAGTTTGAGTTTGTGTAAAAGATATCTAAAATCGTTTCGAAAGCTTTCCTGTCTGATAATCACGCTATAGTTGTTCTTACACGGATTACACATGAGAGAAATTGGCGCGAAATGATAGTCCAGTTTACGACGCGTCACAATGTATTCTAAAAATTGTTCGAATGACGCATTGTATACGTAACAAAGATCCGTATTATATAAATGTCCTATTATGCGTATAAAACAGTTCTCTGGGAATGCTCACAAATTTACCCATGAAGACCTTGTCAATGTATGCTGAAAATAACCTTGAATACGGGTCACGTGTAACAAAGAAAGACATGGGTGCGTTTTTTGTGCATACTTCAGATGATAGATCACGCGTCAGTTTTTCTGAATGCACCTCAACTGAAGGCATGTTCTGTAAGTAATGCATACGTTTTGGATAATGTGCCATTAGCAGAAATCGTCCAATCAAAGTGCTGGCAGCCTTGGGAACTTTACACGTACATATTCCTGTACTGTTATAAAACTCCCATCGTGTAACTATTTCCGGTAGTGTGTGTTCTAAAATAACATCCACAACATCCGGTCTGCTACACAGCTTGCGTATGGTTTGAACGCGTTTCGCCATCTGTGTATCACGCTCGTCGACAATTATTGTGGTATTTCTTAATTTGTGGGAAGTCCCGGAAACTGGAATATCAAACAGATAAACATATGTTTAAACAATGAATGGCGTCTTTGTTAATCCCTTATTAAATAAACCACTGCGAGTATGAATATACATTTAGACAAAACCAACATGTTCATGGAACTAATTATATTTGTTGAACTAATATATTTCAGTCAAATTGTGACGTAAGCACAGGGCTTAAATTCATAACACTTTTGAGTTTATAAACCAGACTCAAACTAAGTATTGTCCATTTTTACATATTTAATAAAAGCAAAGCATTAATTTAAAAAGTGTTTTTTTTTTTCTCTTTTTCTGATAAAATATCATTGATTTTTTTTGATTTTTCATGTATTAAGGTCCAGAACTGATAAGAATCTCTTTCGAGTTCGTTCGCTGGGTAAAACCAACACAAAATGTTGTTTTAGAGGTCATTGATCCGAGCCAGGAATTGGGAGCGACCATCCCTCTATCACCCCGCCCTCACCACCAATCCCTATTAACTTTGTGATTTCGGTGATTTTAACTCCACTGCCAAACGTATTCTGATAATTATCCAAACAATTAATATAATTTCTTAGAAAACTGTTTTTGTCATGTTTGTCAAGCGACCCCATTTATAACGTTATGCTAATATTCACAGTATTGAATTAATTTATTCAATATCGCTTTGACTGCTCAGACAATTCATGCTTCAAGTCTTCCAGAGTAGAACCACCAGTACTAAGTACATGTAGTTAAAAGTTCCGTCTCAAGAACACTACGCATGGTCATGGTAGGGAATCGATCGTGGGTCCGACACTTCACAACTTGACCACGAGGTCAATACAGTTGTATTAAATTAAATCAAACAAGGAGCATGAAATTACAGTCTTACTCCATCTCGTGTGTGAATAAATCATAAATAAACAGGTCAGAAATATTGGGGGGGGGGGGGGGGGGGGGGGGGGGGGGCAGAGAGATACGTTTAATTCGTTAATATTTTAATAAAGCAATTATGACAACTGATCACCATTTGCCATGTCTAATATACAGATCTATCTATGGGATCGTGAGAGTATTGCTAGTTACAATTGTCCATGTGCAATATACCAATATGTGGGATCGTGCGAGTATTGCTACTTACAATTTCCCATCATGTGCAATATACCAATGTGTGGGATCATGCCAGTATTGCTACTAACAATTTACCGTGTGTAATATACCAATCTGTGGGATCGTGCGAGTATTGCAATTTGCCTTGTGCAATATACCAATCTGTGGGATCGTGCGAATATTGCTACTTACAATTTCCCATGTGCAATATACCAATATGTGGGATCGTGCGTGTATTGCTACTTACAATTTCCCTTGTGCAATATACCAATATGTGGGATCGTGTAAGTATTGGTACTTACAATTCCTTTGTGCAATATACCAATCTGTGAGATCGTGCGAGTATTGCCACTTATAATTTCCCTAGTGCAATATACCAATCTGTGGGATCGTGTAAGTATTGCTACTTACAATTCCTTTGTGCAATATACCAATCTGTGAGATCGTGCGAGTATTGCTACTTATAATTTCCCTTGTGCAATATATTAATTTGTGAGGTCGTGCGGGTATTGCTACTTATAATTTCCCGTGTGCAATATACCAATCTGTGGGATCGTGTAAGTATTGCTACTTACAAATCCCTTGTGCAATATACCAATATGTGTGATCGTGCGGGTATTGCTACTTATAATTTCCCTTGTGCAATATACCAATCTGAGAGATCGTGTGAGTATTGCTACTTATAATTTTCCTAGTGCAACACACTAATCTGTGGGATCGTGCTAGCATTGCTACTTACAATTCCCTTGTGCAATATACCAATCTGTGAGATCGTGCGAGTATTGCTACTTATAATTTCCCTAGTGCAATATACTAATCTGTGGGATCGTGTCAGTATTGCTACTTACAATTCCCTTGTGCAATATACCAATCTGTGTGATCGTGCGGGTATTGCTACTTATAATTTCTCTAGTGCAATACACCAATCTGTGAGATCGTGTGGGTATTGCTACTTATAATTTCCTGTGTGCAATATACCAATATTTGGGATTGTGCAAGTATTGTTATTTACGATTTCTCGTGTGCAATATACCAATATGTGGGATTGTGCGAGTATTGGTATTTACAATTTCCCTTGTGTGATATACCAATCTGTGGGATCATGCTAGCATTGCTACTTACAATTTCCCATGTGCAATATACCAGTGTGTGGGATCGTGCGAGTATTTCTACCTATAATTTCCCTTGTGCAATATACCAATGTGTGGGATCGTGCGAGTATTTCTACCTACAATTTCCCTTGTGCAATATACCAATGTGTGGGATCGTGCGAGTATTTCTACCTACATTTTCCATTGTGCAATATACCAATCTGTAGAATCATGCTAGTACTGCCACTAACAATGTCCCTTGTTCAGTATACCAATCTGTGGAATCGTGCTAGTATTGTTACTTACAATTTCCCTTGTGCAACATACCAATCTGTGGAATCGTGCAAGTATTGCTACTTATAATTCCTCTTGTGCAATGTACCAATCTGTGGAATCGTGCTAGTATTGCTACTTACAATTCACCTTGTGCAATATACCAATATGTGGGATCGTGCAAGTTTTGCTACTTACAATTCCCCTTGTTCAATATACCAATCTGTGGGATCGTGCTATTATTGCTACTTACAATTCCCCTTGTGCAATATACCAATATGTGGGATCGTGCAAGTTTTTCTACTTACAATTCCCCTTGTTCAATATACCAATCTGTGGAATCATGCTAGTACTGCTTCTAACAATGTCCCTTGTGCAGTATACCAATCTGTGGAATCGTGCTAGTATTGCTACTTACAATTCACCTTGTGCAATATACCAATATGTGGGATCGTGCAAGTTTTGCTACTTACAATTCCCCTTGTTCAATATACCAATCTGTGGAATCATGCTAGTACTGCTTCTAACAATGTCCCTTGTGCAGTATACCAATCTGTGGAATCGTGCTAGTATTGTTACTTACAATTCCCCTTGTGCAATATACCAATCTGTGGGATCGTGCGATTATTGCTACTTACAATTCCCTTTGTTCAGTATACCAATCTGTGGGATCATGCGTGTATTGCTACTTACAATTTCCCTTGTGCAATATACCAATCTGTGGGATAATGCGTGTATTGCTACTTACAATTTCCCTAGTGCAATATACCAATCTGTGGGATCGTGCAAGTACTGCTACTTACAATTTCCCTTGTGCAATATACCAATCTGTGGGGTCGTGCGAGTATTGCTACTTACAATTTCCCTTGTGCAAGATACCAATCTGTGGGATCGTGCGAGTATTGATACTTACAATTTCCCTTGTGTAATATACCAATCTGTGGGATCATGCGTGTATTGCTACTTACAATTTCCCTTGTGCAAGATACCAATCTGTGGGATCGTGCGAGTATTGATACTTACAATTTCCCTTGTGCAAGATACCAATCTGTGGGATCGTGCGAGTATTGATACTTACAATTTCCCTTGTGTAATATACCAATCTGTGGGATCGTGCGATTATTGCTACTTACAATTCCCTTTGTTCAGTATACCAATCTGTGGGATCATGCGTGTATTGCTACTTACAATTTCCCTTGCGCAATAAAACAATCTGTGGGATCGTGCGAATATTGCTTCTTACAATTTCCCTTATGCAATATACCAATCTGTGAGATCGTTCGAGTATTTCTGCCTACAATTTTCCTTGTGCAATAAACCAATCTCTGGAATCATGCTAGTACTGCTACTAACAATGTCCCTTGTGCAATATACCAATCTGTGGGATCGTGCAAGTACTGCTACTTACAATTTCCCTTGTGCAATATACCAATCTGTGGGGTCGTGCGAGTATTGCTACTTACAATTTCCCTTGTGCAAGATACCAATCTGTGGGATCGTGCGAGTATTGATACTTACAATTTCCCTTGTGTAATATACCAATCTGTGGGATCATGCGTGTATTGCTACTTACAATTTCCCTTGTGCAAGATACCAATCTGTGGGATCGTGCGAGTATTGATACTTACAATTTCCCTTGTGCAAGATACCAATCTGTGGGATCGTGCGAGTATTGATACTTACAATTTCCCTTGTGTAATATACCAATCTGTGGGATCGTGCGATTATTGCTACTTACAATTCCCTTTGTTCAGTATACCAATCTGTGGGATCATGCGTGTATTGCTACTTACAATTTCCCTTGTGCAATAAAACAATCTGTGGGATCGTGCGAATATTGCTTCTTACAATTTCCCTTATGCAATATACCAATCTGTGAGATCGTTCGAGTATTTCTGCCTACAATTTTCCTTGTGCAATAAACCAATCTCTGGAATCATGCTAGTACTGCTACTAACAATGTCCCTTGTGCAGTATACCAATCTGTGGAATCGTGCTAGTACTGCTACTAACAATGTCCCTTGTGCAGTATACCAATCTGTGGAATCGTGCTAGTACTGCTACTAACAATGTCCCTTGTGCAGTATACCAATCTGTGGAATCGTGCTAGTACTGCTACTAACAATGTCCCTTGTGCAGTATACCAATCTGTGGAATCGTGCTAGTATTGTTACTTACAATTCCCCTTGTGCAATATACCAATCTGTAGAATCATGCTAGTACTGCTTCTAACAATGTCCCTTGTGCAGTATACCAATTTGTGGAATCGTGCTAGTATTGTTACTTACAATTTCCCTTGTGCAATATACCAATCTGTGGGATCGTGCGATTATTGCTACTTACAATTCCCTTTGTTCAGTATACCAATCTGTGGGATCATGCGTGTATTGCTACTTACAATTTCCCTTGTGCAATAAACCAATCTGTGGGATCGTGCGAATATTGCTTCTTACAATTTCCCTTATGCAATATACCAATCTGTGAGATCGTTCGAGTATATCTGCCTACAATTTTCCTTGTGCAATATACCAATCTGTGGGATCGTGCAAGTATTGCTACTTACAATTTCCCTTGTGCAATATACCAATCTGTAGGGTCGTGCGAGTGTTGCTACTTACAATTTCCATTGTGCAATATACCAATGTATGGGATCGTGCGAGTATTGCTACTTACAATTTCCCTTGTGCAATATACCAATCTGTGAGGTCGTGCGAGTGTTGCTACTTACAATTTCCATTGTGCAATATACCAATGTATGGGATCGTGCGAGTATTGCTACTTACAATTCCCCTTGTGCAATATACCAATCTGTGGGATCGTGCGAGTGTTGATATTTACAATTTCCCTTGTGCAATATAACAATCTGTGGGGTCGTGCAGTGTTGCTACTTACAATTTCCCTTGTGCAATATACCAATCTGTGGGATCGTGCGAGTATTGCTTCTTTCAGTTTCCCTTGTGCAATATACCAATCTGTGGGATCGTGCGAGTATTGATACTTACAATTTCCCTTGTGTAATATACCAATCTGTGGGATCATGCGTGTATTGCTACTTACAATTTCCCTTGTGCAAGATACCAATCTGTGGGATCGTGCGAGTATTGATACTTACAATTTCCCTTGTGAAAGATACCAATCTGTGGGATCGTGCGAGTATTGCTTCTTACAATTTCCCTTGTGTAATATACCAATCTGTGGGATCGTGCGATTATTGCTACTTACAATTCCCTTTGTTCAGTATACCAATCTGTGGGATCATGCGTGTATTGCTACTTACAATTTCCCTTGTGCAATAAACCAATCTGTGGGATCGTGCGAATATTGCTTCTTACAATTTCCCTTATGCAATATACCAATCTGTGAGATCGTTCGAGTATTTCTGCCTACAATTTTCCTTGTGCAATAAACCAATCTCTGGAATCATGCTAGTACTGCTACTAACAATGTCCCTTGTGCAGTATACCAATCTGTGGAATCGTGCTAGTACTGCTACTAACAATGTCCCTTGTGCAGTATACCAATCTGTGGAATCGTGCTAGTACTGCTACTAACAATGTCCCTTGTGCAGTATACCAATCTGTGGAATCGTGCTAGTATTATTACTTACAATTCCCCTTGTGCAATATACCAATCTGTAGAATCATGCTAGTACTGCTACTAACAATGTCCCTTGTGCAGTATACCAATCTGTGGAATCGTGCTAGTATTGTTACTTACAATTCCCCTTGTGCAATATACCAATCTGTGGGATCGTGCGATTATTGCTACTTACAATTCCCTTTGTTCAGTATACCAATCTGTGGGATCATGCGTGTATTGCTACTTACAATTTCCCTTGTGCAATAAACCAATCTGTGGGATCGTGCGAATATTGCTTCTTACAATTCCCCTCATGCAATATACCAATCTGTGAGATCGTTCGAGTATTTCTGCCTACAATTTTCCTTGTGCAATATACCAATCTATGGGATCGTGCAAGTATTGCTACTTACAATTTCCCTTGTGCAATATACCAATCTGTGGGGTCGTGCGAGTGTTGCTACTTACAATTTCCATTGTGCAATATACCAATGTATGGGATCGTGCGAGTATTGCTACTTACAATTTCCCTTGTGCAATATACCAATCTGTGAGGTCGTGCGAGTGTTGCTACTTACAATTTCCATTGTGCAATATACCAATGTATGGGATCGTGCGAGTATTGCTACTTACAATTCCCCTTGTGCAATATACCAATCTGTGGGATCGTGCGAGTGTTGATACTTACAATTTCCCTTGTGCAATATACCAATCTGTGGGGTCGTGCAGTGTTGCTACTTACAATTGCCCTTGTGCAATATACCAATCTGTGGGATCGTGCGAGTATTGCTTCTTTCAGTTTCCTTGTGCAATATACCAATCTGTGGGATCGTGCGAGTATTGATACTTACAATTTCCCTTGTGTAATATACCATTCTGTGGGATCATGCGTGTATTGCTACTTACAATTTCCCTTGTGCAAGATACCAATCTGTGGGATCGTGCGAGTATTGATACTTACAATTTCCCTTGTGCAAGATACCAATCTGTGGGATCGTGCGAGTATTGATACTTACAATTTCCCTTGTGTAATATACCAATCTGTGGGATCGTGCGATTATTGCTACTTACAACTCCCTTTGTTCAGTATACCAATCTGTGGGATCATGCGTGTATTGCTACTTACAATTTCCCTTGTGCAATAAACCAATCTGTGGGATCGTGCGAATATTGCTTCTTACAATTTCCCTTATGCAATATACCAATCTGTGAGATCGTTCGAGTATTTCTGCCTACAATTTTCCTTGTGCAATAAACCAATCTCTGGAATCATGCTAGTACTGCTACTAACAATGTCCCTTGTGCAGTATACCAATCTGTGGAATCGTGCTAGTACTGCTACTAACAATGTCCCTTGTGCAGTAAACCAATCTGTGGAATCGTGCTAGTACTGCTACTAACAATGTCCCTTGTGCAGTATACCAATCTGTGGAATCGTGCTAGTACTGCTACTAACAATGTCCCTTGTGCAGTATACCAATCTGTGGAATCGTGCTAGTATTGTTACTTACAATTCCCCTTGTGCAATATACCAATCTGTAGAATCATGCTAGTACTGCTACTAACAATGTCCCTTGTGCAGTATACCAATCTGTGGAATCGTGCTAGTATTGTTACTTACAATTCCCCTTGTGCAATATACCAATCTGTGGGATCGTGCGATTATTGCTACTTACAATTCCCTTTGTTCAGTATACCAATCTGTGGGATCATGCGTGTATTGCTACTGACAATTTCCCTTGTGCAATAAACCAATCTGTGGGATCGTGCGAATATTGCTTCTTACAATTTCCCTTATGCAATATACCAATCTGTGAGATCGTTCGAGTATATCTGCCTACAATTTTCCTTGTGCAATATACCAATCTGTGGGATCGTGCAAGTATTGCTACTTACAATTTCCCTTGTGCAATATACCAATCTGTGGGGTCGTGCGAGTGTTGCTACTTACAATTTCCATTGTGCAATATACCAATGTATGGGATCGTGCGAGTATTGCTACTTACAATTTCCCTTGTGCAATATACCAATCTGTGAGGTCGTGCGAGTGTTGCTACTTACAATTTCCATTGTGCAATATACCAATGTATGGAATCGTGCGAGTATTGCTACTTACAATTCCCCTTGTGCAATATACCAATCTGTGGGATCGTGCGAGTGTTGATACTTACAATTTCCCTTGTGCAATATACCAATCTGTGGGGTCGTGCAGTGTTGCTACTTACAATTTCCCTTGTGCAATATACCAATCTGTGGGATCGTGCGAGTATTGCTTCTTTCAGTTTCCCTTGTGCAATATACCAATCTGTGGGATCGTGCGAGTATTGCTTCTTACAATTTCCCTTGTGCAATTTACCAATCTGTGGGATCGTGCGAGTATTGTTACTTACAATTCCCCTTGTGCAATATACCAATGTATGGGATCGTGCGAGTATTGCTTCTTACAATTTCCCTTGTGCAATATACCAATGTGTGGGATCGTGCAAGTATTTCTACCTACAATTCCCCTTGTGCAATATACCAATATGTGGGATCGTGCGAGTATTGTTACTTACAATTCCCCTTGTGCAATATACCAATGTATGGGATCGTGCGAGTATTGCTTCTTACAATTTCCCTTGTGCAATATACCAATGTGTGGGATCGTGCAAGTATTTCTACCTACAATTCCCCTTGTGCAATATACCAATCTGTGGAATCGTGCTAGTATTGTTACTTACAATTCCCCTTGTGCAATATACCAATGTGTGGGATCGTGCGAGTATTTCTACCTACAATTTCCCTTGTGCAATATACCAATATGTGGGATCGTGCAAGTATTTCTACCTACAATTTCCCTTGTGCCATTTACCAATGTGTGGGATCGTGCAAGTATTTCTACCTACAATTCCCCTTTTGCAATATACCAATATGTGGGATCGTGCGAGTATTGCTACTTACATTGGGTTAATCCTCCTGGGACAATATACCAAACTCCAATCAACGCTAGTACAATAATCAGAAACTGTTTAACTTTTTTCGACAACCGCATATTTATTAATTGCGCTAAACCAAACCAATTATCCATAATAGAAAGTGTAAACTATTATCAGATATTAACGTTACAAGACACCTTACCTATCACATTGTAATGGTTATAAGTGAAGTTGCCGAAGCGCGTCTTTTCCGGTCAGTGTATTGCGGAAAAACAATGGAGAACAATGTCCCGCTTTCCACTCCAATTTCACTGATCGTAAACGAAATTCTGGGGCGTAACGCGACACATTGGAAAATTACTTAGGGTAGGAGTAAGAGGCGGATCCTACATCTGGATTTTTTTAAGCAAAAGAAGTTTAAATGGTAGCTTCTGATGGCTTTTCAAACGTTTAAGCTTCGTTGGGTTAGAACACATTTGTGGTGATATTGTCCCTGCATCCAATCCCTCTCCTGTTAATTTTTATTGGTTCTAACTGTCTTTAGATGTTGATTGAGTATCCAACGCTACGCGTCTGAAATGAATGAAAAGACAATACCTTCTGATCTGTATTTATACTGCTAATATCCAAATAACAAACAAAATAGATTAAAATAATTAACAGAGAAGCTAATTAATACTATTGTCGGTGACGCTGATCAAAGTTTGAGTGTTGATATAGAGTTAAGGGTGCATAGGAAGAGCTATATAATTTTAGGATATCATCCTGAAACTTTATCTGCCCCTCTATTATCCTGAAATTTTATATCAGCTTGTATCATCCTGAAACTTTATATCTACCTGTATCATCCTGAAACTTTATATTTGTCCCTGTATCATCCTGAAACTTTATATCTACCTGTATCGTCCTGAAACTTTATCTGCCCCTCTATTATCCTGAAAATTTATATCAGTCCCTGTATCATCCTGAAACTTTATATCTAACTGTATCGTCCTGAAACTTTATATCTGTCCCTGTATCGTCCTGAAACTTTATATCAGTCCCTGTATCGTCCTGAAACTTTATATCTGTCCCTGTATCGTCCTGAAACTTTATATCCGTCCCTGTATCATCCTGAAACTTTATATCTGTCCCTGTGTCATCCTGAAACTTTATATCTACTTGTATCGTCCTGAAACTTGATCTGCCCCTCTATTATCCTGAAAATTTATATCAGTCCCTGTATCATCCTGAAACTTTATATCTAACTGTATCGTCCTGAAACTTTATATCTGTCCCTGTATCGTCCTGAAACTTTATATCTGTCCCTGTATCGTCCTGAAACATTATATCCGTCCCTGTATCATCCTGAAACTTTATATCTGTACCTGTATCATCCTGAAACTTTTTATCTACCTGTATCGTCCTAGAACTTTATCTGCCCCTCTATTATCCTGAAAATTTATGTCAGTCCCTGCATCATCCTGAAACTTTATATCTAACTGTATCGTCCTGAAACTTTATATCTGTCCCTGTGTCGTCCTGAAACTTTATATCTGCCCCTGTATCATCCTAAAACTTTATATATGTCCCAGTATCATCCTGAAACACTTTATCTGCCCCTGCATAATTCTGAAACTTTATATCTGTCCCTGTATCATTCTCAAACTTTATATATGTCCCTGTATCTTCCTAAAACTTAATATATGTCCCTGCATCATCCTGAAACTTTATATCTGCCCCTGCATCATCCTCAAACTTTATATCTGTCCCTGTATCATTCTGAAACATTATATCTGTCCCTGTATCATCCTGAAACACTTTATCTGCCCCTGCATCATTCTGATACTTTATATATGTCCCTGTAGCATCCTGAAACTTTATATATGTCCTTCTATCATCCTGAAAGTTTTTATCTGTCCTTCTATCATTCTGAAACACTTTATCTGCCCCTGCATCATCATGAAACTTTATATGTGTCCCTGTATCATTCTGAAACTTTATATATGACCCTGTATCATCCTGAAACTTTATATCTGTCCCTGTATCATCCTAAAACTTTATATCTGTCCCTGTATCACCCTGAAACTTTATATATGTCCCTGTATCATCCTGAAACTTTATATCCACCTGTATAATCCTGAAACTTTATATCTGTCCCTGTATCATCCTGAAACTTTATATCAGTCCTTTTATCATCCTAAAACTTTATATATGTCCCTGTATCATCCTGAAACTTTATATCTGTCCCTGTATCATCCTGAAACTTTATATCTGTCCCTGTATCATCCTGAAACTTTATATCTGTCGCTGTATAATCCTGAAACTTTATATCCACCTGTATCATCCTGAAACTTTATATGTGTCCCTGTATAATCCTGAAACTTTATATATGTCCCTGTATCATCCTGAAACTTTATATCTGTCCCTGTATCATCCTGAAACTTTATATCAGTCATTTTATCATCCTAAAACTTTATATATGTCCCTGTATCATCCTGAAACTTTATATCTGTCCCTGTATCATCATGAAACTTAATATCTGTCGCTGTATAATCCTGAAACTTTATATCCACCTGTATCATCCTGAAACTTTATATGTGTCCCTGTATAATCCTGAAACTATATATATATGTCCCTGTATCATCCTGAAACTTTATATCTGTCCCTGTATCATCCTGAAACTCTATATCCACCTGTATAATCCTGAAACTTTATATCTGTCCCTGTATCACTGTGAAACTTTATATCAGTACTTTTATTATCCTAAAATTTTATATATGTCCCAGTATCATCCTGAAACTTTATATATGTCCCTGTATCATCCTGAAACTTTATATCTGTCACTGTATCATCCTGAAACTTTGTATCTGTCGCTGTATAATCCTGAAACTTTATATCCACCTGTATCATCCTGAAACTTTATATGTGTCCCTGTATCATCCTGAAACTTTATATCTGTCCCTGTATCATACTAAAACTTTATATCTGTCTTTGTATCATACTGAAACTTTATATCTGTCCCTGTATCATCCTGAAACTTTATATCTGTCTCTTTATCATCCTGAAACTTTATATCTGTCCCTGTATCATCCTGAAACTTTATATCTGTCCCTGTATCATCCTGAAACTTTATATCAGTCCCTGTATCATCCTGAAACTTTATATCTGTCCCTGTATCATCCTGAAACTTTATATCTGTCGCTGTATAATCCTGAAACTTTATATCCACCTGTATCATCCTGAAACTTTATATGTGTCCCTGTATCATCCTGAAACTTTATATCTGTCCCTGAATCATACTGAAACTTTATATGTGTCCCTGTATCATCCTGAAACTTTATATCTGTCCGTGTATCATCCTGAAAATTTATATCTGTCTCTTTATCATCCTGAAACTCTATATATATCTGTTTCATCCTGAAACTTTATATCAGTCTCTTTATCATCCTGAAACTTTATATCAACCTGTATCATTCTGAAACTTTATGTATATGCCCCTGTATTATCCTGAAACTTTATATCTGTCCCTGTATCATTCTGAAATTTTATACCTGACCCTGTATCATCCTGAAACTTTACATCTGGCCCTGTTCCATCCAAAAAATTTATATCTGTCCCTGTATCATCCTGAAACTTTAAATATGTCCTTGTATCATCCTGAAACTTTTTATTTGTCCCTGTATCATTCCGAAACTTTATATCTGTCCCTGTATAATCCTGAAACTTTATATCTGTCCCTGTATCATCTTGAAACTTAATATCTGCCCCTGTACCATCCTGAAACTTTATATCTGTCTCTTTATCATCCTGAAACTCTATATATACCTGTTTCATCCTGAAACTTTAGATCAGTCTCTTTATCATCCTGAAACTTTATATCTACCTGTATCATTCTGAAACTTTATGTATATGCCCCTGTATCATCCTGAAAATTTATATCAGTCCTTTTATCATCCTAAAACTTTATATATGTCCCTGTATCATCCTGAAACTTTATATCTGTCCCTGTATCATCCTGAAACTATATCCACCTGTATAATCCTGAAACTTTATATGTGTCCCTGTATCATCCTGAAACTTTATATCAGTCCCTTTATCATCCTAAAACTTTATATATATCCCTGTATCATCCTGAAAATTTATATCTGTCCCTGTATCATCCTGAAACTTTATATCAGTCCCTGTATCATCCTGAAAATTTATATCTGTCCCTGTATCATACTGAAACTTTATACCTGTCCCTGTATCATCCTGAAACTTTATATCTGTCCCTGTATCATCCTGAAACTTTATATCTGTCTCTTTATCATCCTGAAACTCTATATATACCTGTTTCATACTGAAACTCTATATCAGTCTCTTTATCATCCTGAAACTTTATATCAACCTGTATCATTCTGAAACTTTATGTATATGCCCCTGTATCATCCTGAAACTTTATATGTGTCCCTGTATCATCCTGAAACTTTATATGTGTCCCTGTATCATCCTGAAACTTTATATATGACCCTGTATCATCCTGAAACTTTATATCTGTCCCTGTATCATCCTGAAACTTTATATCTGTCCCTGTATCACCCTGAAACTTTATATCTGTCTCTGTATCATCCTGAAACTTTATATCCACCTGTATAATCCTGAAACTTTATATCTGTCCCTGTATCATCCTGAAACTTTATATCAGTCCTTTTATCATCCTAAAACTTTATATATGTCCCTGTATCATACTGAAACTTTATACCTGTCCCTGTATCATCCTGAAACTTTATATCTGTCCCTGTATCATCCTGAAACTTTATATCTGTCTCTTTATCATCCTGAAACTCTATATATACCTGTTTCATACTGAAACTCTATATCAGTCTCTTTATCATCCTGAAACTTTATATCTACCTGTATCATTCTGAAACTTTATGTATATGCCCCTGTATCATCCTGAAACTTTATATGTGTCCCTGTATCATCCTGAAACTTTATATGTGTCCCTGTATCATCCTGAAACTTTATATATGACCCTGTATCATCCTGAAACTTTATATCTGTCCCTGTATCATCCTGAAACTTTATATCTGTCCCTGTATCACCCTGAAACTTTATATCTGTCCCTGTATCATCCTGAAACTTTATATCCACCTGTATAATCCTGAAACTTTATATCTGTCCCTGTATCATCCTGAAACTTTATATCAGTCCTTTTATCATCCTAAAACTTTATATATGTCCCTGTATCATCCTGAAACTTTATATCTGTCCCTGTATCATCCTGAAACTTTATATCTGTCGCTGTATAATCCTGAAACTTTATATCCACCTGTATCATCCTGAAACTTTATATGTGTCCCTGTATAATCCTGAAACTTTATATATGTCCTTGTATCATCCTGAAACTTTATATCTGCCCCTGCATCATTCCGAAACTTTATATCTGTCCCTGTATCATCTTGAAACTTAATATCTGCCCCTGTACCATCCTGAAACTTTATATCTGTCTCTTTATCATCCTGAAACTTTATATATACCTGTTTCATCCTGAAACATTAGATCAGTCTCTTTATCATCCTGAAACTTTATATCTACCTGTATCATTCTGAAACTTTATGTATATGCCCCTGTATCATCCTGAAACTTTATATCAGTCATTTTATCATCCTAAAACTTTATATATGTCCCTGTATCATCCTGAAACTTTATATCTGTCCCAGTATCATCCTGAAACTTTATATCTGTCGCTGTATAATCCTGAAACTTTATGTCCACCTGTATAATCCTGAAAATTTATATCTGTCCCTGTATCATCCTGAAACTATATATCAGTCCCTTTATCATCCTAAAACTTTATATCTGTCGCTGTATAATCCTGAAACTTTATATCCACCTGTATCATCCTGAAACTTTATATGTGTCCCTGTATCATCCTGAAACTTTATATCTGTCCCTGTATCATACTGAAACTTTATACCTGTCCCTGTAACATCCTGAAACTTTATATCTGTCCCTGTATCATCCTGAAACTTTATATCTGTCTCTTTATCATCCTGAAACTCTATATATACCTGTTTCATACTGAAACTTTATATCAGTCTCTTTATCATCCTGAAACTTTATATCTACCTGTATCATTCTGAAGCTTTATGTATATGCCCCTGTATCATCCTGAAACTTTATATGTGTCCCTGTATCATCCTGAAACTTTATATATGACCCTGTATCGTCCTGAAACTTTATATCTGTCCCTGTATCATCCTGAAACTTTATATCTGTCCCTGTATCACCCTGAAACTTTATATCTGTCCCTGTATCATCCTGAAACTTTATTTCCACCTGTATAATTCTGAAACTTTATATCTGTCCCTGTATCATCCTGAAACTTTATATCAGTCCTTTTATCATCTTAAAACTTTATATATGTCGCTGTATAATCCTGAAACTTTATATCCACCTGTATAATCCTGAAACTTTATATGTGTCCCTGTATAATCCTGAAACTTTATATATGTCTCTGTATCATCCTGAAACTTTATATCTGTCCCTGTATCATCCTGAAACTTTATATCAGTCCTTTTATCATCCTAAAACTTTATATATGTCCCTGTATCATCCTGAAACTTTATATCAGTCGCTGTATAATCCTGAAACTTTATATCCACCTGTATCATCCTGAAACTTTATATGTGTCCCTGTATAATCCTGAAACTTTATATATGACCCTGTATCGTCCTGAAACTTTATATCTGTCCCTGTATCATCCTGAAACTTTATATCTGTCCCTGTATCACCCTGAAACTTTATATCTGTCCCTGTATCATCCTGAAACTTTATATCCACCTGTATAATCCTGAAACTTTATATCTGTCCCTGTATCATCCTGAAACTTTATATCAGTCATTTTATCATCTTAAAACTTTATATATGTTGCTGTATAATCCTGAAACTTTATATCCACCTGTATCATCCTGAAACTTTATATGTGTCCCTGTATAATACTGAAACTTTATATATGTCCTTGTATCATCCTGAAACTTTATATCTGTCCCTGTAGCATACTGAAACTTTATACCTGTCCCTGTATCATCCTGAAACTTTATATCTGTCCCTGTATCATCCTGAAACTTTATATCTGTCTCTTTATCATCCTGAAACTCTATATATACCTGTTTCATACTGAAACTTTATATCAGTCTCTTTATCATCCTGAAACTTTATATCTACCTGTATCATTCTGAAACTTTATGTATATGCCCCTTTATCATCCTGAAACTTTATATCTATCCCTGTATCATTCTGAAATTTTATATCTGCCCCTGTATCATCCTGAAACTTTACATCTGGCCCTGTTCCATCCAAAAAATTTATATATGTCCTTGTATCATCCTGAAACTTTAAATATGTCCTTGTATCATCCTGAAACTTTATATTTGTCCCTGTATCATTCCAAAACTTTATATCTGTCCCTGTATCATCCTGAAACTTTATATCTGCCCCTGCATCATTCTGAAACTTTATATCTGTCCCTGTATCATTCTGAAATTTTATATCTGACCCTGTATCATCCTGAAACTTTACATCTGGCCCTGTTCCATCCAAAAAATTTATATCTGTCCCTGTATCATCCTGAAACTTTAAATATGTCCTTGTATCATCCTGAAACTTTATATTTGTCCCTGTATCATTCCAAAACTTTATATCTGTCCCTGTATCATCCTGAAACTTTATATCTGCCCCTGCATTATTCCGAAACTTAATATCTGTCCCTGTATCATCCTGAAACTTAATATCTGCCCCTGTACCATCCTGAAACTTTATATCTGTCCCTTTATCATCCTGAAACCTGATATGTGTCCCTTTATTTTCCTGAAACTTTATATCTGCCCCTGCACCATCCTGAAACTTTATATCTGCTCCTGTATCACCCTAAAACTCTATATTTATCCCTATATCATCCTGAAACTTTATATCTGTCCCTGTATCATCCTGAAACTTTATATCTGCCCCTGTATCAACCTGAAACTTTATATCTGTTCCTGTATCATCCTGAAACATTATATCTACCCCTGTATCATTCTGAAACTTTATATCTGTCCCTGTATCATCCTGAAACTTTATATCTGTCCCTTTATCATCCTGAAACTTTATATATGTCCTTGTATCATCCTGAAACTTTATATCTACCCTGTATCATCTTGAAACATTTTATCTACCCCTGCATCATCTTGAAACTTTATAGCTGCCCCTGTATCATTCTGAAACTTTATATAAATTATGTCCTTGTATCATCCTGAAACTTTATTTCTGCCCCTGAATCATCCTGTAACTTTATACCTGTCCCTGAAACTTAATATTTGCCCCTGTACCATCCTGAAACTTTATATCTGCCCCTGTATCATCCTGAAACTTTTTATCTACCTGTATCATCCTGAGACTTTATAGCTGCCCTAACACACTCATTCCTCGGATCCTGGAAGGCTAACCAGCACTAACACACTCATTCCTCGGATCCTGGAAGGTAACCAGCACTAACACAGATCCTGGAAGGCTAACCAGCACTAACACAGATCCTGGAAGGCTAGCCAGCACTAACACACTCATTCCTCGAATCCTGGAAGGCTAACCAGCACTAACACACTCATTTCTCGGATCCTGGAAGGCTAGCCAACACTAACACACTCATTCCTCGGATCCTGGAAGGCTAGCCAGCACTAACACACTCATTCCTCAGATCCTTGAAGGCTAGCCAGCACTAACACACTCATTCCTCGGATCCTGGAAGGCTAACCAGCACTAACACAGATCCTGGAAGCCTAGCCAGCACTAACACACTCATTCCTCAGATCCTTGAAGGCTAGCCAGCACTAACACACTCATTCCTCGGATCCTGGAAGGCTAACCAGCACTAACACAGATCCTGGAAGGCTAGCCAGCACTAACACACTCATTCCTCGGATCCTTGAAGGCTAACCAGCACTAACACACTCATTCCTCGGATCCTGGAAGGCTAGCCAGCACTAACACACTCATTCCTCGGATCCTGGAAGGCTAGCCAGCACTAACACACTCATTCCTCGGATCCTTGAAGGCTAACCAGCACTAACACACTCATTCCTCGGATCCTGGAAAGCTAACCAGCACTAACACAGATCCTGGAAGGCTAGCCAGCACTAACACACTCATTCCTCGAATCCTGGAAGGCTAACCAGCACTAACACACTCATTTCTCGGATCCTGGAAGGCTAGCCAACACTAACACACTCATTCCTCGGATCCTGGAAGGCTAGCCAGCACTAACACACTCATTCCTCGGATCCTTGAAGGCTAGCCAGCACTAACACACTCATTCCTCGGATCCTTGAAGGCTAGCCAGCATTAACACACTCATTCCTCGGATCCTGGAAGGCTAGCCAGCACTAACACACTCATTCCTCGGATCCTGGAAGGCTAACCAGCACTAACACACTCATTCCTCGGATCCTGGAAGGCTAACCAGCACTAACACAGATCCTGGAAGGCTAACCAGCACTAACAAGGATCCTGGAAGGCTAGCCAGCACTAACACACTCATTCCTCGAGTCCTGGAAGGCTAACCGGCACTAACACACTCATTTCTCGGATCCTGGAAGGCTAGCCAGCACTAACACACTCATTCCTCGGATCCTGGAAGGCTAGCCAGCACTAACACACTCATTCCTCGGATCCTTGAAGGCTAGCCAGCACTAACACACTCATTCCTCGGATCCTGGAAGGCTAACCAGCACTAACACAGATCCTGGAAGGCTAGCCAGCACTAACACACTCATTCCTCGGATCCTTGAAGGCTAGCCAGCACTAACACACTCATTCCTCGGATCCTTGAAGGCTAACCAGCACTAACACACTCGTTCCTCGGATCCTGGAAGGCTAACCAGCACTAACACAGATCCTGGAAGGCTAGCCAGCACTAACACACTCATTCCTCGAATCCTGGAAGGCTAACCAGCACTAACACACTCATTTCTCGGATCCTGGAAGGCTAGCCAACACTAACACACTCATTCCTTGGATCCTGGAAGGCTAGCCAGCACTAACACACTCATTCCTCGGATCCTTGAAGGCTAGCCAGCATTAACACACTCATTCCTCGGATCCTGGAAGGCTAGCCAGCACTAACACACTCATTCCTCGGATCCTGGAAGGCTAGCCAGCACTAACACACTCATTCCTCGGATCCTGGAAGTAACAGTTTATTAACACAATGAAAACAACACATGTGTAATTAAAGTAAAACAGTTTATTATTTCTATATAATTTTGTCATTAATGATTTTGGGTATAAAAAAATGAATAAAAAAATATAGGCCTATCTGCAGACTCAATTTTCCAGGATGAAACTTTTAAACACAACATATGCTTTAGGCCTAAAATGAAAATGGAGTTATCTCACATGTCCCCTTATAATAATGATAATAATAAATTACTTAACAATTATATCTCAGTCAATTGAAATAACTGTTCTCACTTCAGGCCACCAAGAGACCAATTCATGGTTATAACATATACATTCAAATGCTACACAACATACATTTCATTTAATAGAGTCATTGCATTTCCAATATATTTGTGAATATACATTGTTATGATAATTCTATAACAGAGATATTATGCTTTATAGAAATGTTGAGTTTTAACCCTTTACTTCATATAGACGCCTTTGGACACCTCTAATATAGACACCTTACTAACACGTAATGTAGAATGCTTTGGAATTATTTGGTGAATTATGTTTATATTAACTGACAGAGTGGAAAACAGTGCAGGAAGTGTTCAGATTGCTCGTTATGAGAATCTGAACTCTTCCTGCACTGTTTTCAAAGCCCTTCTGTGATTGGTGCGGGAAAATACATATCTATGGAGTAAAGGGTTAATCTACCTTTTTATGTATTAGTAAGAATTACTCAAGAGAGAGTTGCTAAAGATGGTTGCTATAGTTTTTTGCAATTTTTTTTCCTATGGATGATTTTTAAAAACTTCCCAATTTTTAAGTTTGATGTATGTTTTCATGCAATATCAGAAATAAAAAACACGTTACTGTACAGATATTTTGGTATTACCTCCTCATAAACATATCTTTCCTTGAAATTTGGTGAACAAATGTAGATTTTACAAGCAATGCAAAAAACTATTTAAAATTGATTATATCTAGTATTTAAATAAATCTAATACATAGATGCATGCATATAATAATAATTGACATAAAAATGGTAATTATAAGCTTGAATTTAATTGTTTAGAGTTTTTAAAAACAAAATCATTTCAACAGTGTCAATTGTTTTTTTAATTTTTCAATAAAAGACTATGTATAATACTTTGATATAGTGTATGGATAAATTTTGCTTAAAACCTCACAAAATATTCTCCGATAGCTATTCTAATGACAATCAAAACAAAAAAATACACTTTACCGTATAGTTAAAGAAAAAATAGCTTTTAAAGTATCCCATCATTAAATAAACTGGCGTTGCAAAATTACGCTTTTATACTAAATGAGCATTATTTGTATCAATATCAACATTTCTATTATATTGAGGTTAAAGTGTTATGGACAATTATTTTATACCTGTATGTATATTTCATATTTTGAGCACAATATAAGAGGCCAATTTCAGGCATATTCGTACATGAGTGTGCCATCTGAAATTGTGTCAGTTGTAGTAACAGTATGTAGTGACACTGGCTGGTATAGACAAAGTTGCTTCCCTTTGTGTGCAGAATTGGTGCGGATGAAAAACTATAGAAATCCTTTATGTTTTTCTAATTATTTCATACTCTTTGTCTTATATAGTCAAACCTGTAATAGTGGTCACCTCTATTAAGTAACTTCTTGTCTTAAAGGCCGGAGTCACAGTATAAAAGCCAGTAGCCACTTACACTGAATTCTCTGTACTCATTGGAAGCATACAACCAGTGGAGGGATTTTTAAAATTTCGATAGTCATAGATAACAAATTTGGTTGAAACTTGGCAGACCTTTCTTGAATGTATGATCTTTATGTCATGTGAATTTGGAAATAAGTTGTACTTTATAAGTGACACAATTAAATATTTTTTTTTGAAAACTATTGTAAAATTCAAATTTTCCTCCAGTGGTGATTTACAGTTGATCTGAGTTCCAGCCAACTTCAGCCCAGCTTCTGTGGAGATAAGCCACAGTATTCTACTCTTTTGACAATTGGCAGGGAATTGAAGACTATATCAAATGTTACATACCTAGTGTTTAGTTGTGCTATATGAATGTTTTATTGACAATTGTCATAAAATTGAAATTATGGTATAAATTTCAAAAAAATGCTTTGTCATTATACCCATCAAGGAATATCGTGTCGACTTGAAAAATCATTTTTAAAACACACTTTTTCATAGTGTCCCTTCTGTGACATAACTAGGTCAAGCATTAACATAATTGACCTATAGCTAACATTTAAGCAGTTTTAGTGTTGTTGTAAAGTAAGAAAGAAAAAACATACAAATCAATTAACTGTTTGGGGGAAATTACAGAGTGTGAATTTGAACATACTTCAATATAAAGTTTTAAGGCATTTTAGTTAATTAAAAGAAGAAGCAATTACAATAAATAATTATACATTGTTTAAGAAATTAAGATTAACAATGTATTGTATTCCAAATGATTCAAACTTCTTTAGTAAAAGCGCAATCAGTATGTATTATTACAAGATGTTCATTAATACATACGCTGACCATTCACCTTATCTGTTATAAATCAGTAGTTCACACAGCTATCAATCCAAACCACGTGTTTATGTTTGCAAATGTTAAGATATGAGCAAGCAGGCCGGTAGGTAAGCCACACCTTATCTTCTATATATGCTTAATTGCTTACTGGTTGGTTTTTCGATATAGAGAACCCTGGCCTTTAAACAGCCACTTTTCTATTTACCATTTTTATAATTTTAGTTTTAATCAACCTGTATTAAGCAGCCACCTGTCTTAAGTGGTCAGTTTTCCTCTTTCCCTTGAGTGGCTGCTTAAAAGAGGGTTGACTTACGACTGTACACATATAGTTTCATATGAAAGATCAAGAATAATGAAGACTTCATTTGTAAATTTTCAATCTACAATTAGGAACAACTATATCCCCATATGCACAAGTTCATAATTTATTTTAAAATGACTTTAACCTCTTGAAAAAAAGATAACCTGGAGCAAGCATGTTGATGCATTTAGAAACTTGAGCCCCTTAATAAAAAATTATTTGTTAGGCAATATTTAACCATTTAAGGCTCCTAAATTAATGGTCAAGAGTGGGGGGGGGGGGGGGGGGGGGGGGGGGGTCATAATTATGGCATACCAACGATGATTCTTGTTCCTTGCTTTTGTGGAGTTTTTAAATTCTACTGATATTGTAACAAAGTAGTTTCCCCAATGTCAAGGTCATCATAATCTCGAACTGGTAGCGCTCTTTTTTCAATTGAAGACATTTCATGATTTTAGAAGAAAAGTTTATCAATCAATGATATCCATAATTTACAATCATGGACATCCCATGACAGTTTGTGGCATTTTACATTTTCAATTTCTCTGTCATTGATATGCAAATTAGTACTAATCATATTAACCATTTTTGTGCTGTACATACAACCATAATCCTGGTTTTCTTTCTATTTATTAATAGTTTTGATTTGGTTTACTCAGCGTTCTATTTATTTAAGACCATATATACTATTTATTTGTATTTCGTCCCAGTGAGCAATAATGCACCAAGTGTATATGAAATAAGAGGCACTTGGTACCGTTTTGCACCAATGGGGCGATTAATTTTTTTTATATATAACTCCCAGCATTAACAATATCAAATCATCTGTAAATATCTGTGTTAACACACTTAGTATGGTAAGAGACTGAGATATGAACAAAAAACAATGTCTCAAAAAAGTTTGAATCAGATTCAAGATTTTTTAGCCTAAAGTAAAAATATCTCCATAACAGCTGATGTTTAAACAAAATTATGAAATATTTTATTTGATGAAAGTCATAGCAGATATCATGTCCAATATATTTGTTACATAAAAACTAAATAAATATAGAAATAAAACAATCTAAACAATAGCCTGGTATTGTATGACATTTAGTGTCACTTTCGAAAAATTTCCAGTCATATCGCGATGGTGTCTGCTTCAAATAGTATTCTGTGCGATGCCACACTGGATTAACATGCCGCAGACATAGAGAATGATACCCCACCCAATCACATTATACTGACAGAGTCCATACCTAGATCTATTCCCTAAATGCTGAGTACCAAGCAAGGAAGCTTCTAGTACATTTCTCTAGTCTTTGGCATTACTCTGCCGGGGAGAGAACCCACGACCTTCCACATGCAAGGCAGACTTGCTTCCACTAAACCACTACTGTGGTTCCAATTGCTTGACTCAGTCAATTTTAAACTTTATCAGGATCATGTTACAATTTTTTTTCTTCAAAGAATGTCCCCCCCCCCCCCACCCCCGAGATAATTGTCTTTTATAACAGCAAGTGTCTAAGATTATCAAGGCTAGAAGTCCAAGCTCTAAAGCAAAAATCTGACGAGGCATAGACTTTGTATCCTTCTGAATAACTTGCCGAATTAAACAACATTCTGGGAGCATCCCCTGAAAAGTTGTCTTCAGTAATAAGAGAAAATAAGAGAAACAACTATGGATCAATTAAGACTTTATATAATTCCAGCGTAATGTACAGTAATCATACATAAAATCTAAAAATGTGTTTATATGTTAAGTGGCTAACCTTTAAAGCAACAGTTTATCACTGTCCAGTTACACTTGTCCAAGCACATTCCAACATTTTTTTTTTAAATGACACACAGTAGAATTGAAATCCTGTAGGTAAATAAAAGCCATTTGACCTTTACTTTATCTTTATTTGATTTTGTTTTAAATATATATTTGACCTGAATTGTGAAACAAGTTTATAACAACTAAGACAAATCACGTTCGAGGTTTTCCAGGGTAGAACTAGTACTAAGCATGTGGATAAAGTGGCTTGCTCAAGAACAAATCATATAGTAACACAGTTAGTTTATACAAATTTATTTTAGCTAGATTGTGATGAAAGCTTAGAGCTTATATGAACTGCTCTCGAGTCTGCTTCCTGGGTAGAACCAGTTCTGAGTGTTGTTTTATGAGATGCATCGGGTCGAGCGAGGAATCGAACCTGCAACATATGGTGTGAGCGACCAACACTCTATCAATTAAGACTACTGCGCCGCACAGTTGTATGCTGTACTACTGGACCTCACGCTCCAAATGACATTTCCCTTTAGCTAGGAGAGATTTAAACTTTGACACAGTTGTGACTTTGGAATGGTTATAGAAGTATAATATACATCACCTGGCATTTTATAAACATGCCTTATATTCTTAAAATTAGCCATTAACTGCAAAATAAGAGCTCGGCCATTCACTATAGAATAACAGATCAGCCATTCACTGCAGAATAGCAGCTTGGCCATTCACTGTAGAATAACAGCTTGGCCATTCACTGTAGAATAACAATCTGACCATTCAGTGCAGAATAACAGCTCAACCATTCACTGCAGTAAAACAAGCCCAGCAATTCACTGCAGTATAACAGCCCGGCAATTCACTGCAGTATAACAGCCCAACCATTCACTGCAGAATAACAGCCCAGCAATTCACTGTAGAATAACAGCCCAACCATTCGCTGCAGTATAACAAGCCCAGCAATTCACTGCAGAATAACAGCCCAACCATTCGCTGCAGTGTAACAAGCCCAGCAATTCACTGCAGAATAACAGCCGGACCATTCACTGCAGAATAACAGCATGACCATTCGCTGCAGAGTAACAGCCCGACAATTTACTGCAAAGTAACAGCTCGGCGATTCACTGCAGAATAAAGCTCGGCCATTTACTGCAGTATAACAGCCAGACCTTTCACTGCAAAGTAACAGCCCGGCCATTCACTGCAGTATAACAGCCCAACCATTCACTGCAGAGTAACAGTCGGGCCATTCACTGCAGTATAACAGCTCGACAAATCACTGCAAAGTAACAGCTCGGCCATTCACTGCAGAATTAAGCTCGGCCGTTCACTGCAGTATAACAGCCCGACCATTCACTGCAGAATAACAACCTGGCCACTCACTGCAGAGTAACAGCCCGGCAATTCACAGCAGAGTAACAGCTCAGCCATTCACTGTAGAATAATAACCCGGTCATCCACTGCAGAGTAGCAGCCCAACCATCCACTGCAGAGTAACAGCCCAGTCATTCACTGCAGAGTAACAGCCCGGCCATTCACTGCAGAGTAACAGCCCAACCATACACTGCAGAGTTACAGCCCAACCATCCACTGCAGAGTAACAGCCCAACCATCCACTGCAGAGTAACAGCCCGGTCATCCACTGCAGAGTAACGGCCCAACCATCCACTGCAGAGTAACGGCCCAACCATCCACTGCAGAGTAACAGCCCAACCATCCACTGCAGAGTAACAGCCCAACCATCCACTGCAGAGTAACAGCCCAACAATCCACTGCAGAGTAACAGCCCAACCATTCACTGCAGAGTAACAGCCCGGTCATTCGCTGCAGAGTAACAGCCCGGTCATTCACTGCAGAGTAACAGCCCAACAATCCACTGCAGAGTAACAGCCCAACCATTCACTGCAGAGTAACAGCCCAACCATTCACTGCAGAGTAACAGCCCGGTCATTCACTACAGAGTAACAGCCCGGTCATTCACTGCAGAGTAACAGCCTGGTTATTTGCTGCAGAGTAACAACTCGGTCATTTGCTGCAGAGTAACAACTTAACCATTCACTGCAGTATAACAGCCCAATCATTCACTGCAGAATAACAGTCTGACCATTAACTGCAGTATAACAGCTCAGCCATTCACTGCAGAATAACAGCCCGGTCATTCACTGCAAAATAACAGCCCAGCTATTCACTGCAGAATAATAGCCCAACCAAATCGCTGCAGTATAACAAGCCAAGTCATACATTGCAAAGTAACAGCCCGGCCATTCACTGCAGAATGACAGACACACCATTTATTGCAGAATAACAGCCTGGCCATTCACTGCAGAGTAACAGCCCGGCAATTCACTGCAAAGTAACAGCTCAGCCATTCACTGTAGAATAACAAACCAGTCATTCACTGCACAGTAACAGCCCCACCATTCACTGCAGAATAACAGCCCCACCATTCACTGCAGAATAACAGCCTGGTCATTCACTGCAGAGTAACAGCCTGGCCATTCACTGCAGCGTAACAGTCCAAAAGGAAATTGTATGGACGGTCAGACGTACAGACAACCCTAATGCTACTATATAATCCTCCATCACCTTAAGTGACGAAGCAATAAAATATGTGTTGATTCAAAGACATGCACATAAAATCAAACAAAAGACATGACAAAAAATACAAGAACAGTACATTTGATATCCAGTATCATAAATAATTTTTACATCCACTTGCCAATTTCATTTCATAGTCTACAACATTCTCTGCATGCACATATTTTATTGTAATCTCTCCAATCACAAACTCTGTCAAATATTTCACATTATTATTGCAATTTAACACCTGTAACTGAAACTATACATCTGATCTCTCTCTCAACCTTTAAAGTTATTTTTGATATTTGAAAGAAATGTCTAAAACAATGATAATAGTAGTCAACACTGCATGCTCCAATCAATCCCCCAGCCCATTCTCCCAGCTGTTCTATTCCTTCATCCCACTATGATTCCATCAGGTGTTACTTTCCTTCGTTTCTGCCGTTTCCATACTGGCGTCATTGCTTTGACTGCTGCTGTTGCTTGCCTGTTCCTCTTGCTTGGAGGAAGCATTTGCTGTGGACTGATTCTTGGACTTTAAACTTTCAGCGATGAGTTGTGGGTCCCGAGTGTGGAGGAAGGCACACATATTTCCCTGCCAGCATTTACCTTTGGCAAAATGACGACAAACATCTGAAAAATGACATTGATATTGAAATTTTCATTAGGTAATTTCATTTACATTACTAATCTTTATCTGTTTGTTTCTATATGGAAAAGTGGCAAAAACGATAGTTTAAATTAAATATTGAGTTTTGAAAAAGTTTGCCTACTGAATGAAATTAAAAGATAAAGCTTTTGAAACGGGTAGTTCTTCAAAGTGTAAATTAAGGACAATTTCTATAGTTTTTCATGTGCACAAATTCCTCGTACAAAGAGAAGCAACTTTGTCAAGATCAGCTACATATCATTGTACTATAACTAACCCTATATCGGATGACACCCTCATTTATGGATACGCCTGAAATTGGTTTCTTGTACATGTATTGTGTTAAATATATAACAAGAGGGTAAGATGGCCCTATATCGCTCACCTGACTTACCTTGAGTCACCCAACTTAAGTAGATTATATAATACATGTACACTCAAAATGGACAAGTAGTTAGAATTTTAATTTGTTTTGAAGATGTAACAGATGCGTAGAATGTTTCAAACTTGGTAAAGGTTCACCCATGGTATATGTCAGTGAAATTACATCAACATCAGGTCAGTAGATTCTGACACGAAGGCTTTTGAAGTTTTTACTATAGCTGCTTATACGTTTGGAGGCTGTTCCAAACCTAGGTTTTCGAACTAAGATAAAAATCAAGTTCCAGCACAAAACTAACCTGTTATGTTTGAGAACGGTTTCAAACTAAATCATCTGACTAAACTATTGTGCATGAAACAATCCACAGTTCCAGCACAATAAATATTCCTATGAGTTTCAAACACAAAAGAATCTTTGTCGCAGTGCACTCTCCCCCAAAAACAATTAAGCTCCTCCTCCGAGATTTCAAGTACACTTTGACACTGAAAATCTCAAGCAGACTTCTTGCTGTGAAGAAACCAGCTAAACAAATGGTATTGTTTTATTATGAAGCAGTAAACCATCCCTGTCTGAACCATAAAAACTCTTGACTTTTCTGTGAAATTATTTTAAAATCGAGCCAGTACATGTAGTTTCTGACAAGAAGATTTTTTAAGTTTTTACTATAGCTTATATAGTTACATTCCGGAAATGAAATACCGGATGGAAGGCCGGACGGACACTGCGATTATTATATGCCACCTAAAAAATTTTTTTAGAGGCATAAAAATCTGAATGGTAAAATGTATTTTTTATTTCTGATATTGCATAAACATACATAACAGATGAATTCTGGGAAGTTTCATAAAATTCTATCCCCTGGAAAAAATTGACAAAAACTATAGAAATTGTCTTGAAGTACAGTCAAACTTGCATCAGTGGTCCCCTCTTTTAAGCAACCACTTGTCATAAACAGTCAAATTTTTTATTGAACATATTTTATAATTTTAGTTTCAATCAACCTGTACTAAGCAGCCACCTACCTGATGAGTTCATCTTTGCTCTTCCCCTTGGGTGGCTGCTTAAGACAGGTTTGACTGTACATGTATAAGACATGGTTGAGCACTAAGGATAAACACGGAGGTGTTCACTATCCAGAATAGAGAAGTATGTCAAATTGATTGATTTATAACCTTAGCTACATTTAAAACTTATAAATAAAGATTATTTTCTGTGCCAAACATTTAAACCAGACTATACAATTATGTATACTGAACACCTTCAAACATGGGGAAAATGTTTACCTTAAGGTCGTTGACTGGGAAGTTTTCAGACTTTCATGTTTACAAATTTTATATTTTAAATTGAAATTGTATTTCTTTTTTTCTAAAGCAAAAATATATAAGAGAAAAACTGATATTTCAGTGCATTTTTCAAGATTAAAATATTTGTTTTCTATTTTTATTTTGATGCTCATTTTTAAATTCAGTTTCATATGTATCGATATCAACGACATATCTAATCAGTTTTTACGAGCCATCATCCTTAAAGAGAGTGTATCTGACAGAATAAAGCGCTATAAATGTCTTTTTTTATCAAAACTGATTAAAAGCATTTCATTAACATTAATAAATATAAACCAAATAATTCAGTATGTCAAATCCACCAAAATGTGACAAAATCGATATATATGTAGATTGGAATGGTAACCTTGAAACAAAATCTCCATTCTAAAAATAGACAAAACTAAAATACTGTTTGACGACCTTGACATTGCCATTCTGACTGCTTCTTAGATGAAACAATTTTTACTTCTTGTAAATCTGTATAACGGATCAGAATAAAATCAAAATTAAATCACACAACTCATTTTATACGTCACAAAATATATTGCCATTTTAAGTGGGAAATCTAATTTAGTCCAACATAGGCACCTAGCCCAAGCTAGGAAAGCCCCTTTTGAATCTATTAATTTTAGCAATATTGAATACATAAGCATGGTATATTGGAAAAAAATATTTTTAGCAAATTTTAAAAATTGGAAAAATCCTGGTATATTCCCTTAAACATCACCTTTGGTATTTCAAAGAGTTGGGAAGCTGATACTTTTATAGAAGAAAGTTTGCCGCTTACTTGTGAAAATGATTCTATTCAGATTCATGTTTTTGCTCTGAAGTTTTCTTCCATCTATAAAACTGGATATGGCATAAATAATCTCCATTATATTGAAAATGGCATTAAACCCCATTCAAGAAAAACAAATAGAAATAAAAATAATTCCATATTTAACATGTGTTGTAAAACAAGAGGTCCAAGAGGACCTGAATCGCTCTACTAGTAACAGATGCTACATGTAAAATATCTAAGCCTTGTGGCGGTGGCATTTGTGGTATAATGGTGCTGGTTCATGAACTCGTCCGCAATATTTTGGTTATGTAACTGCTGAACAAGTTTGATTAAGATTCAATGAACAAGAGCTGTCGGAGGGACAATCTTTTTTGTTAAGACTGCTATAATATAATTACATCACCCGACAACAACATATGATTTAATTTGTTTGTTTGAAACAAAGTATAATTATCTACCTTCGGACTTCCCGAAAAGTGACAAGAAACATACTCTTGGTCATGAATAAATTATGAACACGGAATCAAATGGCGGAATACACTTGTAGCAGGCCGTAACCCCATCTACTTTATTAAATTGATGCCGAGATGACGTGTCACAAAGTTATCTCCTCAAGTAAATTTCACGAATTATATATCAATATTTGACGTATCGGACATGTTTACAAATACTCCAATACGGATATGAATATACAGATGTGTACAATATTAAATTTTGCAAAAACTATGATTCAACTCTACGGCGGCATTGCTATAATTGTATGCGTATCCGCGCTGTTTGTCAGATGATGTAAAACGCTTATTTATTCAGCACAAAAAGAAGCACCAAGAAATGCAAAGTCTTTTGTGACAAAAAATCTAAATTGGGACATTGCGTCATCAGTGAAAATAACATTCACATTCTCAGATTTGTCATCCCACGCCCTACGCCTCATTCTTACCCCAGTGTCTGAAAGAATCATGGGGAAAAGCAGATATTTCTTAACAGTCGTACAAAAACATAAATTGGACTGTGAAATTGTCTTTGAGCATCCATAACCTGATTGTTTGCCATCGGGTGTGCGAAATGAGGTCAAATTAGATTAAACCTTTATCGAGAGTAGAGAGTAAATAACATGTGCAATCTGATCACCTCGGCCTTTATGCTATGCAATAGACCTCTGACATAATAAGGCGCAATTTTAAACTACTTTCAGTCACATGATAAAACAAAATGGCGGCCCCCTTATCATGTTTATATACATGTACGTTGAAAATATAAACGTTGGTTAATCAAGACTTATATTTTAAACTTCCCTATAAACATAACCCATGTCGAGTGTATAAATAAAAAAATCGATATAATAACACCATATATTCAGTTTAATGACGGATACATAATTTGTTACTTTCACGCGAATGAACACAAGACTTATAACACAGGCGAATAGCATTGGTGTATTCTAGAGCTATACACAAGGTGTATTATACGGAGGATACGGAAATACCTGATGTTTCACGATTGTAACATGTGTCATAATAATGTTTGTTTCACTGTCAGAGTGACGTCATCGGACATTGGCACAAGGCGTTAAGGAAAGGGACAGCGTGTTCATTCTGTGCATAAATTTAGGCATGTGTAGTTATAAACATAACTCTCTTTACGAATTGTATCAATTTAATAGTAATTCTTTTTTGAAGAAATTAGTATACTGAAAATAAACATTTTAGAAGACAACTAGTAACAAACAAACACTAACCTTTAACTATCATTGTTTTTTTGTGTTTTTTTCCGTTTGTTATCTGTAGTGCCCCTTTATTTAATTCTCGACCTGAGGTAAATTGTGACGTAATCACTTGCATATCGGCATTAGATCAAAAGTGTAACGTCGGCGTACTTCAAAGAAAGTAAGCAACCGTTCAGACTAGTAATTTTGCAAGCGTTACAATGAGAAAAAATTAGAAAGGGAATTTTAGCCTTTTTTTTTTATTTTGTGCATGGTGGTATTTTATCAAATTAAAATTTTATGCATGGTAGTATATATCACAATTAAATTTTATGCTCCGTGGGTAAAAAAAATAAGTGCCGTTCGACCCCCCATACATTTAATTCTGGAAAAGCCCTAAGACCAAAAGGGCCATTACTCTGTGAAATTATTGTCTCTCTTTCCATTGATGATGCTAAACACACATTTGAAGTTTAATTCATATTGGATGAGTGGTTGCATAGATATCTTACCTGATAAAAAAACTCTAACCTGAAAAATTAAATCCAAAAAGGGCCATAACTCGGCCAAAATGCAACCAGAGTTATGGTTCTTGTGTCTATGTGTTCCACTGATGATGCTGAACACAATGCGAAATTTCATTCATATCGTATGAGTGGTTGCACAGATAACTTACCTGATACAAAACTAAGAGAAGTTTGTTGAGAAATAGAGAAAAGTCTGAGCAAATAGTAGAACTTAATAATTTTATGACAATAGCCCTTCACTTTTTTCCTTAAAAGACAAGCTTTAAAAGGCTTTATCTTATCTAGAAAACACCATGCACAGTTGATCCTGTGGACTTAACAATCAAACCAAACTCACGGGTATTTCTAAGTTCTTTCTTTTTTTATCAATACGGTCTTACCTCTGTTTCTTTTCATGAGGTCCGCATTTCTTCTGTTAAAATTGTTGTTGGAACCAGACATTCCTTGTGCCAGTTGAGCGAGCATGTTTTGTCCACTTGGAAACCCAGAGTTCATGAAATCTGGAATACATGTTATTAGCATTGAAATTTCTGAGTAAAGTACTGAAATTCAAAGTGAGTAGTAAATAATAACTGGATACTGACAATTTTTGTGCTGACTGGTTTATTTGATTTAAATGTTCATTTTTACTCTTTACATTGTCTAATTAAGCATTGCATTCAAATTTAAGAAGTAAAATTTTATCTGATAGGGTCAGATTTCATACTTGCATATAGCAGTTTTAAGGATACAACTCAATGTACAATCAATTTACTCATGTTCCCATGTCAGTGTGTGCAGTAAGTAAACTGTATGGAGATAAACGTATGTCAGTGGTACGGTTAGCTCAGTCGGTAGAGCAATTGCCCTGTAAGCAAAGGTCCTGAGTGAAAGTCCTGGATTTGCTGCATTTTTTTCTCTTCCTGTTACATTGGCACTCAATGTGGAGCTGCGACATATATATTTTGAGAAACACTCATGCAATTTTCATGGACGAATTCCAAATTTGCAGAAGATTATATCGAGAAATGTGTGAGAGCAGTCTGCCTAGCTCAGTCAGTAGAGCATTCGCCCTGAAAGCGAAAGGTCCTAGGTTCAGAATTGGCAGATTCCTGGCCATGTTACAGAGTTCATGGTCAACCATCACAGAGATTTTAACTTTCTACAAGTGAGCTTGCAAGACGGCAAACTAATAACAGAGAATGCTTGATCTTGGTAAAACAGTATCTAAGAAACAGAGTAAAAAATGTCACATTTTATAGGCCAAGTAAATTATTTATTGAGGAATAATACAATCAAACCTGTGTAAGCATCACCTCTAACAAACAGCCAATTGTCTTAAGCACCACTTTTGATATTTCCCATTTCTATGCTTTTGGAGCAAATAAACCTGTTTTAAGCAAGAAACTATCTTAAAAGGTCACTTTTGCTCTTTCACTTGACTGGCTGCTTAAGACAGGTTTGACTGTGGTTATACATGTCATTATATGTACACAGGAATGAATCCGTTAATTGTCTCACTCTATACTTTACTTAGACAAGTCGATTACAAAGAAAGCTCAGGGCTTATATGAACTGCTGTTAAGTCAATTTCCTGAAATAAACCATTAACTTTCTTTTTATATTTGCCTTACTGCCAAATATTTAAATCAAAATACCATTTTAGACTGTTGACATGAGCATAGTTTGTTCAACATTTTAACATATACAGTCAAACCTGTCTTAAGCAGCCAGTCAAGGGAAGGAGCAAAGTGGCCCTTTAAGACAGGTTGCTGCTTAATACAGGTTAATTTGCTATGAAAGCATAGAAATGGGAATTAGAAAATATGGTTGCTTAAGACAGGTGGCTACTTAATAGAGGTGACCACGTATACAGGTTTGACTCCTGCCTTTATCAGTCTGTCAAGGGAAGGAGCAAAAGTAGCCTTTTAAGAAAGGTGGTTGCTTAATACAGGTTAATTTACTCTAAAAGCATGGAATTGGGAAAAAGAAAATACAGTTGCTTAAGGCAGGTGGCTACCCAATACAGGACCGTGGTGACCACTAACACAGGTTTGACTGTAGTTCATTTTAAGTTTGGTTTATATATTAATTTTGATACTAAGTAAGCACTGTCTACATTCGTGTACGGTACCTACTTTTACTGAATGGTTGCTGCATGGAATTTTGTTGAGGATTATTGGACATGTTTGTTTGACCGTATGGTGAAAATCTGTTCTGCACTGGCATCCTGCTCTGTTTGGCTGAAATAATCAAAAACCAAAGTACTTGACAGTACTGACAGCTGGTTGTTAATAAACATTCATACACCGGTCATTAATAAACATTCTTACACCTGTTGTAAATAAATATTCATACACCGGTCGTTAAAAAACATTCTTACACCTGTTGTTAATAAACATTCAAACACCGGTCGTTAATAAACAATCATACACCGGTCGTTAATAAACATTCATACATCAGTTGTTAATAAACATTCATACACCAGTCGTTAATAACAATCATACACGGGTCATTTATAAACAATCATACACTGGTCGTTAATAAATATTCATACACCAGTCATTAATAAACATTCATACACCGGTCGTTAATAAACATTCATACACCGGTCGTTAATACACATTCATACACCGGTCATTAATAAACATCCATACACCAGTCGTTAATAAACATTCATACACTAGTCGTTAATAAACATCCAAACACCGGTCGTTAATATACATCCATACACCAGTCGTTAAGAAACATCCATATGCCAGAGGGAAACATCCATACACCGGTAGTTAATAAACATCCATACACCAGTCATTAATAAACATTCATACATCGGTCGTTAATAAACATCCATACACCGGTCGTTAATAAACATACATACACCGGTCGTTAATAAACATCCATACACCAGTCAATAATAAACATCCATACACTGGTTGATAATAAACATCCATACACCAGTCATTAATAAACATCCATACACTGATCGTTACTAAACATCCATACACGGGTTGTTAATAAACATCCTTACACTGGTTGTTAATAAACATTCATACACCGGTCATTAATAAACATCCATACACCGGTCGTTAATAAACATCCATACACCGGTCGTTAATAAACATCCATATACCGGTCAATAATAAACATCCATACACCGATCGTTAATAAACATCCATACACCGGTGTTTAATAAACATCCATACACTGGTCGTTAATAAACATCCATACACCGGTCGTTAATAAACATCCATACACCAGTCGTTTATAAACATTCATACACCAGTCATTTATAAACATTCATACACTGGTCGATAATAAACATTCATACACCGGTCGTTAATCAACATCCATACACCGGTCGTTAATAAACATCCATACACCGGTCGTTAATAAACATCCATACACTGGTCGTTAATAAACATCCATACACCGGTCGTTAATAAACATCCATATACCAGTCGTTTATAAACATTCATACACCGGTCGTTTATAAACATTCATACACTGGTCGATAATAAACATTCATACACCGGTCGTTTATAAACATTCATACACCAGTCGTTTATAAACATTCATACACTGGTCGATAATAAACATTCATACACGGGTTGTTAATAAACATTCATACACTTTTCTAATTTGATTTACATCATTGTAGCATTTTGTTTATTTTATGCAACATTTTTTTAAAAATGATATATTAATACAATGTCCACAATATATTTCTTTTGTGTGATTTGTTTCTGTTTATGTTAAATACTGGTACATGAAAAAAATGAAATTCAAGGAATAAAGAGTATATGGCGTTGATAAACATTGTAAAGCTTGATCACGATGACACAAGCAGGGCCATGCCTTTACCCTGTATCCCTGAATATATTACCCCTACCCTACCCATTTTTATGGAAAATAAAGTCTTACCTCTCTGAACTTACTGATAGGTATAACATATACTATTCAATAAAACATGAAAACTTCAAGTCTGGGTTAAACCAAACAATGCCTTACTACTGTCAGTCTTGTTAGTTTACACAAATTTAGTTTAGCTTCACTGCAAAGGAAGTTCGATGTTTATATGAATCGATTCCATTTCCTGGGTAGAACACGTACTGATCATACCCATAACCTTTAGCACGAGTGGTTAACACTTTATCCACTTTACTACCGTCCCATTTATTTTATGGCATTTAACACACTTCACACAAAATCTAAATATTGATTTCTAAGGCTCAAAGAAACACCTCCACTTAACAAAATATGATAATATCCGTAGTGGCCAGATGTCATCTTAAGCAACCAAGATTGAGGATACTAGTACTAGTCAACAGTTTAAAGGGAGTTATTCAGGATTTATCAAACTTTTAAAATTGGCTTAAAACTTTTTCTTCCAATATATCATGCCTATTATATATCATATCGTAACTTGGGCTATGCGCCTAGGTTGGACTAAAATAGATTTCCTGTATAAAAATTATACATGAAAACATATTTTCTGACGTATTTCATGAGTCACGTGAAATCAATTTGATTTCAAGTTGATCTGTTACACGTGGTAACAATTGTTTAATCTTAGAACGATGATGCAATGGTCGCCAAACAGTATTTAAGTGCTATCTA
The DNA here is from genome assembly GCA_029582155.1 of Panopea generosa. NCBI lineage: Eukaryota > Metazoa > Mollusca > Bivalvia > Adapedonta > Hiatellidae > Panopea > Panopea generosa. Next base: position 17,397,778 of record CM055905.1, read on the forward strand.
GTTTTAGAATGGCGATTTCATTTCAAGTTTACCACTCTGATTTAAATATTGATTTTGTCACTTTTTGGTTAATTTGACATACCAAATCATTCAGATTTTATTTATTAATGATAATGGGATGCATTTTGCTCCATTTTAATAATTATTTCTTTTTTTTAAGACATTTTATAGCACTTTATCCTGATGTACCCCCCTTTAAATGTCAAGCCTCCAGAGCTATTCAATCCACCAAAGAGAACTAGACATGGTGATAAATAAGTGCAGTCTAGGACAGCCTCCAAATACATAGAAAAGTGTAACTGAAGAGTGACCATATTTCAAAAAATAAATTAAACAACTTTATACCGCGAATTACGTGCAGAGACAACTTAGTTTTTCAAACCCTGAGAGCGAGGACTAAAACTTACATCAACATAAAACTTTCCTAAACTTAAATTTGAATTTCACATTAACTAAATGTACTGATGTTGTCTATAGTGATTGTACAAAAATCTTAAGAATTTTGCATTTTAGTGAAACATGGGCCTGCTTTATTATGAGATTTCATAGCAATGATTTCTCCCTCTACCAATGTCCCCTAGCACTCACATTAATACCCTAAAGAGCCCTTCTTCATGCCATACTTTGCCGTGCCCCTATCTATCCACTCGTATTGCAGTTACCCAAACATATCAAATGACAATTTCTGCCTATTTTCTGCTAAAATTGACACTAAAAATCAAAATCTGACCAAGACACCTACATACCCAAATGAAAAATACTGGGTCTGAGCCCAGCAAACAAGCATTGTTTTTCTTAACAATGCCTTAAATGGTAGCTCAATATCACCTGATCTCATTACCACTGTTTCCCTCAATGTTTTAGATAGTTTCCATTACCAGCATTGTCACTCACCGACAAAGTTCTGAAGATTTGCCATGGCTTGAGTGGCTTGGTTCAACATGGCCTGATTCTTTTGTTGCATCTGTGGCAACTTTGTGTCTTTCCAGATCTCCATGTCGTTCTGAATGGGTCCCTGGCCATCTGGCCTCCCTGTGGCAATGTTGTTTCCTGTAGTGTTACCTATTAATTACAAACAAAAGTAATTTTTCAATAGGATTTAACACCAGTTTTAACACATTTCGTGTTATACATGTATATAGCATAGCTAGTTTTATTGGTGGATGAAGATCTCAGAATGAACCTGAGTAGAACCAGGGTCATTCCACAAGTAACTGGCAAATTTTATCACATTAATTTCTGGTGCGAGCATGACTCGAACCTACGACCTCAGCGATGAGAGGTAAGTGATCTTGAGACGGCACATGACTTATCACATAACTTGATCACATGACTTATCACATCTAGATCACATGTCTTAATCACATGACTTATCATATGATTCATGGCCTCAGTGTGAATAATATCTATTCAGTTTTGTTTTCACAAGTGAATACCGTCAAATGATGTCATTCCGTATTATTGTTCATTGTTGTTTATGTCACTCTGCTCTCATATATAACATGCTGAGCTACATTCAGACTTAATCATTTAAATGATGTCATTAGTCACTGAAATGATACATTAGTCACTGAAATTATGCATTAGTCACTGAAATGATGCATTAGTCACTGAAATGATGTTATCTAAAGATGTTGACGTCATATAAAGACAGACAGAAAACAATACATGCATAGTGTTATTTTATAACCTTTTGGAAAACTTACTTTTACTCTCGTTTTTAATAGAGATGACATGACCTGAGAGCAGATATCACCATTCTAAGTAATGTTATAAAAATAATCTCACAACCAATAGTTGTTCAATTTTTTTTATAAAGCTGGGCTTGTGTAAGATTCTCTTTTTAGAATGCAAAATTATTTTGTTGCTTTCAACTGATTAAAAAGGTAATATGATGTGCATAATCTCTTTATTGCCCTCTACCAACACACTAAGTTTCACAAATGTAGCTTGGATATTTTTTTAGTAATCTTTCCAGAAAGAGGATAAACCTATATTCCTCTCCAGTGAAACAGGTGGGGGACTAATATTGTAAAAACTGTCTCTGTAATCAAGCTGAAATAAAGCAGTTTAAATTAACAAATGTATACCTGAACAGCTTGTGCAGAACTTGAGGAATGTGTCCTTGAGATTTAGATTGTAGCTGGTCTGACAAGTGCCCAGGAAGCTTGTTGCATTTGGCGTACCAATGTGACTGACAGTGCCTTCGTTTGTGTTTGCCAGGATTAACATTGAATCTTCACCCAAATCTGACAGTCTGTCAAGCTGCATTGTAATATTTTATATATAAAGTTTAGGGCTATAGTTTAAGACTATAGGTTAGAGTTATAGTTTAGGGCTATAGAAAAGGGTCATAGTTTAATATTTCACATTATTTTATAGACTATAGTTTAAGATTACAGGTTAGAGTTATAGTTTAGGGCTATAGCTTAAGACTATAGGTTAGGGCTAAAGTTTAAGACTATATATTAAAGTAACAGTTTAAGACTATAGGTTAGAGTTATAGTTTAGGGCTACAGATAAGGGTCATACTTTAATATTTTATATTATTTTATACTATAGTTTAAGACTATAGGTTAGAATTATAGTTAAAGGCTATAGGTTAAGATTATAGTTTAGGGCTATAGATAAGGGTTATAATTTAATATTTCATATTATTTTATAGACTATAGTTTAAGACTATAAGTTAGAATTATAGTTTAAGACTATAAGTAAGGGCTATAATTTAAGACTATAGGTTAGGGCTATAGCGTAAGATTATAATAATAGTTTAATACTATAGTTAAGAGTTAATAGTTTATGGCTACAGATACAGGTTATAGCTTAATATTTTACATTATTTTATGGACTATAGTTAATGACTATATGTTAGAGTTATAGTTAGAGGCTATAGTTTAAGACTATAGATTAGAATCATAGTTTAAGACTATAGGTTAGGATAATAGTTAAGGATTGTAGTTTAAGACTACAGTTTATGACTATAGTTTAAGACTATAGGTCAGAGCTATAGTTTAGGGCTACAGATAAGGTTTGTAGCTTAACATTTTATAGGCTATAGTTTAAGACTATATGTTAGAGTTACAGTTTAGGGCTATACTTTTAGATTACAGTTGATGACTATAGTTTAAGACTTTAGGTTAGGATTTTATTTTAAGACTATAGATTAAAACTAGACCTATCACTGAAGGTGATGAATACCCCCGAACGCCGCCATGACAGAAAATGGTTAACCATTGTATGAAGTTTTATTAAATTATATCTAATAGTTTTAAAGTTATGCTCCAGACAAAAAAAATTCTTAATAAAAGAGAATGTTCTGGATTGAGTTTTTTGTATTGTTTTTTTTTATGGTTTTGTTAAAATTAAAAACAGTCTTTTTAATTATTGTGCAGTGTACAAGCTTTCATGGCAATCAATAAATGTTATACTTTTTCGAGTTATATTGAGAGACAATAATTTTATGGATAAGAAACAAACAAGAGCACTAGGAATACATTATCGAACCTGCTTTGCTCGAACTCCATGTATTCATCAGCTTGGTTCTTTCATGAACTTTATCAAATTGTATTCACTGATGGCTTTAAAAGTACTTTAAAAGTACTGCACCAGACAAGGGAAATATATCAAAGGGCAATAACTCTGTAATTAGCAAGAATAAAGTTATGTTTCTTGTACAATGCACTTCCTGTCATTATATTCTACCATTGTATGAAGTTTGATGAAATTCCATCCAGTACTTTAAAAGTAATGTTCCAGACAAGGGAAATATATCAAAGGGCAATAACTCTGTAATTTGCAAGACTAGAGTTATGTTTCCTGTACACTGCACTTCCTGTCATTACATTCTACCATTGTATGAAGTTTGATGAAATTCCATCCAGTGCTTTAAAAGTAATGCTCCAGACAAGGGAAATATATCAAAGGGCAATAACTCTGTAATTAGCAAGAATAGAGTTATGTTTCTTGTACACTGCACTTCCTCTCATTATATTCTACGACTGTATGAAGCTTGTTGAAATTCCATCCAGTACTTTTCAAGTTATGCTCCGGACAAGAAAAAATATCAAAGGACAATAACTCTGTAATTAGCAATAATAGAGTTATGTTTCTTGTACACTGCACTTCCTCTCATTATATTCTACCATTGTATGAAGTTTGATGAAATTCCATCCAGTACTTTAAAAGTAATACTCCGGACAAGGGAAATATATCAAAGGGCAATAACTCTGTAATTAGCAAGAATAGAGTTATGTTTCTTGTACACTGCACTTCCTCTCATTATATTCTACCATTGTATGAAGTTTGATGAAATTCCATCCAGTACTTTAAAAGTAATGCTCAGGACAAGGGAAATATATCAAAGGGCAATAACTCTGTAATTAGCAAGAATAGAGTTATGTTTCTTGTACACTGCACTTCCTGTCATTATATTCTACCACTGTATGAAGTTTGATGAAATTCCATCCAGTACTTTAAAAGTAATGCTCCGGACAAGGGAAATATATCAAAGGGCAATAACTCTGTAATTAGCAAGAATAGAGTTATGTTTCCTGTACACTGCACTTCCTCTCATTATATTCTACCATTGTATGAAGCTTGATGAAATTCCAACCGGTACTTTTCAAGTTATGCTCCGGACAAGAAAAAATATCAAAGAGAAATATATAAAAGGGCAATAACTCTGTAATTAGCAAGAATATAGTTATGTTTCCTGTACACTGCACTTCCTGTCATTATATTCTACCATTGTATGAAGCTTGATGAAATTCCATCCAGTACTTTTCAAGTTATGCTCCGGACAAGAAAAAATATCAAAGGGCAATAACTCTGTTATTAGCAAGAATAGAGTTATGTTTCTTGTACACTGCACTTCCTCTCATTATATTCTACCATTGTATGATGTTTGTTGAAATTCCATCCAGTACTTTTCAAGTGATGCTCCGGACAAGGAAAATTGCAACGGACAGACCGACAGACAGACCTCAGGGTGACTCCAATATACCCCCTCAAAACTTTGTTTGTCGGGGGTATAAAAATTTAATTAAAAAAGCTCTTCTTTCAGTAAAATGAACTGTTTAATAATATAATATATAGTAATTAACACACGGTAAAGAAACTGTCACATTATCAAATTAACCCGATGTGAAATATGACTTTGTTGTGATGCAGGGCTTTTTCATAAATTCACATTTACCTCAGATGTACAAAGCTGGTATGCTGGACTTAAATCAATTGTTGACCTTTAATAAAAATAGATCAAACACCAAATTAATGACATGATAAATAGAATACCAAGTTAGTGTTCATGCCCGATAGTCTAAAATTTATCAGGTTCGACTTGTGATTAATTTTTTTTCTCTACTTCACCTGATCAAGTTGAGATTATCAAGCACTTACATGGTATCTATATATATATTTGCCTTTTTATTCTAAAAATTGGGATGAGGTCCACTCCTTCGAGATTGGGGAAAAACAGCCCGATTGAGGGGAAATTTGGAGAAAAAAAATCATGTTCTAACCATTAATAATCAGATATTAAATTAATACTTCAAATCCAGTTTTTTTATTCCCTAATGTAAGAAATATTAAATAAAAAGAGGTTGTTATTTTCCATTTTTGGAATTTTTTTGGCCTCAATTGGGAAAAACATGATTTTTGAATTGAGAAGCCCTGAATTTTGGCCTCTGTTTAATACGGTAAAAAAGCCCTGCTGTTGGCCAATAAAATTAATACCAATTAAATTTAAATTATTTTAGAAACTGGTAAATCTGTTATTTGGCATAATCAAATAAATGCTACTTCTGTCAATGGTGACAATTGTATTGTCAAGTACATCATCTTGGTTTAACAGTAATTTGAACTCAGATTGGCAACATTACAGTCATCTTTATCAGAACATAACATTAATGATCTACTTATTGTACTTACCAAAGCATGCACTTCATACTTCAGCATGAGTCGTAAACTCGTCTTCACGTCTCTGTTATCTTCAGCCAGGGTCAACATGGTCTGGGCTATCTTTTCAGCCATCTTGGTACTTTTGAATGAAAACTGAAAAGAGTAAGGAAATGAAATTTGAAAATAGAAATTTGATAACAGATGATGTTGAAGGGACACAGACCGCCAACAACGCCATATCGACATCTCTGTGATGCCGTATCTCCACACCACTACTGTAGCGAACAGAAGTCACGCCACAAGATACAGTGTATAATTCTGCAGAACGGACTATATCTGGCACTTCTTTTTCCCCTTGACAACACGCACCTGGAACTAGCTACCAAGCACCTAGCCACAACATCCACCCTGGAGACAGGCAAGCAGGGACTGGTACAATATTAATACCCCACACTGTACAAAGAATTATTTCTTTTAACCTACTTGATCATGCATCACATCATTCTTGTTTAGTTACACATGTACAACAACGCTCCAGAGTGGTTCCTGTGCATTATTGGAAGAAGTAGAAAAACTTATTTCAATATTTTGTGTACCATGTTGAACAGAATATACCTGCAGTAAAGGTCGGAGACTAAACCAAGATTCATTCTGGTGTCTGTATGTGTCATGTTGTAGAATTAAAGTGGTTTTTATAGTGAGCGCTGATGGTGATGGTTCCCTAGGGTGATCTTGATAGGAATTTACAGGCTTTTGTGTGCATTTCACTAAATTCAGTACCTTGGCCAACTTTCTTTAAATCGCTATCAAACTACCCATAAGTGACATCATAATTAAAATATTATATCCTAAAAATCCTTATTACCCCACCCACTTTGTCACTACAGACTCGGTATAAATATGTGTGGTGTGCTTTGTCCTGTGATTGAGCACCAAATCCATGATCGGAGGGTAGTGGGTTTTATCCTCCACTGTGGGTTTAATCCTCTGCTTCGGCTATGTGTGATGTCCTTGAGCAATACACTTTTTCCACATATGTTTAGGTAACTGGTTCTACTCAGGAAGATTTTGAGCATGACTTGTCTAAGATGTAATAATTTGTTTCACAATCTAACTAATATAAAGAAGTTTAAACTATAAACATGGTCAATATAAGCATAACAACAGAGCATAATATTATAGTAATCTAATTATTGTAAAACCTTGGTATTGATATAAAACAACCAACAGGTATTGCTGGCATAATTAAGATGATTTTACAGATAAATTCTAACAGAATCTAAAGTCATTCATTTATTTTATCCCAGAAGCTGCCAATTTTTAAACAAACTGTTTGTTGAAGAAAAATTGGGGTTACCCATGAAAGTATAGTTGACAGTGTATTGGCATAAACAATATTCCTCAACCTATTTAGAATATTTTTAGACACATTAAATTTCTATATGCTTAAAAATGTAAATATATATAATAATAAAAATATGAATATACTGTTTGTCATTACTATCTTTCACATATTGCTATTTTTAGCTTAGGGTAATCTTACAAATGTATTGAAAGTTTATGATGTGTCCTATAGCCTTAGGGAGATATCACAGCTTGGCATGGATTAATATGTTAATTGTCATGGTTGTTGATATGAATGTGGAGACAGTTAAATAGATTAGCCAAGATAATTTCTTCAGTTAGAGCCATTTGCTTTTGTATGAAAATTTGAAATATGAGAAATGGCCACAGTTGCTTTCTATGTGGCAACCACTATCGCAAGAGGAAAATCTTTCACAAATTTAAAATTTCCATCACATTTGGCGACATTGGCGATCCCAGCGGATACCCTGAAATCTATGCCGTTATCAATTGTTTTCAGTGGGAAATTATTCATTTTAGTTACAGGTGTGCGTGACAACTATGATTTAGATGGTTCACCAGTTAATTCTTAATAATTCCTTGAAATTCATCAAAATATATATATTTTAGTAACACCATGTTTCATCTATTTATTTCAACAGTTACTTAATGTTATCAAATCGTATATAACAACTTTACATGACATACACATTGGTGTATGTTTACATGTTTCTATGCATTTTTTACAAATTGGTCTAGTGCAATTAGGCATTATGGACAGCAGATCGGATATTCAAATAATAAAAAGCTGACCATTCACACCTTATTTAATCAGGCCAAGCCCTGTTAATAAATCAGGAAAATCAAACTGCAAATAATGAATAAGCGGCAAAAGTTTGAAACCATTTTTAGACAATTACGAGAAACTGTTTCAGAATGGTGGTCAAAGTTTCATTATTCAGTATTGAATCCGAATTTTGTTATCCGAACAACGGTATAGTTGTTCAATCTTCTACACACGCACTTGAACAAACATCATAAATACAGGATTTTTCGAGCTTCGACACAGAACAACATACAAAGGAATCATCTATTAACCGATTTTCAGTGTAACTAAATAAAAACTTCAGGTTGTGACAGATAATCTCATTAAAATATAATATTACCAGATTTCTTTTTTATGCAGTCACCGGCTTGTTGGCGGTGTTACGATTAATTACTATCTCGTGTATATAATCATACATAATACTAAAACCCGGACATTTTCCGGCTACAAGGAAACGAATTAAAGTCAATAATTATGCATTGCCTTTTGGTACTAAAAGAGATAATAAACAGAGAATAATACTCTTAATTTTTTAAAAAAACAACAAAAAAAAAACAAAAAAACACTGGTATACAGTAGATGTTTTTCTCCATAATTTTGACGATTTTAAAGTGACATGGACAAAACATTTGTTTCAGTCAAACAATCAATATTTAATTATTTTTAATGTAATGTAGGCCTATGTAACCTTATATAATGGTATTTCTTCATTTGGGGGGCAGATTTCATTTCTTGACATGTCGTAGAATTTTAATATATTTCTAAATACTCACAGTCTTCAAATGTCGGTATGACGACGCATGCTTAGGGGTTTGTGACTTAATAACACAGGGTAGGTGGGGCACGAGGTCTGCAGATAGAACACTTGATCGGAGGGTCGTTACTTCCGGAGAGTTCACATAAACAGGGACATATTCACACTGACACAAAACCAGAAAAAAAATACAATGTTAACACTAACTTTAATGCCAAAAATTCATTAAGAGGATTTTTTTGGTTTGCGGAATTGTCTAAAATTTAGACTTTAACTTTATGACAAAATCAGTACCTACCTACTGGGAAGATGCCTTTATTTTAGCTTATAAACTAACTGTTCATGTTTGTAAATTGTTCGTCCAGTCAAGATGAGTTGCATGTAAAACCGTAGTGTAAAAGTCATGGCTAACACCAGTTCTATCGGGTACAGTTTTAGGAACTTTAGAAACAGTTCTGAGGCGGAACATCAAAATCTCAAAATTATACCTTTTGCAGTCCACACTCTAATGTGCCAAGCCCCCGGGATAACCTGGCGGAGGGACTAAAAACCTTAGAATTACACACACAATTCTAATGGGTTGGAAGAGGCCTTGATACTGTATCTATGGTAATCATTGTAGCTAGACGCGCTCGCCGTAGTCTGGTCTGTACTTTTATGTTCGCGTAAATACACTTTCGCAGCTGAATCAGTTGAATTGGACCATCCTCCGATTTTCAAAAATCTCCAATATAAAACGTTGACGTTTTGGGTTGGAGTTAAACAGTCCGGTATGTTGTTTTAGAATGCTCTAAATTTTACATCTAAAATCAAGTTATTTTTAAATTTTGCATATTTAATGACCATTTGATAATTTTCTCACTCCAATAAAAGAAAAATATTTTTGGGTTAATAATGCTTTTTTAACTTATTTGAAAATTTAATTATTTTCAAAACTATTTTAGTTAACTTAGCAAGTATATATAAAAAAAAACGCTTTCAAATACCTTTTCTTGGTAGAATTTATATATAGGACATGGTCCTTAACTTATTGTTTGCAGTATATGTAATGCAATACCTTCTAATGTAGCAACGCGTTTACATTTACTTCTTGAGCATTAATGGGATTATATTAGCATATTACCGTCAATTCCCTGTCCTAAATACACACGCCCAGTATGAAGATACACTTATAACTTAGAGATATACGCGTCTAAAGTTTCTAATTGCATAACCTCTTTATAACAAACATTGGGTTTCCGAAGCCAAGTTTTGCTTTTGTTTACATTTGCCACTTTCGGGTTTCCGATCAATCATCGGATAACATCGCGAAGACTCGTTCCCGATCTCGTTTTCGAGGCTTTGTACGGGAAGTGTAAACAATGCGCAATACTTTATTGCGAGACGTATTAAAGTTTTGGCCAATATTCAATTACTGTTAATTTGATGACTAAATTAACTTTCAAGGTAATAAAGGTTATACCTCAATACATAAGCATTATTTTGTCCACACTGCATACAGGAAAAGTGTGGATTAACAGCGTGTTTGTGTTACTTGCCAATATAATCCCTTTAAAGTAATAATTGATGACGTACGTATTGTCTCTAGTACTGCGCTTCATTCAAGCAGTCGTCTATCAGGCTATTGGTTAGTTATTATTCTGTCCCTATTTGGAAAACGCCGTTTTCAACACATTCTATGTTATATATTGCATAATGCCATATCCAGATTTTATTTGTACTGTTTTTTTAAAATATCCAGTTTTATTGGCAGAGGAAATCCTCTAAATGAATTTCCGTCCTTCCGCAAGTAACTGGCAAGCTTCCTTACATAAAAGTTTGGAGTGAGTTGGACTCGAACCCACGACCTTAGCGGCGAGAGCTTGGTAGTTTATTGATCTTGAGATTGCGCCTGTTACCACAGCAATAAATTGTTATTGGACATAAGATTTTCTATAGTAAAAAAATATACCACGAGCAACTGGGCAACTTATGTTAGAGCAGTTATTTTTCTTATTTTAACAATAAAAATGTAAAACATTTTATAATTTTATGAATTTATCTATTATCAAGAATTTTATTCAACGAAAAGGACAAACCACTGACATGGCCTTATAAATAGCTAAGGGAGTTAGTTTGATATAGGGAAGCGATTTGATTTAAACATACATGCATTTATACATTCAAATTTACATACATACAAATCAGTTTAAGTATAGATGTGGATTAGAATGGAAGATACAAAATCACCCACCCCGCCCCCATTAGCTTTGAAAACGTGTGACATAAGGTAAGTTCATCATTCTAAGGAGCAAGACAATTGAAATGCTAAATATATAATTTTGTTGCCTTCCCTTTACCCATCTATGATTATTTCTATTTACTCAACCTATGCTTTGTAATTTCAGCACGAGAGCTACATGAAACCTGGTAACAAGTCTCTGTCATGGCTGACATTTCCTGACAAAATATATTCATTTTAAGGATCAAGTTATTACAAATATCCAATGTCGGTGTCGTGAATAGACAGTGTACTGTGGAGCTATTACAAACATCCAATGTGGGTGTCGTGGATAGACAGTGTACTGTGGAGCTGTTATAAACATCCAATGTGGGTGTCGCGGATAGACAGTGTACTGTGGAGCTGTTACAAACATCCAATGTGGGTGTCGTGGATAGACAGTGTACTGTGGAACTATTACAAACATCCAATGTGGGTGTCTCGGATAGACCGTGAACTGTGGAGCTGTTACAAACATCCAATGTGGGTGTCGTGGATAGACAGTGTACTGTGGAGCTATTACAAACATCCAATGTGGGTGTCGCGGATAGACAGTGTACTGTGGAGCTGTTATAAACATCCAATGTGGGTGTCGCGGATAGACAGTGTACTGTGGAGCTGTTACAAACATCCAATGTGGGTGTCGTGGATAGATAGTGTACTGTGGAGCTGTTACAAACATCCAATGTGGGTGTCGTGGATAGACAGTGTACTGTGGAACTATTACAAACATCCAATGTGGGTGTCTCGGATAGACCGTGAACTGTGGAGCTGTTACAAACATCCAATGTTGGTGTCGTGGATAGACAGTGTACTGTGGACCTGTTACAAACATCCAATGTGGGTGTCGTGGATAGACAGTGTACTGTGGAGCTGTTACAAACATCCAATTAGTGTGTCGTGGATAGACAGTGTACTGTGGAGCTGTTACAAACATCCAGTGTGGGTGTCGTATAAAGCATATAAAGCAATATGTATTAATATATATTAATAGGTAAATAACAATGTCCGGAAAGACGCATTTCAGCACGTTGATTGGTCATTTGCTTCAACTGAACGTTTGACTGACGTCACAGTTTAGTAAGCGTTCAATTGCTATGAATTGTGGGACAGGCATAGAATTCCCTGCTTTTTTATTGGTGGATCATCGGCCCGATTCAGGATATATCAGGTTCTGGGGTAGACTGTTGACCTTGTCAAATCCTTCTGACCCCAGTGTGACACTCCAATCCGATCCGATCACATTTATATGTCATTTCTAAGACCTTTTCTAGAATATGGATCTGAAGTGTGGGGTAGATGCACCTAATATGAAAAAGAAAATCTTGAAAACAATTAACATGAAGCGGCTCGTTTCTACTTCTCTTCGTAACTTATACAAAGAACTTGGCTGGCTTTCTTTAGAAAATAGAAGATTATATCAAAATTAATTATTGCATATAAAGTAACAAAAAAAAGTCTTAACTCCAGAATTTTTAAACAATATTTTTTCCTGAAACTGTAAGAATAACTTCATCGTATAATCTAAGAAATAATGGTAATTATTCTTTATTAAATACTAGAACTCAATCATTTAGAAATTCTTTTATTCCATCATGTATTTCTTCTCGGAATGGTTTTCCGGAATACGTTCGCAACTGTGAAACTCTATCATCATTCAAACACCAACTTATGAAGCATCTGTTTAAACCCACCAAAATACCATGTTTTTATTTAGCAGGTCCTCCCAAATTATCTATTTTTCATACACGTTTAAGAAATGGTTGCAGTAACCTAAATTATCATTTATTTGTTAACAAATTAAAACTATTTTCAATTTGTGAAAATTGTGGGCATGAAAAGGAGGACACTATTTCATGCAATGTCCTTCTTTTTTAAATGATCGACTTCGTCTCTTTCATGCTACACGTCATCTTCATCCTTTAAAACTATGTGCAAACTTACATTAAAGACAATAAACGTTTTGATAAACAATAGATCTTATTAAATTTTAGTATTTACCTCACAGTGTAGCCCCTCATGTAAGGTCAGCTTAGGTAACGTATATTCAAACAATACACCCTATTTCATGTTTTACCCCTTCTTCCTGTATGAATATGTTTTATTGCCATCTTGATTGCTTATTTGTAAATAATATGTTGTTGGGAAGGGCTGATTTTAATGTTGGATAACTTGTGGCCCAACCCTTTTGCTACCACATGTATATGAAAAAGCAATAAAATATGTTTAAAGTAAAGTAAAAGTACATACAGAGCTGCATTTAGTTATAAAAGAGGGACGTTTCTTTTTCTGTTCAATAACACCACACATAGTCATGGGTTCGATCCTCTGTCACGGCTATGTATGGTGTCCTTGAGCAAGACACACTTTCCGCATATGCTTAGTACGACATCGAGCGTGATTGGCCTAAGGTGTCAGAACTTGTTTCACAATCGAGTTAAAATATATGTTTAAATTAATCTAGTGAATAATATACATCATACATACGAAGTTTAAAAATACCGGAAGTGATAGAACTTGTTTTTCTAATGTCTGGAATTAGATTGAGCTGAAATTCAAAGTGTCTAAGCGTTTTATAGGAACAATTCTTGATTCTGGCACTTCTAAGCCAATCAAATGCGTCCATTTCATATCCATAGGTTACCAGAATCTTGCTGATCTGGCAAATATCCGCCATGTTGCCCGATTTTATATACGTAAAGTTCATTTAACACAATAAAAACACAATTCCCATATCATAAGTTACATGAAAAGGATGTCTCAATGTCATAGTTCAGATGCAAATAATTAATACTCAAAATAGAGTAGAAATGAAGATGTCAGATTTGAGGTGGACAGATTGTGTTTATACCTTGGGAAAGATTTGCATTAGTCTCAAACAGAGATCTAATAATTCGTGTTGACAGCATGAATCTGCCACTAGCTATTTTGGAAGGTGATTCAAGGATACTCTCATCTATACTTAGATGAATATAATTAAACTTGTTAGACTGATTATACTTATGTTAAAAATAACCTTTATATTTAAAACACTTTTTAACTTACACATAGTATCAAAATATACAGATATAATAACTTAATACTATATACTTTACAATAAAAATGCATTTAAGTGCTTAAGACATATTGTAATCTTATTTTAGTTGGACAAAAATCAATTGGTCATTGTTTATTTCTTGCTAAAATCAATACAGCTTCAGCCAGTTTGACAAAGTCGTCCATGGTGTTGTAGACCTGGGCTGACACTCTCGCCATCAGGGCGTTATTCACTGTCTTTATCATCACTTGAATATCAAACCTCTCCAGAATTAACTTTTGTAGCTCCTTATCTTTATCCTGTAAGGTTTACAAGTGAAACAGGTAAACTTTATCTGTATTGATACATGTGGAATGTGGCATTTTCTTTTAAATCTGCGCTATTAGTGATTATAGCCGTGTAACATTATGGAAATGTTTATCACATGTTTAGTGGTGACTAGTTAGTAAAAAATCCAGGATCCCAGGAACGAGTGGTTAGGTTAACCGATCGTCTGTGTGTTAGCCATCGATGGCATACAATATGCTTAGTATTCAATCAAACAAAGTTACTTGCGAATGGACCGTGGCTCTACCCAGATCCATTCTGAGGTATTCCTCAACCAAAAGAACTGGATATGTCATATATAATCTGAAATGTGTTGAAAATGGAGTTAAACCACATTATAAAAAACCCAATCAGAATAAGTAAAAACTGATCAAGTATAAATATACAAATATAAGAAAATAGGACGCTCATTTAACCATTCATTTAAATTACTTACTGATTACGTTTGGTACTACCTGGTACGAAATTTATTTAAATATCAATTTTAAGAGGTCAACGTAGATTTATACCAGAATTCTCGTATGTCATATGTCAGATTTTAATGGAGGTAGAGGGTTATGGTAACAATTGACCGGACGCGGGCTGTCAGTCAAACAGTGATCGATATTGTTTCCGCCATTTTTCTTAGGCAAGCGAACGGCCTCTAAGAAAATAAATCGCTGATTTGATTATCGACTTGTTTGATTGACAGCTCGCGTCAGGTTAATTAAGAACTTGTGATAGTAGACTAATATTTGCTACAACAAGAGCCTTGTTGTTTTATGTAACCAAGGATGAAACGTTAGAGGAGGGGGGAAATATGTTCGTTTCTGCTTGGCCCCTGAAAAAATAGGGTAAATGGATAAATAGTCTTTTGTTTTTTTTTGTTTCTCCCGAGGTATTAGTTGTATTGTTCTGATTAACAATAATAACATTGTGGCAATCAGGATTGGGTCTACTTTGGGCGGTATTCTCAGTCAATCTTGACAGTCCAGAGCATTCAAAATATAGATTTCGTAAGGTATAATGCAGATACCTTGTAAACAAAACTTTTTTTTTATAGTATTTTGAACTGGGAATAAAATAGGATCAACAGTTTACATTTACAACTGTTTTTTACAAACCACGCGTAAGTAAAGGAAATCATTTAGACGGGAAAAAAAACAACATTTTTTTATTGGAAATAGAAATATTACCTCATATTCCGAGAAGCCGGGTATGAACGGTAGTGTAACCATCTGCATATTTGGCGCAACCATGTCGTCTGGAACATCTAGTCGCCTGGTACCCCATCTCTCTTCAAGATAGGCAACGCCCTTAGTTTTCAGGGCCCTGATGTAGCTAAGTATCCTATCCTGAAGCACATATGTTAAAATGTACAAATTTTGAAGACGGAAACAACGTAGTGATTGTGGTAAAGAGTGGAATGGATAAACGTCCAGGCGTACAATTCGTCAGCAAAAAGTGAAAACATAGAAACAGACGATAATTGAATTAACATATCCTAATTGTTCTTTCTTATCAAAATCCAACTTTCAAGACAATATCTTTGATATTTTTGAGAAAATACATTTTCTTCTGAATATATCAGTGGTAATTTTCCTATTTTTCCACAGTAGTTATTTCAATTATTTAAAAAAAAACATTAGAAAACATTATTTGTCTTCTAATTATTTAATTTTTCTTGGTGGTGTGTGGTCTCCGAGATTCCCCAAAACCTCCCTCTCACACCTATACCCACTTACAAAATCGTTGTTTATGTTTGGCGTACAGTTCCAACCTGTTCAGGTATACGCCACTGATTCTAATTCTAACTTTTTGTTTGACCATTTACCACAACAGAAGGCGTTCAATTTACGGAATATTAGTGCGAGTTTTCGTAAGCCGGTTCTTTTCCCAGGCTTACGGAAACTCTTACGATGGCGGTTATCATACTTCAAATAAATTTCGAAACGATTGTCGTAACTTTCAGTCCTCTTTTAGATGACACTATAAACATTTATACTCTTCTTTCTGGAGAACAACATTTTGACTTCGAGACATATATTCGAATTTTCGACGCGGTACATACTTTCATAAAGAACACAATACCTGTTTATATTGTTGAGATTATATTGTTGTCGAGTTCTCTCTCTAATCCGGTTTCACTTTAACATTTATTTCTAGTTTCTTTCAAATATCACGTATGTAACAATCAGTGAAACACCATTGTAATCATATCTCACTCTATTTTCATTATCACTGATTTATTTTCACATATTCATGATATTTATGTGTAAATTAGTTTTCTTTTGCCATTTGTAATTTATAGTACGGATAGGAGAACTTCTCCATATTCATAATGCTCTAGTACTTACCCCTCTTTTTTATTGTCCATTTATGTTTTGTTTACACATTGTATATATATATATATATATATATATATATATATATATATATATATATATATATATATATATATATTCAGAAATAAAACATGTTTAAACTTTCGTATATCTAAGAAAGTTATTGAAACGAGTCCTGGAAGAATAACGTCATTAGATAATATATATAGCCAGTTTGTTGTCGTTTAGAGGGTCAAATTATAAGCAAACCAATAGAATGAAACAAGATTAAGTTGTTGTTGCAGGTGTTGTTTACTGTGACTTCCTTTTAATTTACAAGTTGTTACCAAAAGTGCATATGCTTGTGTGTAGTTTACCGTGTATAATCATAGTATAAACATATACCATTTACATTATAACTTATCAATAACACGTACACCATATCACTCTAAAAGAATTGTAAGATACTACACAATCAAGTAATTGCGTAGGGAAGAGAGGGAACTGATTGAGATTGTGCGAACGCTCGCGTATTCACGCAAAATCTCGCAATGTCTCGTTTTCAATTATTTCAACTTCTCTATATCTCATGAACACAAATCAAAATTCTTACATAGCAGAATGAAATGCTCGTTCAAACAATACCAATCCCAGAAATTTGTGCTTAAAATTGTTGAGATTACAAAATGTGTATACTGCAGCTAAAATAACGACAAATTACGATAAATTTTCCTTCAAACCTCAATATCTTTAATTCAAGATGATTTTGCGTGATCGAAACATGTTTAATCATCATAGATTACATACGTCTTACAGTTTATGTACAAGAAATCAGTTTACAGCCTATGAAATATGAATTATTAATTTGCAAACAATTAATCCTTCGTGTGCTATTTCATCAACACTTAGTCGGGAGATGCAAGTTTCCTATCCTTATATATAAGTCCTTGGTGAAATCAATTATATAACATTGTCAATATCATCGTTACAGATTAAAACAGTATTTAGAAACTGAGTCACACTGAGCAATCGCTGTCAATCTTAAAAAACAACAGGTGGCAGTATCGGTGTTTAGACAACTAATTGACAAAACCCCTAAAAGAAATAAAATAAAATAGAATATAATTACACCCCATCTACGCAATACCCACCAACTATTTTAATGAATAAACATGTATGTTATTTTCTTTTTCCTTTTTTCATGCAGTTTGACGTGTCACGGAAAAACGGTTAAGGGGAATTGTTTTGTTTTACTCAGTTCTAGGAACTGACGCCATTTGTAGTGAAACAGTTGATTGAAATGAGCCGGTATAAACGTGGCCCAGTGTCAACTTGGTAACCTGGTCAATATATCTAAATGTATAACCCTATAACCCCTACCCTCATAAACTAAAACATATAATTTTAGGGAGGAGGAGACGATGTTCGTTAGATGAATTGGAGCAAGATTTATCTTCTTTATTTTTTTTTTACTTTTTGGAGTTTAGTAAATTGTGTCCCATTTCTACATTTTAAAAAATGTTTACCGCACCAAATCACATTTGTAACGATCTGATTAACAACAACAGCTCAATTTTATATAAACATCAGCAAAATATAAAATAAACTTTCATAATTTACAAGTAAAATAACATGACAAATATGTTTAATTCGAAATACGCACCACATGTTGCTAAATAAACATAAATAATCATAATTCTTAAAGTACATTTCTGTCTGCGATCAAGGAATTAAAAATATGTCTATATTACTCTGCCGCCAATTCTGTTGTAGAAGTCGATCCCATCTATGGCACAAAAGTACGGGGTGTCATCGTTGGTACCTGAGAAAGACAAATTTCTTAAAACTGGGGTGGTATTCACAAACCATTCTTAAGAATTCTTAGACTTGAACTCAAGAATGAATTTGAAAAACTCACTCAGAGAACATGTTTCGAGGCCAAAACTTTTAAGCATGCAGGGACTGCTAATATATAGGCAAATGAATTCTCACAATTATTCTATCTGTCATGGTAAACTGGATATCTAAGGTTGAAATTTGGATTTTCATACTCAAGTCTAAAAAAATTCTTAAGTATGGTTGGTGAATACAATCATGGTCACCCATGATGCTCTACATAAATGACTCACACATTTTATATAATGTTATCCACCAATGAACATCTCGTTGTTTTATGAAATTTCAAATGTAAATATATCGAAAATATCTTGATTCCTGGGGCTGGACAACTAAACATACTCGTACAAGCAGTCGTTTAGATGAGACTTTAAACCGAGGGCCCGTTTAATCACGGTACGGGAAATATGGGAAACCGGTGTCGATGTATATACAGCTAAATAAAAACATCCTGGTACCAATAATGGCGAAAGACTGTTTTATGAAGACAATATAAAAATACATTCCCGTATTTCATGTTAATAGGGTCCCTTTGAAACATAGAACAAACGCAGTACATTATTATAAAGAAAATAAGACTAATTAGATATGAATTGGAAATAAATAACATCAACATTTTATTATATAAACATGGTACAAAAATGAATTTGCCGGGTCCGGTAGCTAAGTCGGTAACGCGCCGGACTATCAATATATACATATATAATGATAGCCAGGTGTCGTTCGTTCGAATCTCCACCCTGCCACAGTCTCCGTGATGATTGATATACGACATTTCGTCTCATTGTTATTCGTCTCTCATCGCTTATTCCAATCGGTAAGTGATCAGTTACTTGCGGAGATGGGTGTGCTTGAGTACCTGTTAACTTTCCCAGACTCCCAGGGAAGAGTGGTTAAGTTAACGGATCATCTGTTGACCCTCGATGGCATAAAACTGACGCTAAATATTCAAACAAACAGATATGAATTTTAAATACACCAGTGGGCTGTATGCCTCTTTGTAAAGGGACATAACTCGTATTTAATGTTAATGTAAGTTATGTTTCACGCAATTTGGTTCATCCATAAGAGTATGAAATGTATTTTTTATTCCACCCTTCCCAGAAAACATCAATGTCGTATTGTTTTTTTTATAGATAGATATATCTTGTTGACTTAAACTACATGTATTTTTAGTTGTTCACACTACAAAGATATGACAAAACAAATACACATATACATTTTTACATACTTTGTTTCGCATATTTTCAAAACAAGCGTGATACAATTAGTATATAAAACAGTGTTGATAACTAGTAATGATTGTAGATTTTGAGTCTCCGTAACTGGGTTTGCATTGACACAAAAAATTGAGTGCATGCGTAAACATGAAAAAAAAAACACTCGTTTTCAACATCGTCTTTTCCTTTAAATAAATATTTGTTAAAAGATAATTTAATCTCAACATTTCAGATGGACACATGTTTTATAATTATGACCTTCAAAGCTGAATGCTATGTCCAATCCACGCCCTTCCAGGTACGAAGTGACCAATGGCTTGAACCAGTTGTGTTTACGGCGCGGGTTCATCCAGAGGAAAGTACATCCACGTGGCGTGTACATCCATTTGTGTAGGGTACCTGAAATGTTAAGAATATTCGGTGTATAGTATTGCTTATCAGAGGTGTAGCTTCCTAAAGGCACTGCAGGCACGTGCTTACACTTTTTTCTCAGAAATAGAAGGAAAAAAAGCCAAACGCCTAAAAGGTCGTACCCCTGGTTGGGCAGAGGGTAAAATATAAATTCGCATAAAAGTCATTGAATATGATCCAGATATTTAACACAATTTCATCAGTTTGTTTGGTTAAAAACAGTGAATTCGAGGTTAATGTTAAGGACAACCAGACCCCTAAAACATAAGAAATGTATGCCTAAACGCACCTACGACAGCCTATCTGAAAACAAATTCGGGGGAGCGGGGTGCATGGCCCTGGACCCCATACAACTGTGCCTAAACATCGTTAACAGCCAAGCTACGCCCGGTTTATGTAAGCAATATAATAAGCCAACATAGGAAATAGCGCGAATCTCGGTCGAATGTCTCTCCCAAGAGTTTTTATTTTCCCCGTATTTCAAATATAATGGTAAATAAGCTACATGTATACCGTATTTCCCGAATAAACGTCCCCTGTGGGGTGGGAATACATATTACAAAAGGGGCGTTTGTGTCACAAATAAACGGGGAAAATATTGTGAAGACTTTTGCAAACAACATTGTGCTTGATAATTTTTTCACAGGCAAATATAACTTTATTTTGCCGAATCCAAAAGCACTTTCAAGTCGGTGGTAAAAAACTACGGTCGATCGCCCGGGGTAGCGAAATCACGGGTATTTTTTATATCTAATATGAAATCTGTAGAACCTTTAGGGCAAACGCAAGAATACAGTTAACAAGATGGATTTAAATTTGGTTTCATTTAAAAGTAAATAAGAGTATAAAGGATTTCGACATTGAAGTGTATACCTTCAAAGTCATGCTAGCTCCAATATAACTTACTGGTGTAGCTCCAATATAACTTACCGGTATAGCCCCAGTGTAACTTACTGGTATCAATCCAATGTAACTTACCGGTGAAGCTCCAATTTAACTTACTGGTGTAGCTCCAATATAACTCACCAGTGTAGCTCCAATATAACTTACCGTGTAGCTCCAATATAACTTACTGGTGTAGCTCAAGTATAACTTACCGTGTAGCTCTAATATAACTTACTGGTGTACATCCAATATAACTCACCAGTGTAGCTCCAATATAACTTATCGTGTAGCTCCAATATATTTTACTGCTGTAGCTCTAATATAACTTATCAATATACCTCCAATATAACTTACCGGTATAGCCTCAATGCAACTTACTGGTATCAATCCAATGTAATTACCGGTGAAGCTCCAATATAACTAACAGGTGTACATCCAATATAACTCACCAGTGTAGCTCCAATATAACTTACCGTGTAGCTCCAATATAACTTACCAATGTAGCTCCAATATAACTTATCAGTGTAGCTCCATTATAACTAACCGGTATAGCCCCAGTGCAACTTACTGGTATCAATCCAATGTAACTTGCCGGTGAAGTTCCAATATAACTTACTGGTGTAGCTCCAATATAATTTACCAATGTAGCTCCAATATAACTTACCGTGTAGCTCCAATATACTTTACTGGTGTAGCTCCAATATAACTTACCAATGTAGCTCCAATATAACTTATCAGTATAGCTCCATTATAACTTACCGGTATAGCCCCAATGCAACTTACTGGTATCAATCCAATGTAACTTACCGGTGAAGCTCCAATACAACTTACTGGTGTATCTCCAATATAACATACTGGTGTACATCCAATATAACTCATAAGTGTAGCTCCAATGTAACTCACCAGTTTAGCTCCAATATAACTTACCAATGTAGCTCTAATATAACTTATCAGTATAGCTCCATTATAACTTACCGGTATAGCCCCAATGCAACTTACTGGTATCAATCCAATATAATTCACAAGTGTAGCTCCAATATAACTTACCGTGTAGCTCCAATATAACGTACTGGTGTAGCTCCAATATAACTTATCAGTATAGCTTCAATATAACTTACCGGTATAGCCTAAATGCAAGTTACTGGTATCAATAATGTAGCTTACCGGTGAAGCTCCAATATAACTTACTGGTGTACATCCAATATAACTCACCAGTGTAGCTCTAATATAACTTACATGTAGCTCCAATATAACTTACTGGTGTAGCTCCATTAAATCTCACCAGTGTAGCCCCAATATAACTTACCGTGTAGCTCCAATATAACATACTGGTGTAGCTCAAATATAACTCACCAGTGTAGCTCCAATATAACTTACCGTGTAGCTCCAATATAACTTACTGGTGTAGCTCCATTATAACTTATCAGTATACCTCCAATATAACTTACCGGTATAGCCCCAATGCAACTTACTGGTATCAATCCAATGTAATTACCGTTGAAGCTCCAATATAACTTACTGGTGTACATCCAATATAACTCACCAGTGTAGCTCCAACATAACTTACCGTGTAGCTCCAATATCACTTACCAATGTAGCTCCAATATAACTTATCAGCATAGCTCCAATATAACTTACCATGTAGCTCCAATATAACTTACCAATGTAGCTCCAATATAACTTATCAGTATAGCTCCATTTTAACTTACCGGTATCAATCCAATGTAACTTACCGGCGAAGCTCCAATATAACTTACTGGTGTAACTCCAATATAACTTACCAATGTAGCTCCAATATAACTTATCAGTATAGCTCCATTTTATCTTACCGGTGTAGCTCCAATGCAACTTACTAGTATCAATCCAATGTAACTTACCGATGAAGCTCCAATATAACTTACTGGTGTAGCTCCAATATAACATACTGGTGTACATCCAATATAACTCATCGGTGTAGCTCCAATGTAACTCACCAGTGTAGCTCCAATATAAATTGCCAATGTAGCTCCAATATAACTTATCAGTAAAGTTCCATTATAACTTACCGGTATAGCCCCAATGTAACTTACTGGTATCAATCCAATATAACTCACCAGTGAAGCTCCAATATAACTTACCGTGTAGCTCCTATATAACTTACTGGTGTAGCTCCAATATAACTTATCAGTAAAGCTCCAATATAACTAACCGGTATAGCCCCAATGTAACTTACTGGTATCAATCCAATGTAACTTACCGCTGAATCTCCAATATAACTTACTGGTGTACATCCAATATAACTCACCAATGTAGCTCCAATATAACTCGCCGTGTAGCTCCAATATAACTTACTGGTGTAGCTCAAATATAACTCACCAGTGTAGCTCCAATATAACTTACCGTGTAGCTCCAATATAACATACTGCTGTAGCTCCAATATAACTCACCAGTGTAGCTCCAATATAACTTACCGTGTAGCTCCAATATAACTTACTGGTGTAGCTCCAATATAACTTATCAGTTTAGCTCCAATATAACTTACTGGTATAGCCCCAATGTAACTTACTGGTACCAATCCAATGTAACTTGCCGGTGAAGCTCCAATATAACTTACTGGTGTACATCCAATATAACTCACCAGTGTAGCTCCAATATAACTTACCGTGTAGCTAAAATATAACTTACCAATGTAGCTCCAATATAACTCACCAGTGTAGCTCCAGTATAACTTACCGTGTAGCTCCAATATAACATACTGCTGTAGCTCCAATATAACTCACCAGTGTAGCTCCAATATAACTTACTGTGTAGCTCCAATATAACTTACTGGTGTAGCTCCAATATAACTTATCAGTATAGCTCCAATATAACTTACTGGTATAGCCCCAATGTAACTTACTGGTATCAATCCAATGTCACTTACGGGTGAAGCTCCAATATAACTTACTGGTGTAGCTCCAATATAACTTACCAGTGTAGCTCCAATATAACTAACCGTGTAGCTCCAATATAACTTACTGGTGTAGCTTCAATATAACTTACCGTGTAGCTCCAATATAACTTACTGGTGTAGCTCCAATATAACTCACCAGTGTAGCTCCAATATAACTAACCGTGTAGCTCCAATATAACTTACTGGTGTAGCTTCAATATAACCTACCGTGTAGCTCCAATATAACTTACTGGTGTAGCTCCAATATAACTTACCGTGTAGCTCCAATATAACTTACTGGTGTAGCTCCAATATAACTTACCGTGTAGCTCCAATATAACTTACTGGTGTAGCTCCTATTTAACTTACCGTGTAGCTCCAATATAACTTACTGGTGTACATCCAATATAACTCACCAGTGTAGCTCCAATACAACTTACCGTGTAGCTCCAATATAACTTACTGGTGTAGCTCCAATATAACTTATCAGTAAACCTTTAATAAAACTAACCGGTATAGCCCCAATGCAACTTATTGGTATCAATCCAATGTAACTCACCAGTGTAGCTCCAATATAACTTACCTTGTAGCTCCAATATCACTTACCAATGTAGCTCCAATATAACTTATCAGTATAGCTCCATTATAACTTACCGGTATAGCCTCAATGCAACTTACTGGTATCAATCCTATGTAACTTACCGGTGAAACTCCAATATAACTTACTGGTGTAGCTCCAATATAACATACTGGTGTACATCCAATATAACTCACCAGTGTAGCTCCAATGTAACTCACCAGTGTAGCTCCAATATAACTTACCAATGTAGCTCCAATATAACTTATCAGTATAGCTCCATTATAACTTACCGGTATAGCCCCAATGCAACTTACTGGTATCAATCCAATGTAACTTACCGTTGAAGCTCCGATATAACTCACCAGTGTAGCTCCAATATAACTTACCAATGTAGCTCCAATATAACTTATCAGTGTAGCTCCATTATAACTTACCGGTATAGTCCCAATGCAACGTACTGGTATTCATCCAATGTAACTTACCAGTAAAGCTCCAATATACTTTACTGGTGTAGCTCCAATATAACTTACTGGTGTAGCTCCAGTATAACTTATCAGTATAGCTCCATTATAACTTACCGGTATAGCCCCAATGCAACCTACTGGTATCAATCCAATGTAATTACCGGTGAAGCTCCAATACAACTTACTGGTGTACATCCAATATAACTCACCAGTGTAGCTCCAATATAACTTACCGTGTAGCTCCAATATAACTTACCAATGTAGCTCCAATATAACTTATCAGTATAGCTCCATTATAACTTACCGGTATAGCCCCAATGCAACTTACTGGTATCAATCAAATGTAACTTACCGGTGAAGCCCCAATATAACTTACTGATGTAGCTCCAATATAACATACTGGTGCACATCCAATATAACTCACCAGTGTAGCTCCAATGTAACTCACCAGTGTAGCTCCAATATAACTTACCAATGTAGCTCCATTATAACTTATCAGTATAGCTCCATTATAACTTACCGGTATAGCCCCAATACAACTTACTGGTATCAATCCAATGTAACTTACCGGTGAAGCTCCAATATAAATCACCAGTGTAGCTCCAATATAACTTACCAATGTAGCTCCAATATAACTTATCATTATAGCTCCATTATAACTTACCGGTATAGCCCCAATGCAACTTACTGGTATCAATCCAATGGAACTTACCGGTGAAGCTCCAATATAAATCACCAGTGTAGCTCCAATATAACTTACCAATGTAGCTCCATTATAACTTATCAGTATAGCTCCATTATAACTTACCGGTATAGCCCCAATACAACTTACTGGTATCAATCCAATGTAACTTACCGGTGAAGCTCCAATATAACTTACTGGTGAAGCTCCAATATAACATACTGGTGTACATCCAATATAACTCATCAGTGTAGCTCCAATGTAACTCACCAGTGTAGCTCCAATATAACTTACCAATGTAGCTCCAATATAACTTATCAGTATAGCTCCATTATAACTTACCGGTATAAAAATGACAGTTTCAATATAACTTACCGGTATAGAAATCATAGCTCCATTATAACTTACCGGTATAAAAATGACAGTTTCAATATAACTTACCGGTATAGAAATCACAGTCAATGTCCTGAATGTCCACATCGAGTTGCCCTGGCGCATGCGCACCATCAACAACAACGATTACGTTATGGTGATGTAAGACTTCAGTTAATTTCTTGACAGGCAAAAGCACACCTGCTGGACACGTGATATGATCTGGAATTATATGCTATTAAGTCTTATGACACAAAATAACCGGATTCTCGATTATTTCTTACCATCAGTAGTTGAAGAATTTCACTCCAAAGGTCAAATTGAAGAGAAAAAATAATATTGTTCATACGATATATGCTGTTTATTCATTCTAGATATCGTAGAATAGTTTTCACCAAAAAACACCAATCAAATTAAATACAACAACGAGAAAACTCTTAAATGCTTGCATTATGAATTATTGATATTTGAAGACAAATTAAGGTTCATGACAGGATTTGGAATGGTTGGAAATATGGTTATTGCAATAAAAAGCCAAAATAACCGACATCATACACGTGATACTGATGAGTTATCGAACGTACATCACGTGTCTGCAGATCATTCGGATTCTATTTGTGTTTTAGGTGAGAAACCTTTATTACTATTACAAGTGGAGAACTGATAAGGTGTCACACCACTATGGAAGTGCTTCCGGGTCGTAGGGGGCCTGAAATGAGTCCATAGTAAAACTGAAGTGTAGGTTTCACGGTCATATTTCTTATTGAAAATGCTAATTAAGTACAGATATACTTGTCTGTGAGCTAAAACAGTGGTGTTGTTGATAAATCAGAGGTATTTCTTTGTTGTATTTCATAACTACTTTCCGAGAACATGCAGTCAGGGATGTGATGGTAAGGCGGCAGAAGTGTCAGCTGTACAGTGTAAATATTGACAGTGACCTGAGACATTTCAAATTTGTGGAAAAGTTAAACCTTAATGGTATCATTTTCTGATTTTCTGTGGATAATTTTGGAGACATATAATTGCTCTACAAGGAAACGGGACCAGGATATGGATCGGTAGGTCAGGGAATTAGTCAGAGACAGGATAATATTGACAATTTACTATAAATTATATAGAGGGATTTTGTACAGGTGTGACACCATAAGTTAACAGACCGCCATTAACTAACGTTACGGACAAGCTCGTTTATGACTCATGATCTCAAGGCAGATCCACACGCGTGGGCTATCGGGAGTGCTTGTGAATCTAACGTGACACCGGTAAGTTAACAGACCGTCATTAACTAACGTCACGGATAAGCTCTTTCATATACTAGTATAAGAACATACCAGTACATTAACATGTGAAAGAAATCTTAGATGAACTATATTTCATTACTCAAAAAAAAAACAACATTTGATTTACATAATATTTCGACCGTATTACACAGTTTACATTAGCTTTGTCATTCATGCATAGTATCATCATCTTCCTATGTCACGTGATAAAGAGACTGTATTTTTACTGTGTGCCCAAATAGGCGTGCCTCCTTTATTGAGCTTGCCTGAGCATTATAATTACGTGTAAGTGCCTTTAGAGATCCAATTAAGTATTTTTGTATTCATAAGTGGCGAGACATGTAATTCAGCATATTTTCTTTTAACGTAAAATATTTTATGAAACGCAGCCCTGACTCGTTGTTTTTGCATACTACACATGGTTACAGTTGTAAGTTTGACTGTAGCTTAAGTAGACATAATCATAATTACACGATCAATTTACGGCTAAAATTGAATCTAGTTTCACGTCCGATTTAACAACGAGGTTATAGAATAGTGGGATATCGGTTTAAATTCTCATCCAAATGATTTGATAGGTGGGAGAACAAACTTACTACTCCTGGGTTGAAAAGTGAGTGTATTTGACCAGGCCACCGCTAGCTTACGGCTTGAGGGCCTGGAGAAATGGTAAATGGGCTAGCTTTCAAACCCAGCAGTCATTCGTTCCAGTTTTACGGGGGTTAATTACTTTTTATCTCTCGACTTTCATAATGCCGTTCTAAATGATATTATATGAGCTTTGCTCTGAATTTAAAAGCGTCTGTATGTGAGTGCGTCCGTCCGTGTGTCGCACGTGTCTCTTATCTCTGACTACAGACATGGCACTTTGCAGGTTTACTTATCTAGATAATTCGAAAGAAAATAAAAGCAAGCAAAAATGTTTTTGAAAGCCCGTTAGCCGCATACAAGGCTAATGGTCTCCTTGGTTAATTCAGTGTATTTTGTGTTATACTTGCATGCAAAGGCAGCCCGCACCAATGCTACATCGACAATGGCTGTAGTCAGTGCCTCTGCATCATAGCAGTGTCATTATATATAAAGATGATATTCCCAAGTGTCCATCTGATGTTAACACCTTAATTTACTAAGGAACAGAGCTAAACAATTTAAAAGACTCGTACCGAAGTGGCATGACAATACAGGAACTCTTTTCAAGTGCATTTATTTTCTTAAAGCCAACAATTGTTAATTTTGTGGTCCCAGAATTTGACGTGTGTATCAAAAATGGCACTGAAAATTTAACGTTTTTTGTGTAAACTCAACGTTACTTTGGACATTGAATAACTCACCAGGCGCTTCCAATGCAGTGCAAACAATAAACAATTCGTTTAATTTGACCGTGTTTGATTCACGACAACGGCATGTGCCCACCCGATGGAAAAACAGTGGTACCTTATTAATAGAACTGTCAAAATATGTAGAATACCTCGCTGGCTCAATCTCAGCAGGATCCAACAACATGCCGTTTGAAGAAGCAGCTGTCTTAATCACAGAAAGGAAAACATTCAGAAATGTTATACACAGTTGCCGGAAATATACATCTATTCAATTTATAACTTAATTTAAGGTTCAATATTATGACAAGACAATCGTGTCTGGCTCTCTGTTTGTTGCCAACCAACATTGACAAGTTAAATGAAGAATTGGTCCAGTCGTGTGTTCACCATTACAACGACGACATGCCACTGCCGGACAGGTTCAAGCATGAGCTACAATTGTGGAAGCAAACATATATATTAACAAGGACAATTTTCAGTGCGTAAAAAAAAGACCCAAAAGGTATTACGTTGGTGGTTTTGACCAATCTGTAACGGAAGCGAAAGTGTACTCCTATGTTAAATTTCGCGGACCTAAAGTAACAAGGGTTACTATATTTAGAAACAGAAAGTACAATTCTGTTGTCGTGCGTCTAAATGTAGAGGACGATGATAATGCGTCACTAGCAGAACTGCCGTACTTCTGGCCCAGAGGTCTCATTTGCCGCCCATGGTTAACGAGGCGTGGGTACAATTCGGATAAACATAACGGTCCGTCACCAAAGAAAGGGTATAGTCACTACAAAAACCGTTATGCAGATAATGGCTTTGTGAGTAATAATGACTACTCGTACCACGGTTTCAATGATTACAATCCGTACGAGTATTTAGATGAGTGTATAGATTAGCTCACGCAATATATCAGTTTGTAAGATTATCAAAACATAATGGCTAGTCTGAACAATTTAAATTTAATGACATGGAATGCTACAGGCATAATGTCCAGTTCAACATATCTCGTAAATATGTTAAATAATAGTAATATTGATATTTGTGGTATATCTGAACACTGGTTGTATGATAAAGATTTGCATTTTTTAGACAGCATTGATAACAACTATAGGGCTCATGCAGTTGCTGATGCTGATCTGATTTTACCAAGCAGACGCAAAGTTGGTAAAGGTGGTGTGGGGATTTTATGGCATAAAAAATAGATCATATGATCTCAACCATTTCTACAGATGATGACAGATTAATTGGAATAGAATTAATATTAAACCCATGCAATTGCTTGTATATTTTTCAAGTTTACTTGCCATGCCGAAATCACTCTATTCAGAAATATAGGGATTATATTAATAAACTTGAGGATATTTTAAGTATGTATAGTGATAAGGGACTGGTTATTGTCATGGGTGACATGAATACCGAATTAAGAAGTTCATTCGCTAAGCCCATAGACTCTAGAATCTATAGTTTAAGCACGTTTGTATTAGATAATAATCTTTTATCTGTAACATCAACGTGCACGTGCACAGGGATGTCCTTCTCACATGTTAATTATAATGGAAAATCTGAAACACTGATTGACCATATATTATTTCCTGTCGAGAAAAAAGATCTTATTAATTCCTGTTCGATACCGGATGATTATGCGTTAAATGTATCAAACCACAGACCAGTGCTCTGTAATATCACATTACCGTGTATCGCAGAACTCGATGAGAGCAATATGCCACTTAGAGTAAACTGGCGTAAAATCCGTGAAGAAAATGTAACGGAATATAAATATTATATTGAAAATGATGTACATTGTGGTAAATTCCTTAATAACGCTATTAGATCGACCTCAGATATTGATAACCTATATAAAACAATTGTTAATTCCCTCAATAATGCTACTGATGCATGTATCCCTAAGACAAAATTCAGACACTTTTTGAAGCCTTACTGGGATGAAGAACTAAAAAATGCACATAAGTGTATGACAACTAAACGTAAAAGTTGGATGCGGGAGGGCAAACCTAGGGGAGTATCATTTTTGTCTTATAATGAATATAAAGGAGCGAAAGTTTATTTAGAAAATTGCACAGACGTAAAGTTGAACTCTATCTACAGAAACAAAATGAAGAAATAGATAAAGCTGCAGAAATTGATAGTGCCTCATTCTGGAAGCTTATTAATTCCAGAAAGAGAAAATCAAACATGTCACCTGGGACAGAAATGAAATTTAATGGCACCACATACCGGGATCAAAAATCAAATACAATTCAATGGGGGTATTTTTTTAAAGAGTTATACACACCTGATAATCCTATTGTGTATGATGGATTAATAAATGACAGTTACAAAAGTGAATACCACTCGATAAATAACTTATTATCGCATGTAACATACACAAATGTTCCGTCTATAAGTACTAACGAAGTGCTTGTAGCCTGCCGAAAAGCAAAACAGTTTAAAGCTTGCGGGTGGGATCATGTTTATTACGAAAATATTACCTATGGTGGTGAAATAGTACTGAAACTCTTAGCAAAACTATTTCAAAATATGACTACATATGCGCATACGCCAAATGATATGAAGAAAGGTATAATCATACTTTTATACAAAGGTGGTAAAAAGGCAAAGACTGACCCGAATAGTTATCGAGCAATTACTCTCTCATCAGTACTGTTAAAATTATATGAATCTGTACTACTCGATAGAATTGAACGCGATTGTGCGTATCAGAAAATTAATAAGTTACAAGGTGGGTTTCAACGGGGTATTGGCTGCATGATGACTTCTTTTGTTCTGCGTGAATGCTCTTACTTCGCTAAAGAAAATGACAGTCAATTAAATATTGCTTTTCTAGATGTACGCCGTGTATTTGATACCGTTTGGCATGAGGCTCTTATGGTAATATTGTTCAAATTTGGATTACCGTTATACATTCTTAAAGTTGTTTTTAATTTATATACCAATATGACCAGTTGTGTCAGAAACCAAGGTCACTTTTCAGACTGGTTCCCAGTATTACAAGGTACCAGACAGGGAGGGATTCTCAGTCCTTTTCTGTACATCGTCTTTATAAATGATCTTATGGATAAGTTAGTAGCCTCAGAATATGGTTTTTATATGTACAATATTAATTGCTCCTGTCCTACATCAGCTGATGATATGGTTTTATTATCTTTATCTAAAACTGGGTTAAGTCACATGATTGATATCTGCTACAAATATGGTATCGAACACCATTATTTTTACAATGCTTCTAAATGCTCGGTCATTATATCTCATGAATCACGCAATAAATATAAATTAAACACACGTAAATGGATTCTTGGGGACAGTAAAGTAGATGAAGTGGAGCAGTATACACATTTAGGTGTGCTTTTCAATAAATACGAGAATAATAATGACATTATAAAGGAAGCGAACTACAAAATTAGGAGTACCTTTTTAAATATAATAAATTGTGGCGTATATTCTGGGGGAATTCACCTAGCAACGGCAAAACAAATATATAAGTCGGTTGTCTTGCCGAAAGCTTTGTACGGCTGTGAGCTATGGTATAATCTTACTAATGCTCATATACTTACTATTGAAAGAGCACATAGGTTCTGTTTAAAATACATTCAGTCAATACCAAAGTATACAAGAACAGACGTAGTACTAAGTATGTTAGGATGCCTATCAATGGAAGCTGAAATTGATAAAAAAAAACTTATATTTTTAGGTCAGCTCTGTAGGTTGTCACCCTACTTCATAGCAAAGCAAATATTTGTTAATCGTTTATTTGACTATAAGTTAATACCTACTAAAGTTAAAGGTTTCATTGCCGATATAAAAATTGTTTGTGAAAAATATGATATTTCATCGTACGTAGATGAATATTCTCAGACAAGTGTTTTTTCCGTCAAAATTTCAATGGAAAAAAATAGTAAATACTGCTGTTTATGGGTTCGAAAACAAACAGTTACTAAATAGATGTCAAAATGATGAATCTGTCAATGGATTCAATCTTATCCATTGTAACTTTGATTTGTGCTTACTCTGAAAACTGAGTAAAACTGAAAGGATTTATACAGAATCATGTAGTACAATGGCATATATAATGTGTAGGTTTTTCTCAAGACCATTTCAGCAAAATTGTTCCAAATGTGGATTGCCATCTTAATACTTAGTTGAACATGTTCTACTTGATTGTATTTATAACAATAGCAAACGGGATAATTGATGGCAACAATTATATGTGAGGTTTGGTGTAAAATTGTTTTGCTATATAATGTATATGCCAACACGGGTACAATTAATACATATGTTTACAGGAATGAAATATTTCTTAAATGAAAAAGACAGCTTGGACTGTTTAAAAATAAGTGTTTTAGCATTTCATAACATGTGGTATTGCAGTTATAAATAATATGTAATGCAGTTAATAAACTATCAAATATTAATCAAAATCGTGCAAACTGGCTTATTAAACCATATTAAACGTTCTCTATGGCTACCTTATATTTCGTTTCGATAATGTAGCCATATCATAAAGAGAATATGTACCAGTATGGATTCAAATGAATTTGCTTTTCATGTTAATAATTCTTAATTTTCGTTTCGATAGGGTTATTTCATATGAAGATAATTCATTTAGAGTCTGTGTATTTATGTGTGCGTGCGTGAGTGAGTGTGTTTGTGTGCGAGCGAGTTTGTTTGTGTGCGTGCATGATATTATATCTATCAAATAGACTGTATATCGTTTTGTCAATTGTAACTTATCGTTACTTTATATATGTATTCAATCTGTATAGTATTACCTGTTTTTCATTTGTCTTTTGTCAACAATGTATATTATTGTTTGCATGCTCTCCTGTATGATTTGGAGGAAATAAAGATATATATATATATATATAGCCCTGACTCGTTGTTTTTGCATACTATACATGGTTACAGTTGTCAGTTTGACTGTAGCTTAAGTAGACATAATCATAATTACACGATCAATTTACGGCTAAAATTGAATCTAGTTTCACGTCCGATTTAACAACGAGGTTATAGAATAGTGGGATATCGGTTTAAATTCTCATCCAAATGATTTGATAGGTGGGAGAACAAACTTACTACTCCTGGGTTGAAAAGTGAGTGTATTTGACCAGGCCACCGCTAGCTTACGGCTTGAGGGCCTGGAGAAATGGTAAATGGGCTAGCTTTCAAACCCAGCAGTCATTCGTTCCAGTTTTACGGGGGTTAATTACTTTTTATCTCTCGACTTTCATAATGCCGTTCTAAATGATATTATATGAGCTTTGCTCTGAATTTAAAAGCGTCTGTATGTGAGTGCGTCCGTCCGTGTGTCGCACGTGTCTCTTATCTCTGACTACAGACATGGCACTTTGCAGGTTTACTTATCTAGATAATTCGAAAGAAAATAAAAGCAAGCAAAAATGTTTTTGAAAGCCCGTTAGCCGCATACAAGGCTAATGGTCTCCTTGGTTAATTCAGTGTATTTTGTGTTATACTTGCATGCAAAGGCAGCCCGCACCAATGCTACATCGACAATGGCTGTAGTCAGTGCCTCTGCATCATAGCAGTGTCATTATATATAAAGATGATATTCCCAAGTGTCCATCTGATGTTAACACCTTAATTTACTAAGGAACAGAGCTAAACAATTTAAAAGACTCGTACCGAAGTGGCATGACAATACAGGAACTCCTTTCAAGTGCATTTATTTTCTTAAAGCAAATAATTGTTTATTTTGTGGTCCCAGAATTTGACGTGTGTATCAAAAATGGCACTGAAAATTTAACGTTTTTTGTGTAAACTCAACGTTACTTTGGACATTGAATAACTCACCAGGCGCTTCCAATGCAGTGCAAACAATAAACAATTCGTTTAATTTGACCGTGTTTGATTCACGACAACGGCATGTGCCCACCCGATGGAAAAGCAGTGGTACCTTATTAATAGAACTGTCAAAATATGTAGAATACCTCGCTGGCTCAATCTCAGCAGGATCCAACAACATGCCGTTTGAAGAAGCAGCTGTCTTATTCACAGAAAGGAAAACATTCAGAAATGTTATACACAGTTGCCGGAAATATACATCTATTCAATTTATAACTTAATTTAAGGTTCAATATTATGACAAGACAATCGTGTCTGGCTCTCTGTTTGTTGCCAACCAACATTGACAAGTTAAATGAAGAATTGGTCCAGTCGTGTGTTCACCATTACAACGACGACATGCCACTGCCGGACAGGTTCAAGCATGAGCTACAATTGTGGAAGCAAACATATATATTAACAAGGAAAAAAAGCCGGAAATGGTTACAGAAATGCTCTTAGAGAAATGTAAATTTATGTACCCGAACATTGTGAAAAAATCTAGTTTGATATTGTTAACATCACTGGCGTGTGGAGATATCAAAGTGCTCCTTGATATTTATTACACACACACACATCGTGAAAATATCTACTAGTAATTTGATTTTGTTAACATCAATGGCGTGTGGAGAGATCAAAAGGCCAGCGCCGTTTCAACACATTAATGCTTCTTTTCATTCATAGAAAGGTCCAGTGAGAGCAAATTATTAATATATACGCCAGATATTATCATCGTCAAGTGTTGCTGTTAAATTCATTCTTAGAATAAAAATATAAATTGGTAAAATAGCTACAGTGTTATACCTTATTTTTCTCACTTGCTTCGCTCGTTCGATGAATATTTGCTAATGAATGATTAACACATGCTTTATTTGAAAACGGACAGTAACCATATGAATACTATACCGCACCTGTTTTATGGAACTAGAAATGTTGTATTATAGTCTGTCACTCATTAATTATTGTATTTTATTAGTTTGATATTGTAAAATTTAAACCCAATATATAACTATGTGGGATATTTCATGGTTAAAGCGGGACTACAAAATCTAGTATTTCGGTTACCCTGTTAAAATATAACATATCGGGACTAAATTAGATATATGAACTAGGTTTTATGGGTATTTAGCGGACTAAAGTGGACATCTGTGCAGGAAATACCTGATAAATAATGACTGGTATATGAATTAAGTGTGACTTTTATGACAATTAGTGGGAGTAGTTTGGGTTTAGTTCTCAGGTAGCGAGAAAATAAAGGCAGCTTTAGTTTTGAACTAGAGGAGGAAAATCGGGATTAGAGAAGAATACTTTGAAAAGTTAGGAGGTTAAGACGCGTTTTAGTGTGGCCGGGTTTTCAGTAGAAATGCGGGTTAAGATGCAATTGGATTTTAAATAGGAACTGTTATGCTAAAATTGGGAACGTGTTTGAACTATGTTACGAAGCGTGAATATGTGTTGACATAATTTATTAAAGTTTAAATGACAGTTGTACTAAAGTAAGAAATAATATATATAGAAAGTTCTTCTTTATGTGTTGGTTGTCTGTGATGTTGAAACAATGCATCCGAACATTCGTATGCCCCTTCTAAGCTGCATTTCTGCGGTTTTAGGTTTGCTATGTGTATTTAATGTTTCTAATCTAATATATATATAGATATATATATATATATATACCTAATGAGTTAATCACAAAAATCCATATCAAAAGATATTTCATTAGCATAATACAACTTGGGAAATAGTATCGTAGCAATCAGCTGTAATATAAATAAATGCTAGTAAAGTTAAAATTTGCATAATAAAACTATTTCGAAAATAAACATCCATTCGTTATTCTTACCTATAATGGCAACTTTTACATTTGGATGATTTGTTAAAAATGTATCGTATAACTCTA